>KK351027.1:1782443-2382443 GCA_000671755.1 Glossina brevipalpis | reverse complement strand
GAACTTCATATATATATATATATATAGGCATGTGCATTTGTGTGTGTTTGCTATAACACATCAGCAGTATTATCGTTATAAAATCAATTAATTAATTGAGAAAATTAAGTGCTTTAATTGCATTAAATGACTGGGTGCAACAATTGCAAACTGTTGAGGTTACAAGAAAAGAAAGACGCAAAAAGAAAGAGAGAGACAAAGGGAGGCTTATGAAGAGAAAAAATGTAATACCAAAGAGTAGTATAATGAACACAGATGCATACATACACGTACGAAGAAATGGTGTAAACTGCTCAGTGTCAGATGACTGTGTAAGAATCACTTATCATCGAATTCCAACGAACACCTGCACGCATATCCGTACTGCTATTTGTTGTAAAGTTACCTTGTAAACGTATCTGTTGCTGCCTAGGATTTGTTTAAGTAAAATTTAATCTTCTTTGAAGGTGGAAAAATTAATTAACTCTAGTTACTATAAACATAAGCTGACATACACGCAAGCAAACAACAAAGTGGTATGAAAGTTGATTGCAATAATTTCCTCATAAACGCATTTTGTGTCGTAAATGTTTTTAAAAAAAAGTTTTTGAAATACATAACCACAATTCAGTAAATATCGACAAACGCTCTTGCGAATAATAATGGATTTTTGACTCTGAAATCACATGTGCCGCCTCATGTATGAAGATAACCAGCCACAACATAATTGCTTGGGTTTTGTCGGTTCTGATCAATAAGTAGAAAATGGTGGCTGGAGTAGGCTGATAATGTCAGATACGCAGACTATATAGTTGGTTTGAACACATTCTTTTAGTTTCTAAGTCTAAATCAAATCAAGGCAAATCAAATCTGCTACACATTAAATTTTGCATTAAAATCGAACAAAATGTTTCTTATCTTGACTTGTAACAAGGTATTCTGCTCACATAACTATTCAGTTTGGAGATAATAATCTTAAATCATCTTTTTCTTCTGCTAGCTTTAAATGTTAGTATTCATATAAAATTCGGTTTCATTTGTTGCGATCATATATTTATTAGACTATAGCTTGATCTCTAGGCCAACGGCCATAAGCTTTTTTCTTAAATAATTTGGTCTTTTCGTGTTTGTTACCTTTACCTTTGTTACCTTTACAGTAAAATTTATTTGTATTTAAAATGAAGTTGAAATTTGTGTTTATTCTTAGCTAAGTAATGAATTAATGGTTGTTTACGTATGCTAAAAAAATTTTGAGAGAGAACAATAATTTTTATGTGAAATTAAAATATAATACTAAAAATTCTTCGTAAGAGATACGACTTATATATGCAATTTACAAAACAATTTCCTAAATAACCACTTACATTACATACACATACCAATCGAGAGTGTTAAGGGAAGTTCGGTCGGTCACATTCAAAAATATAAATGTATTTTATGAAATTACATGCATGTGGACGGACAGGAACAAATAACACTCGTGTACATGTGTTTACGCCCTTATAAACACTAGAGCCGGAATTTGTGTGAATATTTATATGTGTGTCTGTTACCGACAAAGTGTCAAAAATTCTGTTTTGAAAAGTACTTTGTAGGCGAGAAAAAAACTTATGTGTATATACACATTTTTGTTTGCACCGCCACACGATGGGTACATTGCAATTTTTTATTTTATTTTTAACATATCACATATTATATTACTGTTAATATTACATATATGTTATATATAGACAATAGAAATAATTACTTTATCTCTCTGAATGCTATAGCAGAAGTTACAGAGTCTACTATCTGTCTATTCCGTCTATTCTTCAGTACTAGCATTCGCATTTAGTAAGTCATTTGTCCATTTGTCCGTCCACGCATATCTCCTCCATTACTTAAGCTCAAGAGGCCGTAGAATGAAGATTAAATCCTTAAGTCTTTCTACATAGACTTCAATAGTTTGACAATTGTCTTAATCCACTAATAGTTATGTTCATTTGCTAAGACCTTAAGAGAGACCTTCATAAACATTGAGTTTAGCAGTTTCAAGACAAATAAATCGTTCCAAATATTTAAGAACATAAAAATATTAATAAAAAAAAATTAGCAAATTTTCTTTTATCGTACTATTTGTCAAATACATTTAGCGCACAAACAACATTAGCGTGGATATTACTGTTTAAGATAGTGGGCACTAAGATTCGCTTCAAAGTGTATCAAACATTTTTTGCACTTATTTTGTTAAAATAATTTCAATAAGTTTTGCGAAGTAAGCAGAAAAATTTATAAAAACCCGAAAATATGCCACATATTACTAGTATTACGCATACACACATACACATGTAACCTTTATAATTTTCTCAGATATGGCTGAATTAAAACTGTCAATGAATGAATGACGCGCAAACAAGAAAAGTAACGAGAATTTGTTCATTAGCGTACGCTATATAGCGTTTAGGTGTATTACTCGGTATTCTAGCATAAGGCTATAAATGGAAATAATTAAATCAGGTCACACGGTATAATTATGTTTGTTGTCTCCAGCTTGATGTTTGATTAAGTTTAGAGTGATTTTACGTTAAGTGATAAAATTTTTTCCTTTGTTGGTTTGTCTAATCATCTGTTGATTTATTCACTTTAAAATATGAGACGCATCCATCTATGTGCATGTAAATATAATCCGATTAATATATTGCGGATTACAAGTAAAACAGATTTCTTGTTTGTTTCTTTCCCACGACTTTGCAAACATTTATTTTAGATTTGCGAAAAAGAATCGAAGCATATTATCGGATTTATGAAACACCATTTCAAACAATTTTCAGCTTTGGGCTGTTTTTATATGAGAATTTCATATAGTACTTGTTTTCAATCCTTTAAACGATATGATTAATCTAAACTAACATTTAATTTTTTTTCTAAAAACGCGGTACATATAAATTTTTCGAAAATTAATTCATGCTTTTTTAGAGATAAAGTGTCCTTTTGGTAAGACCCTACTTATCTGAAAGCGGAACATTTCCCGTTCTGGCAATTATGCGACATTTGAGGAACAAATTTGACGATCATTTTTAACTCAACGCTCAAAATGTGTTAACCCGAAGTATTATTATTCTTTACAATGAAACAAAATATTACGAAATTTTAGATGTCATCTTAACGTCACTTTTCATTATTTGGGAACTCTGTGGTATGTTATAGAGTGTTCCTACACCGAAGAAGTACTTTATCTTATCTTTTAACACATTGTAGGATTTTGTCTTTAGTATTTAGTTTGAATCTTTACTCCGCAGTGATCGCTTCAGTATGTTGGAACTTGGGACAGATGATTGCATAGCTTATTGTGTCAAATAAAGAACGTGAGCTTCACGGCATATCCATCATTGTTTCCATCATTGTTAAGCATATCTTCAGAATGCATACCTTTTCTTGTCGCCCAATACAATTCAATAGCATTTTCCTCTCAGGTGTTGGGGTTTATTAATATAATATATTCTGACTAGAGATCACGCAGGGAGAAGCCACAATATTATACCACATACATCTACTCTTCAAACTTTGGAAAAATTAACACACGCACCCAACAGCGAAGTACAGTTCAAATTTAATATTTTTAATATTTATATTTGTACAGTTCATGTCACACTTTCTTTAATCATCACTGATACGGAGATTTCGGGTCAAGATTGGTTCTGGGAATATTGGTATTGGGAGTCTTTACCTTTCTTACACGTCGTAACGGCTGGTCTGCTAATAATTTGTCATTTCATGATAAAACTATTCAAAAATGAATTTCTCTTGCCTTCAAATCCGCTTCGAATATAAGAATAAGAGAGAAGGGGAAAGTTTGCTTTCTTAGCTCTAAAAATTTCAATATATCCAGGAAATCATTGTCAAAAAATTCATATAATTTTTATTATTTTACGCACACATATGTAGCTAAGTACTTTGAAATATGAACGCAAACATAAAAACTAATAATAGCAAAATAAGAGAAAAGATTTAAAAAATTTTCGGAACTTTTTTTCTTTTTTTCTAAGGATATATTGTGTGTGTTATGGTAACAGAGTGGAAAATGTGAATTATCTGTGTGGCTTCTTACAGAGCTATGGCACTTACACGTATCCTGCGATGGCGTGCTTTGTATTGCTTTGCTTTATTTTTAAGAAGGAACATGGTAAGCAAAAATGCAAAAGGTTTTGCTGCAGTTTACTTCTTTTTTTTTTTCGTTGTACGGCATTTTATTCAGCCAGTCATGCTTGAACCGAATGAATTTAGCAAACCAAGCAAACGTGCAGCCAAAGCACATAGACATATATATATATATATATACATTATTCGAGATAATCCAAACACCAAACAGTGGATTCTACATTATATGAAGGCCAGGTAGAAGGCGATAGTGTGTTGGGGAATTGGATCAATTACACGCACAGGTAAGGAAACTAAGAACGGGAAGAAAATGGGAAGCAGTAGAAAAGGGAAGAGGGAGGCAGAGAAAGAGGGAGAGGGAGGGAAACGCTATTACACATTATTCGGCTGTCGTTACATCATTCACTAGCAAGTCAAAGTAAAACCTATACATATCCTTAAATTCGTATTTACGTATATCAGTACATATGCGTGCATATGAACTAATGTCGTCTATATAAATATGTCTCCATATTGCGAAGTTTTTACTTGTTTTTATGCTCGGTTGCATTTTCAATTATCGTATTTAAAAACTTTTTACTACAGTTTTTATGCAATCGAATCGTATATACATAAATGTATATATATAATGTATTTATATATGTGCATTTATATAGGTATGATTCTCTAGACTTTTGTTTTAAAACTCAGACAAAATATTTTTTTGATATTCATGCGTTCAATACTCGAAAGTGTCAGATGGTATTATCAGAGTGTGTATGTAGGTAGTACGTAGAAAAAAAGGGATATAATATGTACGTGTATATATATGTATATATATGTATACATTTAAGTAATGGTTGACTCTGCCTGTTTCTAGTTAACTTACGTTACTTAAAGTTCTCTAGAGTTTATGTTTAAGTTTTGATAAAGTTATAAAAATACCGAAGAGTTATTTAAAAATCCAAAAGAATAAACTTCACCACTGAACTATTGACCGTATTCACGTTTGTTGTATATGAGTGTGTATATACATATATGTATATGTATACGTAACAGGACTTCCTTGCAGTTATTTCATATTAATCACAGCAACTATAGCATTTTAATTTAAAGGCAAAGAAAAAAAAAGGAATAAAACAAATTACATTTCATTCAATTCTCATTTGGATTCTGTTAACAATTTAAATGCATCAACGACGAAGAGGTTGCGAAATATATATATCAGTATAAAATTCTTAGTCCATGTAGCTGTGCAGATGTGCTCGTTCCTCCATCCATTATTTGTAATGCCTTGGAAGCTAAAAAATGATGCAAATTGATAAAATTTACGGTCGCGGATATTTCACGTCGCACAAGCCAATCATAGATGCACCCTACAATAGCTCGAAAATTAGAAAATATATAAGAAAAAGAAGAATCCTTGTTTGTAGCTACAGTAACTTATGGGATAACATCACTGTAATAGTCTAACAAAAAGCATATTTTTAAAAACCTTTTTGGAATGGAAGCATAAATAGTAGAATCACAGAGTATTCAAGAAGGTTAAAAAAATCGTTTCTGAAAAATATTAAAGAATGAGTACCGAAGGTATCTTGGAGTGCCGGCTCTGCGGGAAGCAGTGTAACTAATAGAAAATTTGTATTTAGAAAAAAAAAACGAAAAAATCTAATTGACGGGCCTATCGCTAGTAATCATCGTAGGATTTTTTGAAAAATATTAATTTCTGTGCGACTTTCATTCATATTTGAATGAAAAAGTTCAACTTTCGTCAGTTTTTTATTATTAAAAGATTTTTAAAAGTGTCTTAGTAAAAAAAATCATGTGATTTGCTCAAGAGAGTGATGTTTTAAAGACAAAGCAAAACAAAATCGAATGGAAAATCTGGAAATTATTGGAGCTTTGTTGCTTACGGTTTAAAAAATCTTGTCTCGAGAAAATCTTTTTCGAAATTTTAGAATGATCTCTAGACATGTTTTTCGATTGTAATAAATTTTTTATTATTTTTTACCATTAGTCTGCCCTTTCACATTCAAGTATTCTCCGTCATTGTCTTTCCTCGATGATTTTTTTGTTCGAAAGTGCGCCTTTTCCTAGTTCCTTCAAAGATAGAATTGTGACATGTTTTAGATTTTAAGTGTGGCGAAAGGGCAAAAGAAAAAAGGCAAGAAAACGTATAATTCTCTTTAGCCGAATTCGTAATCAACTCTAAAAATTTCATTCCAAACTTTTGATTTCTTGTCGGAATTATTCGAAATTGGTCTCCGCCTGATATCTACATGAAACTAAGCCAACGTACGTTTCATTGCGAAACGTTTTTAAGCGAACACAGAATAAAATCTCTTAGTCTGTTAGAGCAGATAGAAATCAATACAAATGAGATATTAGACTATAATTTCTTAGTAGAAATTCGTTTGGCGCAGAGAGTCTTCTGGGAGTGTTATAGGAAACTGCTGAAATTTCAATTAAAAAGATTTATTATAGATAACGAGTTTCTTGCACGTCTTCTACATGATTCAAAGCATCTATTAAGCAGCAAAAGAAATATTTCATTTTGTTACCTCCTAACAGTTATACGAATTATCGGTGTAAAATTTAATACAAATATTCATTGAAGAAATTAAGCGAATTGATGTCAAAATGTCGTTCAACTAATATATGCACGATTAGTAAAAAGCCTTTCGAATTTTAAATCTCTTACTATCCAAATGCCCCTTCAGATTAGTATAAGTTCATTTTTCGTTCGATATATTTTTCAGACGAGTGGCTTTCAAAACAGCCTTCGACGTAAACAAAATTTCTTTTCCTTTCCTTTGTCTTTATTTTCCCCTATAGGAAAATTAACCCAAGGCCTGACTTGTCTCTTTCTCTTTCTGGATCATTAAATTGTAAATGTTTACATTTCTGAAACAAACAAGCACACACACAAAGTCAGTCGCAAATGCTTTTACATTAAGTTTATGTAAGTTTGTATGTAAATATATAATTATTCAAAAAACGGCAACCATCACCATCATCATTATTATCATCATCAGCCATCAGCGTCATCATCAACAACAACCATCAAACGGCAGAAAAATTCTATCAAAATTAAAACTAAGAGAGCGACTGAAAGCGAAATAAGTACAGTTATAGAAATAATATGCAAATGACCAGAATCACAGAATCATCACAGAAAACGACCACCAAATATTATCCATTAATATTTTAGTAAAGAAGAAAAGATTGAAATATTTTTTCTTCCCCACCGTTCCGGTGCACACTACTTGTGTAGTTCCATATTCATTTTTATTTAAAACAAAGCTTTTATTTGAAGTAGATGGTAAAAAATATTATAGTCTAACTGATAGCATGTTTGTCTCATCTTTTAAACAGCATATGACTTGAGCGCTAAAAGCGATATTGACCTTTCCGCAAGAGAAACTATTTTTTTTTTTCATAAGCATAGAAGCACTGCTTAGAAAGACGTTAAGTCATAGGTTGAACCCAAAGTTAATTAATGTTTGGTAAATAAAGTGATAAGTGTAGCACAGCGTTGCTAAAGAAATACATTATAAAACGAAAACACCTTTCTGTTTTCGTAAGCAAAACAAATTGAGTGTTTTGATCATTGTTCATAAACTATGGAAGATGGATCATTAAAAATTCCTGTGTATGCTGTGTCAGATATCCGGTAGTACTTTTATAAAAATGAAAAAGAAGCCACGCCTACCGAATATAATAGTGTATTGAAGTTCCAGATTTTTGTGAAAATATCTGCTATATTAAAAAAGAAGCTTCGAAGACGCACTAGAACGTATACATTCTTGGTCAGTGTCAACAATTCAACGTTAAGGTAGCGGGTTCAAATTTAACGAAAGCATCAGAAATCTTTACAAACACGTTGATTTTTAAAATGGCCTTAATCTAACTAAGAATGTCTTTGTTTTCTGGCTGTTTCACTCACTACTTCTAAGCTATAGATGATGCGCGATAGCGGTCACAGCGGAATATAATTCCCATAGTAGTTTTTCATCCATTCGGTTCTCAAAATTCACGATATATTAGTTTTGTCTTAAAAGTTATATCACTCTTTAGTCTAGTGAAGCAATGGATCAAGTAGAACTAAATAAAAATAATATAAAAAATATATTTTTAATCTCACGATTCATATAACTCCGAATTTACGTAAATAAAATTCGAATAAAAAAGAAATCAGAAGAAATCAAACTAGAGAACTCGTAAAGTTGGTAAGCTCGACAAATAATATCAGTTTAACCGTATTCATCTGTTCGTCTTCAATTACGATTGCACCTGTCAAGGTACGTTTGTTTCGAAATTAATTCATAACACTTTGTAAGAAATAAATATACGGAATTAGTACAAACTTTGCTATATTTGAGAGCTTATATCTACAAGTTTTGATTCAGTGGTTCTATTTCCGGGGTTTTATCTACCATGAATAATATTGTGTCCTTACCACGTCTAATTCATTTTATAATAGAATTTCTTCTAATTCTTCCAACTTAATTAATATATTTTTTTGTGCTCTATTGTTTGACAGAATAACTTCACGTTTACATATTTTTTAAACAATAACTATTATTTTACATTGGAACTTCTTCGTCATATTTCTGTTATCTGGCGACTTTAAAACGCAATCGACTTCGTATTAATTCTAACAGCCTTAAAAGGAAGAGATTTTTTCGCAATTTTTCTGAAATAGGAGGAAAGTTAATACAATAATAATATTTGAGAAAGTTATTAAGCATATACCCAAGCATTAAAAAAAAATAGTATTGAAAAATGTTAGAATAATGGTAATGGCGGCGACCATTCTCTTGAGATAACTTTACCACAAGGAATCTGCGGCAAGCATTGCAAACTGTCCAAATTTGGATTGAAAAAAAAAATCTATATCTAAAATAATCTATATTGAACACTGCCTTACACTATATCCAGTGAAACAGAAAGGATTTTATATATATATTGACTTTTGTGTGATGTTTAAGTATGATGTTAAAAGTACCCTATCGAACCTATCTAAGTTATATTTTTCACTAGAGAATCTCACCTTAAAGAAAAGTGGAGCCGATTATTTATTTCTCTGAACTAAACAAATTATAATAAAATAGTAATATATGGTCTAATGTAATAGATTCGAATAGAAAAAATTGAAATCGCCACTGCCTATTTTTTTCCGCGTAATAGATATTTATTATGATACAAAAAATTTTTTTAGAGATTCATTTTATGGAGGCAGTCTTCACGAAGCGCTTGAGGAAAACACTAAAATTTCAAGAAAAAATCTCTTGCGGTTAATAAAGATTTTACGTGAACAGAAGGTTCCAAGCATCCGTTACGCCAATAGAAGAAATTTTTTTTCTGTAATTTTTGTTAATGTTGCCTTTTCATAGAATCGAACCGACAGAGCTATCTGATACACTCACAATTTGTTTTTTACTTGCTATTACGTATTGAATTATACTTTTTAGGTATTTTTAAATTTAACGTAGGAGGTTTCCATGTATCGTTTTCCTTTTAAATTAAATCGCGACATTTCTCGTTAAATACTGTAGGACGCAATATAATATTCGTTTGTTAAAATGTATTTTAAACCAAAAAACTCGAGTCCGTAAGTATAAATGACGATGTTCCTATAGAGTAATTTCTTAAGTACTGATTGAACTCCTTTATTGAGGTTCGTCTGCCTTAGAAATTCAGGAAAGAACCCCTTAATTCCACTTTCCGGTAGAATATCATTGCAGAATTTCTCAATTGAATTTTTTGTCAACACTTCCCACAGAGTTTGGTAGACAACATTTGATTGATTGTATAACGTACGATCAGCATGAATTGATAGATTAGTTAGTGTAATGGGAAAGTAACATACTTCCCTTATTTAATCGCTAAAATATGTTTTATTTGCGATGGTGTGCTCTAATCAGAAAGGAGCATACTTAAGTAATCATTTTACCGTATATCAAGATAATATTTGGTATCACATCTATTTAGATTTCCGGATTTTCCTGTAACAAAATAGTGTGTAAACTATCAAACTTGAAAACCAATGAAGAAAACTGTGTAAAGAAGATTGATAGCAGTTAGGACATATAAGCTTGCAAGTCATTAAAAAGTATAAGAGCAAAAAAAGGCGAAGGACTGTAACAAATGATATGTTAAAATGAATATATTTTGTATTTGTAAATAAAAAAGTTGAAAAAAGTGCACACATACGCATACAGAATTCGTTAACAATACAAACAATTTATGCTTTGAATGCATACATTAGTGTGTAAATATACAGCATAGATGTGTTATATTTGCATATTTGGTTACGCAGGTCGTATATGTATATATGCGCATATATGCACATATATGTTAAGTCAAATATGAATATGATGGTTTAGCAATATGTACAAATTTAATTTTACGTTCGAATAAAGTCCCTTTAAATCTACTAGTGTTTATGGTTTTGCATAAATCTAGTTAAGTACACACACGCACACAGCCATACTCAGTGATAGTGGATATATATCTATATATGGAGAAGCATAAGCGGCTAAATGAATAGAAGTTTTGCTAATTTTTATTTTTATTTTTATTTTTATTACATCTTACGCTACTTGTAGTACAATATATTAATAATTTGTGCGCGCATGTATGCAGCACCCAGAAGGGTGTAATAGATCTTTTATTGCACCAAATTCGGTTAGATATCAATTTCTACAACGACTAAAGCCTGCCTATCTATCTGCTTAACGTCTGCCCATGTACTTCTTTGCCCAACCAACAAGCCGCAATTTTTGAGATAATTTTATGTTTTGACCCAAGAATGTAAAAAAGCTTTGTATAACAAAAGTCGATAGAGTTTAGTATATGAAATAAATAATATGAGTGAAAAATTCGGATCGGACGGGACTATTTTTTTAATCATCCCCCGTATAAACTTCCTTATGGAAAATTGATCTTTATATGGTAAAAAGGGTTCAATTTTTAATATTTTATAATAATTGAAAATCAGTGCCTAATAGTAACGTGCTTGGCACAATCATAACATATAACAAATTTGAATCACCTAAGTCATGCCATGTGAGGATTTTTCATGAAAAATAAAACCCTGTATGACGAAAAAGTGTGATCTTTAATATTTTATGAAGCAAATTGGTCGATAATAATAATTTGACATAAAAATAACTGTACTAAATTTGAATCACTTACGTCTGTCTTTTGAACAACGCCTTCGTACATTTATAAAAATTCGCGGGCTCTTACGAAAGTAAGTGGATAATTGCATTAGGCAAAGTGGTGAAGTGTACTTAATGATCGAGCTTGCCCGACTATAATATTTTTATTTATTATTTTCATTTTTTTCAATTTTATTATTATTAATATTTTATAAAGAATGCTCCCAACAGCTACATCGCCACCATCACATGGCTGCGGTTTAAGAGTTATTGTGCGCGCCATAGTGCTGGCACTAACTTATGTATATATTTGTGTAAGTAACATTTTCTTTTCACACATACATATGTGTTATTTAAATATTCAACTTATAGTCTACTCGGTGGCGTATGAGTAAGTGCGCATACATGAATAAGAGCAACAACGTATTTCAATGTTAATTTTAGAATTAATCATGGACTTGGTATACGATATACATAAAAATACTAATGCAAGTATTTCATAGCATTCTATTGTATTTTATTACGTTGGGCAATAAAATTGCATTAAAATTTTAACACAAATATTCGCTGTTTGCAGAGCAGCTTTTTTAAATTTTAAATTGAATCTCTGATATGATGGATATATATATATATTAAAACATATATCTAAAGGCGTATGTTCAAAAAAACATATTCATTAACAAAACCAAAAAACCAATAATTATGGCTGTGCACGCCATACTTAAGCCTGCACTGGTGTTCATAAGAGAGAGAGAGCTTCTAAAAAATATTGAGCCTAATAATAAAAATAACTTTACTTGATTGTAAATTCTCGTCATCTTATGTGAGGCTTAAGGAAATGATCTATTTACTGAAATTTTCATTCTTTAAAGGCTTCATATGTGTTTGCGTTACTTACTACAAAAATACAACTAAAAAAAAAGAAACTTTTCTCATATCAAATGCGTTAATTTTTTTTCTTTTCGATAAACATTGTTTTTCTGATAGACAAAATATTTCATATTATTTGCTATCAATATCATATTATTTATATCAAGTATCACTGGGTATACATAAAATCATACATTTTATTTGATTTTATTATTCAGATGTATCTTGCCTGTATGATGCTTTATTTTCTAAAAAAGTGGTGACACCGGAAGTGTATTTTGCATGGAAAATTTTTAAATTTTTTTCTTTATTTATTTGTTATATTTTTGTCGTTGCTCAATATTTTAGGTCGATCAATAAAAAGTGGATTAACCGTAAACTAATGTGATATATTCCGAAAATTTTTCAGGCAATGATTGTTCATGAAATTAAGTCACCCGTACATCTTCATGCCTACTGCTATTCTGTAGCAAAGAAGTTTTATAGATAACTTTATAGGATATACTTATGTCATCTTAACGAGCATACCTCAGTAGCTTATCGAGTTAGATGTTGAGATTCTCAATAACTCCATAACACAATTGTGCGTCGTATCCTTACATATTCCTAACTATTTCGTACTTGGATGAGAGAGAGAGAGAACACAAGAATGGGACAAATTCTCCACTAATTTCTTTTTACTAATCTTCCATTTTATCGTCTTTTCATGTTGACCCCAGTATGTCTGCTGCAGTTAGCTGTAGCTTCGTTTGACTTCACATAATCAAGTCAAATTATATGTTACTTACAGTTATAGTTTACGAGAGAAAACGTAAATAAAACACACTTCTGATTGGTGTTTGGTTTTTTCAATATATTGTTTGGCTCTTGCGTTTATTTATGGAATCCAACATCATTGAAATGTCCTCCACGGGATATTTTACAGGACGGGATGCTTTTGAGCTTATTTTCGGTTGCCCTGGCTTGACGGATATACCTTTTCGACGTGTCAACGGTTTGACAGTAAACTCAGCCCTTTATTTAACCACAAAAAAAAATCTCCAGCAATAAGAATTCGCAAGATTCTGGTAGCCAGTTCATACTAGCCAAACGCGAAACCTCGGAGAAATTGCTCGCGCAACAGTGACAGTGTTGTGTGGTGTGACTTGTGGCACCGTGCCGTTAAAACCACGTATCTTCAACATACACTTCTTCAAAATCACGCCAAAAAAATTCGTAATCATGTCGCTACAGCGAACAGAATTCTGTGTGCTTCTTGTAATGGGTACATTTTGATCTTCTTGACGTTTCCACCAATATTTTCGAGCATGATAGTAATATTGTTTTATATATGTTACTAAAACAAGATTGCCAAATCCAAACCATACAATGGATGACCCTATTTTACAAGCCCTATATTTACAAAACTCCCATGTGAATATCAAAAGAGGCGAATCATATCATGCATTTTTATAATTTTTCTTTTACGTATCCTGTTGAAATTATTTTATGAATATTAGCAATAATTTCACTTTGTATTTTTTGTATTGTATATTCAGCCCATCAAAATTTTTTCCTCATGTAGTTTCTTAAACATATGAATAGATAAAATTATTGGTCTCTTTTAAACCATTTCATTAAAAATCTGTACATAGTAAGCAAATTTATTATGAAAAACATTCGTTAATAACCATTATCATGTAATGCCCAGTAGTTATATATTACGCTTCTCTGGTTATATATATTTTTATGTCAATAAATAATAAATATTCGTATGTAAACGAATGGTCGCGTATATGAATTTCAATTCTCTGTAGAACAGATTGGTTTTAGTATCGCTAACCACGTGTAACCACTTGGGTAAACCAGCGATTTCATTAATTAAAAGAAAAAACAAAAATATATTTTTTCATTGTCTTTTTAAATTGAAACATTTGTCTCGTTAGCGATTTTCAAACCGTATTATAAATTTATTTAAGTGAATATTACAAGAATACGAAACTTCATAATTGAGAGATTTACCTCAGATAAGGAAACTTCGTCTCATTAAGAAATTTTTTTTAAGGAACAACCAACAAGATCTAAATGATAACCTGTTTTTAACGACCGGATGCATACTAAAGTTATAATATTTAAACTCTACGCATACACTTTTGCGATGTTTTCTCGAATGTAAAACAAAAGACCGCTTTAGCCACTGGGCAATAATCAAAATCGCCAGATTCTCCATGTTTGTGTTCTTCCCGCCCTAATAAATTCATATTCATGTCTAGATACAGCACACGATAGCATTAGAAAAAAGGAAAGTCGCAGTCCAAGCGGAGAATTAGTAAAATGATATTCTTTACGCTTTTCTTGTTTTTTGTTGCATTTTCTTATTTTTTGTTTTATGGAACAACTACATCCAAATGAACTTGAAGTGGCTTTATGCAAGGGCCAGAAGAACTTACGGGACACCCTCGTTATTATACCGATGAAAGCGAAGCCGTTTAATGCAGCAGTTTAAATGAAAACTGAACAATTTTCATTGGTTAATCAAGTATTATTAAAAAAGTTTTACAAGAAAATGTGATGACAACGTGTTAATTAAAAAAATTACTTGCATTTGTAACAAAAAATTTAAAAAAGTTAAACACACGCCACAGACATCTAACGTGAAATCTTACATCCTTTCTAAAGCAAACGAATAAGAAAATTATATTCGGCTGTGCCGAATCATTTATGTCCATCACCTTTATCTTAAAAAAAGGAAGAAGAACTAAATTTTAATAGGTGGGATTTTTTCTAATTTTATGGAATACCGTGGAAGTGTTCATTTTAAAATATATGAGCACTGCGCAAAACAGTCTTACTGTAGATGTGGCCGGTAATCAATTTGGCCCATTTTCAATAACAACGTATTGGAAAGAACATCCAATGTTTCTGCCAAATTTGAAAATGATGTTTTAATTTTTACGACCAGATGAATCTTTCCCACAGATTATACAAAGACGAACAGAAAGACAGACGGACATACGGATAGAGATATAGGCTTAAATAGCTTCTTAGCTGAATGCTGATTAAGAATATATACATTTTGCAGAGTCTGTGAAGTTTCCTTCTGAGCATTGCAAACCAAATGACAAAAGGAATACATCCCTCACTTTCGGTCTTGGATATAAAAACAAACGTTAGTTTTTCTTATTCGAAAAACTTTTTACTTGTAATAAAATTTTTCAAACTTTAACGACAAAAGGTAAATTGAAAGCGTAGTTTTTATTTACTCAAAAAAGCGTTCGTTAGAAACAAACGAATTCATTTGGTAAGAATTGGACAAAAACCGAAAATTAACAAGTAAGAAAATTATATCCGGATGTACCGAATCTTTTATACCCAGCATTTTTTTATTTTAAAGAAAGGAGGAAAATCTAAATTTTAATGGGTAGGCGTGGCTGATTTTTTTTACTTTTATGGAGCACATCCAACCATGGAATACCGTGGAAAACGGAGAGAAAACAAAATGCTTTCAGCTTATACTATAGGCGCGGCTTGCAATTGACTTGATCTGTTTTCAATAGCAACGTATCGGAAATAACTTCCAATGTTTCTGCAAATTCAAGGCTGAAATTTCATTTTTACGGCCAGGAGAATGTTTACTACGGACATTATACAGACGGACATATAGACAGACGGACAGACGCGCATGATTAAGTCGGTTTAAAATTTGATGCTGATCAAAAATATATATACTTTGTCGAGTCTCCAAAGTTTCCTTTTGCAAACGTAATGACTAAATGAATATACCCCTCGGGTAGGTATAAAAACACTCTTTATAGCCTGAAATCAGATAAAATGAAAAAAAAAGAAACTATAATGCCAATAAACGAAATCGTGGCTGGATACATGTCAAAATTTGTCGCAGTAATTAATGCTTTAAACCTTAGTAAGTACGTTTTTTTCAACTTCAATCCTAGAATTAAGTGTTAAGTGTTAAATGCCAAATAGTTTATTAAACAAAGAAAGAAAATTGCAAACATTTTCAGAAACTCAATTAATGAAATTTTTTCAAAATTTTATCTTCCCTAAATTGCAAGGAAAAGGGGAAGGAGATTTTTTAAGTCTTCCACCCATGCGTTTATCAGTGCATGAGAATTCTTCTGTCATTCTAAGAGTATGTAACTGTTTGCCATCACAATAAGAGATCAAGCAGGAGGATATGCAGGAACATTTTCATCAGAAATTCAGTGTTAACACTTCCCGCATAGGAGGCTTACGAGTCAGTTTGTTTTTAAATAAATCGGCATTACTTAGAATATTTTGCTATAATTGCTGTAATGACCTTTAATGGGTTTTAATTTGCATTAATGATCTGAAAAGATTTTAGAATTTTAAAAAAATGAAATAGAAAGTAACATTTTTTTTCCGAAATCTCAACATATCAAAAATGTTGTCTCATAGCCTCGAATTAATCGAAGTCAAACTGCATTACAAAGAGCTTTTGGTTATTCCTACTAGTTCTTCAAAGCTTTGTCGCTTTTTTCTGAGAACTACATTTTTGAAATCGTTGGGCACGATTTTTCAGAAAGCACAAATGAGATTTTGCACATATTTTTGATAAGGTTGATTAGTCCTTAAAAAACTTTTTTGTTCGTTGGTTGATAAGTTATTTTACAACACAGTATTCGTTTGTTACAACTTATGTTTTCTTGCATACAAACCTGTAAAAAATAAATTTCAATATTTTTAAATTGTCACTCACTTACCAATGGAAAATGCTTGAATTTTTGAATTTGAGTGAAACTTTTGTGGGATGGTACTATATAGTATCTTGAGGTATCCCGCCAAACGTGAGGATACTTTTCTAAAGGTTTCACAAAACCGTAAACTAAAAATTTTGAAAATTGTTAAAAGTGCTTTTTTGGTCATTCCAAAGCCATGAATTTTCTTAAAGACTTTATAAAGCAATCGTTATGACACCTGAAGAAAAATAAGTTTAACCAATTTTCGGCGGTTCCTTTACTTTTTTTCATAGGAGGTGAAATTAAAAAATTTCACTTAGGTAGTCCAAATTTGGTAGAATGTTTTATGTCAAATCACTATTGTAGATCTATGAGTGGAAAACATTAAAAAGTGAATATTTTTGCCATATAAAGGCTTTATTTTCATAGGAACGGTCTTTCAATCAAAATTCATCACATCAATGTTATGTGCTGGAGTAGGAATACTCAGCAATCTTTTTCGAGGAATTTTGAAAATTGTAGATATTCCTCAAAATAAGCCATCACTCAGGAATTGGCCGTGAAAGTGGGCCGAATCCATATTCAGTACCGTTCGCCATTTGCAAAACAATATCAAGCATGGTGACTTGCAGGTTGATCACAAATAGGGATAGACTGCAGATGGAAAGACAGACGGCCAGAGAAAATTGAATCTGTTGCGTCTATCCTAAGCTCTGCTTAATACTACATATATTCCTGTCCAGCACCGCAAATGGTGTTAAATGTAATGAACTTGTCATTTAAGGAACTACATTTTTATTGCTTTGTTTCTTATAAATTCTGTCAAGACTTAAAATCTATAGTGATGTTAAAAGCAATCATATAAAAATGTATTACTTGTGAAGATTTTGATTTGACAGATTTAATGTTATAAAGAAAAAGTATAAAAAAAGAAGTCCTTTCAAACTAATGTACTACGCGAAAGAAACTGTTTCAATAAACATATTTCTGGATATGTGAGGTAATATATAACCACATAGCTATTTATCGCTCTAACTTAGTCAGCATAAACAATAGTTGTTATATTTGGAAAAATATTAATTTAACTCTAAACTTTCGTAAGACATACTTGTCATAAAAGCGAGCGGGTTTGAATGGAAATACATTCGTAAGAATATTGAAATTCTTGTGCAAACATTCTGAGATATTTATTAGAATTTTCAACAAAAAAGGAAGATAAAAGTAAAAAGAAGAGAAATCGGATTTAACTGCAGTAAACGTATGTTTGCCAACTGTGAGTGTGTGGAGCCTGATGTGTGTTTGTGTGTGTGTGTGTGTTAACAGTTTCGTTTCTTCTAAATATTTGTAACATTCAGAAGATTTGCTTTACGCTTTATTTACATATCATGTGTAAATGTTTAATGATGCTATGGACTCGAAATGAAAAAAGGTTTCAAGGTACAGGTATTTGTAAAACGTATATCTTTTTCTATCTCGAATTATTCAAATAAATATTTAGTTAACATTATTCTTAATAATCCTTAAAAATTCAATGAAATTGTATGAAAGCAATATTAGTTACTAAAAAAGTTGAATAGTCTTCATTAAAATTATTTTTCGTTCAGCTTTATTAATCAATACCTTTTTTTTTCTAACCTGAATTCATAAATTTGTTTATGTGTATGTGTTTTCTATGAATCTCAATTTATCTTGAAATTATTGAAAATCAAAAAAATTATTTTTTATCCTAATATGTTCCATATGTAATGCTTTGATATCAGCGAGGATTATTAAAGTGAATGTTTATTAAATTAATATCATTTGAAATGATTTTAATTATATTTGAAATATAATACACAGCTTAGATAATTGAATTGAAGCGTTGCAAAATCAACAAAATATTTACGTAGATCAGCATAAAGCGTATACAGCAGTGTGCAAAAAGTTCAAGCATTCTGATCATTTTATAGAAGGAGATTACAAAAAGAAAGAAGAAGTGGAAGTTTAGGAAGAGAGAAAAGAGAGAAATAGTGCTCGCACTTTAGAATAGAAGTTTAATGAAAAAGAAGAAGTCGAAAAGAGAGAAGGATTTCCCAGCAAAGCCCTTTATATTTATCTGTTTTGTAGCGCTTATAAGTTCCAAAAAAGGTCGTTACTAAACTGCTTCGTTCAATTTGACTTTGCTTGCAGATCTTTAGATTGATAAATCGCGTTGCTGATCGCGTCCATCGTTTCCGATTTGACTACAATTTTTTTCTCATAACAAAAATATGATGAAGCAGGCACGCAGTTTTCCTCTGTTTACAGTTCGAATGAACAAATATAGAGTAATGCATATTTATGACATCGGGCGAAAATGTGGCGTACAATCTACTAAAAATCCGACAGTCATTTATTTTGCATTTTTCTTTGCGTTTATTTCCCCTATTTGGAAAATATCTCTCAACATGGTCAACTTCTCTTTTATTTAACAAAGTCACGCCCTTGTCCTTCCAGAACTTTTGACTTATTTTTGTATTCTTTATTTATGAATAAAATCATTATAATTACCTAAAAGTGTAGAAGTTACGTTGCAATTAAAACGCCAACCATATAATCGAACCGAAGTAGTATACTTAGACCGAGCTCATATTCTTGGCAAAGCCTTACCACTCAAAATTGAAAATGAATAGAGCTACTTTTAGAAGTAATTAGAAAATAAATCTGAAATTCTCAACATGAATTCTAAAATTAATTTAAAAAATTTAAATATTATAAACATTATATTTCGTCATTTTTTTGCACTGCACTGTATTAATGTTTAGTGTATATATATGCAAATTTATACATGCATTTATTATAATAGTAATAGAACGTGACATGTGCTAAACTTATTTAAATAGTTCAATGATAATATGGTAACACATATCACTGATATATTTATCAATATTTCATAATTGTAGGCGTTATTTCAGAGAAAATTAGAAAGCATAAATTGATATATAAGTACATGGATACGTGTGAATAAAATAGTTATTAAAAACTCTTATAAGTTCTATGAATACAGGCAGGTCTTTTTCTATTTTAAACGCTTCTATTATTATCGTTACAAGGTTAGTAAGTATCGAGAAGGTATATCGGATATTGCTATCACTAAACTAATTTATTTTTCTCCCTTCAGGTGAGCAAAAGTATACAAATTTTTAAAAAATAGTAATAGTAAGTGAGAAGAAAAGCAAGAGATAATGTTATATAATCCTCTACATTCTTTTCGGAAGAGCGTATTGAAAGTAACTATTTGCTATAAAAAAGTGTCTTTAAACTAAGTTTGTTCGTCTGTTTATTTAGTATAACAAATACCTTTTCAGACGTAAGCTTATATACAACCTATAACTGTTTTATAAAGCGTCATATAATTAGTCTAGTCGAAGAGCATACGATACTTCGATTAGTTTGCTTTACTGCTTGAAAGATAAACAAAAAAAGGTATCACAGAGTCACAATAAATACGATAAGCTTCAAAGACGCAAAAAAATGAATATATTTTTGATCAACATCATGTTTGGAATCGACTTAAGTATGTACGAAAGTTTGAAGATATCGGCAAATCGGTCGAAGGATGCGCCTGTAGTACAGTTTAAGCGACAACACCTCTGTTTTCGAAACTAAAAAAAACTAGGTTTTTGCTCGCATTGGTCATCAAATACAACGCATTGATCAGATACACCGTTTTACAAATGTTAAAGATACTGACAACTCCCATTTAGTATAATGGAATATTAAAATTTCGGTTTTTTGTAAAAACATTTGTAAAATCATGAAGGAAGCTTCAAGGACCTGATAAGTATGTATATTCTTGATCCGTAATTTTCCCCGGCCCCAAATATGAAGATATCTGAATCAAATTCTACGAAAATATGGAAAGTTCTTGCACTTGTGTTGGTATTGAAAATGTACCAAACCAGTAAAAAGACACGCTTATAGCAAAATATAGACTGAAAACATCTCTGCTTTCTGGGTATTTAGCTTAGAATTCATAAACTACAAAATACAAACTTCTACGGCATTACATGAAAATGGACAAAATCAGCCACACCTTCTCAATATTATAAATTATATTTTTAAGAGAAAGGTGGTGGGTATAAAATATTCGACACAGCCGAGTATAATTTTCTTGCCTGTTATTATTGTTTATAATTTTGCATCTTTCGAAACCACAAAATGAGTAACCCATTCCTTCGCAATAAGTATCAAAGTTCTAATACCCTTCCATGCACTCCATTATGCTATAATATAAAATATTATTATTTTCAAAGTAGATGCATACTCAAGCTGACTTAAGCTGCAAAACGTTATAACTAAGTATATTGACTTTGTCTTGGGTTGCCGTTTAACTTTGTTTCAATGTTGCTTTTCAGATGCCACTGAATTAAGACATATAAAAATTACGATAATTTGAGCCGAACTTTAATATTTAGCTGTTGATACTCATGTAAGAGTATATTGAGCACATATTCATATGTACGCGATCTTATACGAGCATACATGAGTATATGTTGTCGTCAAATTTTCAACTGCTATGCATAATGAGATAATAGCTTTTTTATAACTGGCAACAAAAAACCGCTCTGACCATAATATAAAGCAATAACTTTTAGTGAATTTCAGACCCGTATCGCATAAGCACATGTAAGTAAGCCAGCTTGTGCACGCTGGAGTTTATGTGGTTGCTCTAAATGCCGTGAAATGTTATTTTTAGTGAGATTTAGGAAATAAAACGAAAAAGTCTTTTTTTTAATATATTTTTTTTATGGTTTGTCTTTTTCTTTTTTCTTCAAAGCTTTTATTAAAAAATGTTTAATTTATGAGTGTTTCCTGGTTTTTAATTCAATGCTTACTCAACCAACTTTGTACAGTCATATTCTATTAAATAATGTCAAAAAAAAAGGTAAAAAGGACGGCATTGAAATGGATAACAAAGGTGAATCTTTATTCTATAGCTTTTTCAGTTTCAATAATATTTCTGAGAAAGGAGTAATGAAATGGAAAATTAAACATAAAACTTACAAGTTTTATAGGTTTGCTTCCCTTGCTATTGCATGATAAATATGTTGGTCTACTCGTGGACGAAATCTTCAATAAAGAAAACAAGAACCAAACATTTATTTCGGGCATATCCATAAATTTTCCCGTGCTTCTTCAAAGTATGGATCGGTGTACGTTAAAAATTGTAAATTATTAACAACAAGTAAGAAAATCATATTCAACTGTACCGTATCTTTTCTACACTTTTATCTTAAAAAAGGGTAAAAAAACTAAATTTTGATACTCTACAACGTCGGTTAAACGTGGCAGATTTTCCCATTTTTTTGGAATATCGTAGAAATTTTCAATTTGCATTTTATGAATTGCGCAGCAAATCACCCAGAAAGCAGAGCTGTTTTCAGTTTATGTTACATTATAGGCGTGCCCTTTGACTGAATGGACCAATTTTTAAAACCAGAGTAGGCGCAAGAAATTTCAATGTTTTTGCCTTATTTGATCCAATTATCTTCACTTTTGCGACCAATTAAACAGACAGACTGATGGTCACACGGATGGAAGGAGGCGCATTGGTGGATCCCACATTTAATCTTGATCAGGAAAATATACACTTTATTGGCTCTCTGAAGCGTCGTCGTTGGTGTTACAAAAATGTTCACAAAGAAATTACGTTCCAAAAGCCTTTTAGTTCGGGTGGGCGCGTTTAATTTTTTCAATTTTTTATAGAAACTATAGGAAAACCAGAAAATCTGCTATTTGCCATAGTCTAGGAGTGAGACGAAAGACCCTATTTTTTTATGCTTTCGAAGACAGAGCTCTTCTCTGTTTACATTGTACTCTAGACATATTCTTTGACCGCTTTGTCCAATTTTCAAGAGAAACTTGCGCGCAATAACTTGAAATATTTCTGAAACCGACATCTCCATTTTTGCTGCCAGGTGAATGTTTGACCATAAACAACACAGGCGGACAGACGCCTAGACGCACAGATAGACGGACGGACATGTTTAAATCTATTCCAAATTTGATGCTGGTAAAGAATATATATAGTTTATGACTTAATGAATATATCTAGGTGGTGGGTATAAAAACATATCAAAATTACAGGCTTTGCTTAATTTCTTAGCCACACTTGGTGCACTTGTCAATGGTTTAAGCTTATTTTTAAGCTTAATGTACGAAACTAAGTTCGTATGGATATCGGCTTAGTACTTTAATACATAATATTGTAAGAGTTTCAAAAAAGAGCAGATAAACGAAAGGATAAGACAAACCGATTTTGTTTTTAGATCGATTAAAAATATGTAGTGTTCATGCATATAACTCGACATTCCAAAGCAAAACGACAAGACTGTAGCATGGTAGAAAGGTAGAATAACAAAGATATATTATGTTCTTGAATGACGGCCATGTTTGTATGAAAAGAATAGTAGAAAAGAAAAGAATTTTATGGTGATCAAAAAATAAATAAATAAATAAAACGTAAGGAAGGCTAGAAGACATTTAGTATTTCCTCCTGTAAGTGCACGGTTCGTCAGTTCAATGTTTTGAACGCTCAATATGTGCTTGAATATGTGATCTTCATATGGTCTTGGTAGGCAGTGACTTATCATTGGAAAATTTCGAAGCAACACACCCGTTTCCCATCCCTTCTCAACACTACTAGTTCTAAAATAATTAAGAAAAAGCACGAGTTTTTGTTCCAAGTAAATAAATAAGAAGAGTGGTAATAAATTTATAATAGTATGCGAAGTATCCATTTAAAAAAATGTTCCTAGCATACCTTAAAAAGTGGACGTTCAGTGGAAGGCTACGTTAGACAATAAGAAAAGAGTTTTACAGATATAACTGAGAAATTCTGGCAATAGCTTTTAGCAACTAGTATTAGATCGGCATTAGAAATAGTCGAGAGGATGAAGAATACATTCCCTTTTTGGTAACAAACTGTGCGTCGAAGATGAACTTCTGATTAATTTCCATGTTTTTCTGTTTTAATCATGAAAACGTAATCAAAGAGAAAATTTCATTTGTGTTAACGTATCATAAAAAAAAGAGGAAAAAAGTTCAGGCTAATTCAAACATAAAAGGGTTGCTTTTTATTTCATTTCCAACGAAAATCCTTTAAGGCTAGCGTTGACTCAATATTTGTAGAAAATATTTTACTACTAAAGAAAAATAAGAAAATATTTAAGCAAAAAAGTTCGTGGCGCGTTTATATATATTTCATTATTTTATTATATATTTAAATACATTTGTTTTTATTTAAAAAAAAAAATTATTAATCAAATATATGACGCTTTAAAAGATAATCTGTTACCATTTTTATGGTAGAACTTCTGGGATTTCCCAGACCATGCGGAACGGAACAATATTATATAGTAGGCAGTAAAATCGGATGAGTTTTAAAATATTGCAAATTAGTATATCATTTTTGCCAGGTGATTTAAGAAGACGTGTCACCGATTCATGTTCGAAGTGAGTACTTCTTTTCGCGAGTGGTGCGCTACAATCATCTAGTAGATGGCTTACAGTTGAGATTAAATTGCCGGCTACTGTTCTCAGTTGCTGTGGATAAGGTTGACATGTCCCAATCGGAGTTTTATGAAAAGCTTCAAGTTTTTATGTTTACATATTTCGGAAAAGTCGCTTTCGAAAGGACTCATTATTGTGAAGCGTCATGTATATGAACACGACACAACAGGAGAAAGGTTTTGTACCAAAAGTCTTTAGACTTTTTTAGTATAACTGCGGAATATCAGCATTATGAGATTATAAATTTGCTGAATGATATATTTTGATGTAAGGATTTTATATAAGAATTTTATTTCGTAACACTGACGTCTTCTGCCCTGCACTTTTCCGTTTGAGCATAGAGACCAATCGTTATTCTTGATTTCTTCCGCAATATATATAGTTCGTCATTAAGATTTTCTCCTCTGCCGGAAGACGATAATTTTTCTGATTTTGGAGATGTTTCATCACGAAAATCGTTTACAAATTCTTTCACCAATTACCGGACAAACGTAAAATATGGCTTACGCATCTTTTCTCCTCTTCTAACACTGATATAAGATGTTAGTATTGATTGTAGTAGTAAAAGATTAACAACAATCATAGAATGATTGACAATGTTTTCAGGTTGTTTTCAAAAAAAAAGTTTATAAAAGCAAAAAATTTTCTGAAGCCTAGTAAGCGGAATTGCGATATTCGAAAAGTCAATCAAGTTCTTTCATAGGAAGCGTGATCTGATATACTTAAACTGGAGATTAAGATAAAAGTAATCTAATGTAATATTATTATGATTCTTTGCTGGGTTTGCTGAGAGCAGACATATAATTGCAAAGATAAAAAAGCTGTGGTGACTTGAAGCAAAAATTTAGGATTGCAGTGGTTTAATTTCTATTTCTATTCTATTTGAACAACCTACGGTCTCTCATCTTTCAAAGTAGTAGGTTTACTATAACCAAAGTTATGCGAATCTGTAGGCATACATTGCGAAAAACGCCACGAAATTTTTCTTTTATCCATTATATACGTTTATACATATAAATGCATACATATTTCATATGCTTGCTACTGCATATATATCCATGCTTACGATTCAGTTATAAACCTTGTTTTTTCATTTGGCCACTGAATCTGTAATGTTTGCCGGAAATGCAAGATACTTGTTTGTCCTAGTAATGCATCACTAGAAAGCTGCCATCATCGAAATGGAACGTGAACGTATAACACAACATAGCATAACACAATACAATATATAATATTATATGACAGTGCTGCGAGTATACATTTATTGTGGTCTTCTGTGCTTTCATGTTTTATTTTTATTCTTCTTTTTTTTTTTTTTTTTTTTTTTTTTTTTTTTTTTTTTTTTTTTTTTTTTGTGACAAACAGATTATTTCAGAGCATAGAAATTTTGTTGGATAAGTATAATAAAATTATTTGATGCCAAAAGTGAACACTTGACGAAAGCTAATAACCAAAAAGAAACGCACAAATAATGCAACAAATTTTTAAGAAGATTTAATGCATTTCTAAAATATGCTATAGTTAATAATAAAAATTCGCAAAAAAAAGCTTTAGGATTATGTTTAATACTTGCTATTATTTAAAATTGATTTAATTTAAAAATTGATTTAAGTTATGTAGCATTTATTTTCTTTTCACGGCTTAGGAAATAACGGAATGCCACTTAAAGTATTTCTTATTAAGTTTATAATTATATTATATAGTTTAAGATGAGATTTTGATGTGAATTCAGTGTAATAGTTTTCTCCTCTCGTGCATATTTGAAGTTGTTAATGTTACAAAAATCCAAAAAAAGGTGTTATTACTTAGTTTATTCAAGTACAGCAAGCAACTAACGATGTTGATATAATTATCAAGAAGTTGAAAGTATTTTTTTTTAGTAACTGTGATAACATCCCATCATTTACAAAATTCCTAATGTAATTAACAGATATTCATCCGATCATGTGTGATTAATGGAAGAAAAAAAGTATATCGTACGCAAATTCAGATATATGCAGTAACCTCGAAATAATTAAATAAATCATTTGGATACATATCAAGTAGAAGGTCTCCATAATCTGATATTATGAAATGCCTCTGCAAGTTATTCCAAACTAAAGCCCGATTTGCGGTTGGTGTTACCGTTATAAATTACGATCGAGCTAACTCGATAACAAGAACCAAGAAATTTACCACAGCGGTAGACTCAATAGCTCAGTAGACTTTGCGAAAGAAAAGAATCAAATAGAGTTTTTACTGAGCAACTGAAATACTCCCTCTAAAACCTTGACTAAACGAAAAGGCAGAAGTAAAGAACGTCCAATTTCATAATCAAAGGAGACAGAAGAGATGTAGAGTCACAATCGAATTTAAATAATCAATTACTAAATAGTTCACTGGAGTAAACAGTTAAGGGGCCTCTAAGTATGATCTTATACTTACTAACACTTACGAAGTATTCGATATGAAGAAACTAGAGTAGAGAGGTTCCCCCAAGCTTTGTGACCACAACTATTGGCAACAATAGACGCGGACGACCAGAAGCGATATTTGGTCTTTACACGTACTTCGAGCTATTTTCCTGCATCTATTCATTGCTAACAGACGGCCTACTTGGTATGGCTACAGAACAATAAAGAGAAGCTCCTTGACTTTTAAATTAATGTAATAATCAGTGAACGTATTTGTCACTGCTTGCTTGAAATCGCAGAATTATTTTCAATCAAAGTATATATATCATAATATATATATATCATAATCAACCATAATCAAAGGGAAAGTGATTTCATATATATATATATTTATTTATTTATTTATTAACACGCATCTGTAATCTTTAAGCCGTTTCCTCTCTTCTTTTCCTTCTTATACTTACTTTCTTTAATTATTTATATCTTATTTTAAAATATTTTTCTTTTAGTTTACCTGTTATTGTAAATAGCTGCTTAAATAAAATGAAAGAGAAAATATTTTTGCTAAGATAGAGCTCGATAAATAACTATAGGTTGCCTGTTAGAAGATACTATGTGTAAGAGGCATATAAACATGCAGATGCACACCCACTCATACCAAGTGTTCATTTCTTTTCCTCTAAACAATACAACATAATATTACAACTAAAATTCCTTTGTAGGGTTTCTGTAAAAACAAACTTTTAAGCATGAAAAATAAAAGCAGAAACATGAGTAAAAACATTTTCAGCAGCGTTCGTTTTTATTTCTTGTTCTATTTTTTTCACTTTTTCAAGCAAACAATAAGAAACTAATGCATAAATCCTTCTTTTTTTTTATAGAATTGTTCATCCATTCAACGGTGTTTGTATATTTTTCTGTTTTCTGTTTTGCCGTTTATGGTGTAGATTTAGTAAATTTATTGTATTGTTAGGCACACACATAATTTCACTGGGTTGCAGTTAAGTTCAATTCAGCAGGCGTTTGGAATGCAAAAACATTTTTGTTGCCACTGTTCCTGTATACATATGTGTGTGTGTGTGAGCTTAACTTCTCTTCTCTCGTATACCACTGCAATGCGTAGTGGATCTAGTAGTTTTATATTCGTGAACGAGTATGAGTACGGTTATATGTGCGTTTTGCCATCGTGCAAAACTAAAAGCCTAAAATGTGACATTTTTAATCCAGTCGCTATGTTTTGGAGAAAATTTATGCTCGCTAGTCGAAATAAAGACTAGATTGTTGTTCCGTTAGTACCTTTTCTTGTTTACCAGTCACTTTATATAAAAGTATAGACAAAGCGATAAAGAGAAAGAGAGAGAGAGAGAAAGCGCTGCCATAGTTATATTTATGTTAAATTAATATTTACAATTGCAATTGTATTGTTTGCGCATTCTTATGCTACTCTAGGATTATGAATGAAAAGCGTTAATAGTGCACAAAAGAGAAGCAATTCTTCAACTACTAACGACAGCAGACCATAGAACGCATCTGTACCAAAAACCTTTGCTGAATACTTTTCAAGAAAAAAGGAAATGCTAACATAATGCTGTTTTCTTAACGGTGCTTAGTAAAAATATCCATAGCGACAGAAAATTATTGAAAACTTAAATAAATGAACACGATATATGTTGTCATGATATAAGTTCATGGGCTGGCACAAAACAACAATCAGTCTCTTATAATCAGTTTTATGCATAACTCTTTAAGAGAGAGAAGAGGATACAATACACCATGTGATTCTACTTTTCCACTACCGAATTCTATGTTCTTCTAAAGTAGTGGTATAATCTAGCATAGGCTTGGAAATATGATGATTGACGCGCTTTTTATACCATGTAGGCAAATAATTAATAAGTGCGATCATTTGTCTACGAAAAAAGCCTAATTTGAAAAGAATCGTAGAAAATATTTTCTAAAAGCTATTATCCAATCCTGGACATATTTCTTCCATTTTATAAATGCTGCACCGAACATATATCTGTTCTTTTGAGACCAAACATAAAAGGACCCATTTTTCGCATGTCGCATTAAGAATGAAAACCATTCTAATGAGACTAATTTTCCTTACGAGTGAACAGCGCTTTTCTTCAAACTAAATCTGGAAAATAACGCTTTATGCGTTTGTTTTTTTCTTTTTCGCAGAGCTCGCCTTATTGAAAACTAAAAAAAAAATCGATCGATCGGGGATTTTCAAATTTCTCTCGACTAATATAAAATATTTCTGTAAAATAAATAAAATAAATTGATAAAAATTTCATGAGATAGTGGCCTTTCTCATGTAATATCACCGCAACAATGAGAACTGTTATCGCACCCTATTCATTGTACAACTGAAAGTTCATTCGCTACAGAAACAAAATGTCCCATTCCACCATAAAGTTTTTTTACAATTCTCAGATACACTTGGAACAAATATTACCTATTTTCTTGAAACTTTTGGCTAATCTTACTATCTTTATTACCTATTTTTTTATCCTTTTTTTTTTGTTGCAATCAAGAAAATTCAAGTTTAATATTTTGTTATAAATTTTTTTGTTAAAGGATTTGTTTACATTTTTTCCTGCGATAAAATTAAAAGAATACTTCGTTTAACTACAAACAATGTAGATTGTGATGGCTTTATTAGAATATTTGTATAAGTACTGAAACGATTTACTGAGATGTTATGAATTACGATCCAAAAAAGAAGCTTCCACCAGTTCTACAAGCATTTCAAGAGCGATTATAGTCTCAAAGCTTCTATCTTAAGGAAATGTTAAGAAAATTGAACTTATTGTCTACGTTACCTATCAAATGCTTTTTTCTCGTCACATAACATACATTTCGATTCAAAACTACACTTATTAGAATTCGGAAAATAAAATATTTCTGAACTAGATTTCAGGTGGGGTGGGAAGATCGAAGTTTAAGTTTTTAAGTATGTACAGATCATACCAGACACTAAAAATCGTTCGAACGTGCCTTCAACAGCTAAAACGTTGACAGATTGCGCTTTGGATTAATGTGAACACCACTCGAGAGCTGAAGACCTTCTTAATAGATATAAAATTTATATTAATATCAGGAAGATTCCAACACTCTCAAAGTGCTCGAATAAGCTAATAGGTATAATCCAGATGGCTTCTCTCTGGTGAAATTTTTTCCCATTTAAGATCCCATAGCCGTCACAATACTACCCGAAGGGCTATACCAAGCAGTCAGTAAACAAAGCATTCTCCAAGTTTGTCGGACATAGCAAAATAACAATCTGACTCACGTGGATTTATTTTGGCCTTTGGATTTTCTCTATATCACGGAAAGATTATTCAAGTTTGTTTTAAGCATATTCAATATTCGAAAAGTCCTTGACATCGTTCAGCCACGTGTCCATCGTGCTCTCAGCTCAACTGCTACTTAAGCAGGCATAAAGACTATCGGAGCAGTTGTCAGCAGCGAAGCATCGAGACACGAAGTCTCTTGATACTTCATCTTATTGTTATGTCCGTCGCGACGCACCGCTAATTAAACCTAAACTCTTCTTAGGCGTTTGGTCTTTTCTCTTAAAGACTTAAGGTTTATGGCGAGAATCGCGTAGAGGTCAGAGTTCCGGTACATTTATGTTCCTGAAAAATTGAAATATAGTTCATGAACATACGTACCCCAGCCTAAAATGTTGACACGAGGTTTCCAATTAAACATCAGCAAGCTGTGACTTATAGTAGACAGTGAAATATGACTTCAAAAAAAGAAAAAAAGGAAACAGTTATAGATTGTGAAGGGCACCTAAGGTTTGCGTTAAAGCTCATAAATGGTTTTTTCCACTTGTGTGTTTTTTTTTTATTTCTTTGCATTTTATTTTATCTTTATAACTATGGAAGAAACTCATAAAAAATCCGTAAGATTACGAAAAGAACAATTGTTTCAAGAAACTTTTTAATTCTTTCAAAGTTTTGTTTTGGTTGCTGTATGTGCTCTCCCTCTTCTTGCTCCTAAATTAGACATATAGTTGTTTAATGTTTTTTGCAAAATTACAGAGATATGTAGCAGCAAAAGAGAATCGTTTATTAAGGGAAAGTTCATCTTTCGCTTCAAATCCTGTCTTAACTAAAAATGTTGGGTTATCATAAAAATAACATTTCAGACTTGTGTTGCATCCTTCATTACCAGAAAGAGCTCTTTTCCTCAAGCTATCCGAAGAGGCTTCCGATGCCAAATAAATATTTTTGGACAGTTACAGCCTGATGTCTTATCTGTTCATTTTTAATTTCGTCTAATACACTATGAAATATCTTTAGAAAGTATTTATGTTCATTTAAAAGCGTTTTAAAGTAAAACTATGCTGGCGGAAGTTCATTGAGACGACCGTTGAGCAGACAAAAGTGTGAAAGCGATTCAAATACTTTGAATGCTTCTGCTAAGAAATTAAAAGTTTGGTTACAGATTTTAAATATGAAACTATAAATTTTCCTATGGAATCATGCATTTTTTTGTTTTCTCGGTTATTAAAACGCGGTCGGTAAAACGTGCAAAACATGCGATTCTGTCTTCGATAGATGCAGCATACAAGACATTGTTGAGCCTACATAATCTTCAAAGAAAGAGAAAGAATGTTGGAAGGACAGTTCTATAGTCCTGTGATTGTAGGTCAATGAAAAAAAATAATATAAAATTTGTTGTAATGAAAAGATATGCTTGCAACATATTTAATAACTTTAAATGCGAAACACGAATTTTCAGGACGCCCTCTGATATAACTCTTACAAGTTTTATTCGAATTTTTCAGTATATCTTTTATCTAGATAATCACGTAGGTTTTTTGTGATAAGTTAGCTTAAAGTTTTCTTAATTAATAAAGTATTGCCTTTCTTTGATCGAGAATTGAAAAATAATATATCTATGAAGACTAATCCCAGTGCTAGAAAAAAAATGTGTCAGTCCTGTGTACCAGTTCGTTTTCAGTAATAAACATGGAACCTTTGTGCAATGTAATCGTGTCATTTCACGTACCAGCGAAGTTATTGAAATAAGGTAAAAATTGCTGCGGTGATATATTGATGGATGTTGAGTATCGAAACGGTCTGAAATGATGGTCTACTTTTCAAGCTTAAAAAATTTCCTCGAGTTCCAATATATTTAGTGCTTAAATCCTTTTCACAAAACAGACGTTGAACTGATGTTGAAAAAGAAAATGAATATATACAAGTAGAATACAATTTTCACCTCAAATTCCCCATCGCTGTTAATATTTTAACTGCAACGTGTAAAGAAGACAAAGCAACGCTATTTTCGTTTCGAGACCCCAGAAATGTTGCTTACTAGCTGTAAATTTATCTCAATAAAATTTCGCTTTGTCGAACAAATGGAATGTGAAAATGAACGCTGGAAAATCTAAGCGCATTATTTTCGCGGTAAGTAAGAGTTCGGATCCTTCAGTATTTTTGAACGGCAGTAACAACTGTGATCAAAGATCAATTAAACGTCAACAAACTGATTTAGAAATCAGGGTTGTTGGGTAATGCGTTCAGAAAGTCAACTTAATTTGAGAAATAAATCCATTTTATACAAGAATACCATTCAACGGAAATACGGCATACACTTGTAGGGAACAGCCAGAAACATTAATATTGAAATACTTCGAAAGTATCAATGTAAGACGTTTCGTTTTATTGTTAATGCCATGTGGCTTATTAGCGCTCTAATACTACTCGGATTGACCATTTATTAAAAATCTAATTCATCACCTTATTTCGAAATTATTTATATTATTATGATAGGGTAAGCAATCACATACTTGGCAGTATCTGATCTAGATGGTTAGAAAATTGAAAAGGCAGCACATGCTGGGTCTTTCGTTTAGAAATTAATTTATTTTTGTTCCTTAAATTATTTTAATGAATTGTTCCTATTATAATATTTAATACACAAATTTTTAACTTACCAAACCATCTGCATATTTGCAAACATTTCTTCATATTCCTCATCAATCGGCATCGGCATCAACAATTAGGAATAAAACACATATTTAAAATTATTTTAATTCATTCAATCAGGGTCGGTAGCGGGCTGGAATATTTTTGCTTAACGTTAAGTTGTCAACGAGTGAGATTAAAATTAAAAAATTTTGTGGGATCAAATGAAGATGGGAAGATTCTAAAAAGTCAAATGAAACTATTCATTAAGGTCGTTCCTCAACGTTTTTGGAATACGGTTAGAAGTTCAAAAAGCATAAAGCCGCTGTAAATCCCTTCAAAAGTCAGATATAATATAAAAGTACGATATGTTCCATGCAACATTTTAAAGGGTTCAAAAATTTGGTTTTCCAACCACAGTAGTTGTGATAGTTATAAGTAGATTTGAAAGTCACTTTGCTCGAAATACATACTTTTTTACTTCTTACTTTAAAATGTCATCGGAAAGACTTAATTTGGTTACTAACTAAAGATTGCCTTTTTCTTGACCGAACATTTCTTCACAAACAATCAGTCACGAAAAATTTTTCATCTCGATTCGCTCCGATCGGATTTATAAAATCCCTTAAGTTCTTAGATAGTTATAGACGCGTAGATGAAGTGATTTTTACAGATTCGAATTTCAAAAGAAACATGCCCCCATTATTTTTCTCACATCTCCATAATGCGTACTTGTTATCCTTCGAATAAACCGTCAACTAAAAAAATATGTATATATTTGCGGCTGTTACGCTCTGCACTGTGGACCCCTTAAAAACGAACATGACACGCAAAAATGAATCTGGTTGTTGAATCACTGTTTTTGTGGTTTTAAGTTCTTGTGGTAGTGCGTAAGGTACGGCAAAATAATCAAAAATCGAAATGAAGTAACACACGAACATGTACCCAACAACTTTTGCTTAACAACTACGCTTTATTGTCTAAAAACCTAAAACTAGAAGCTTATAAAATAAAGAAAAAAGAAGAAAGTCGATGACAGTACGTACGTAAGCAATTGATTTAAGAGAATAATATTGTTGATATGTTGGCCTAACACCGGTGATGTCATTTTTTGATATTTTCCAAATGTATGTTTTTTTTAATATTATTATTTCAATAAGATTTTCTTAATAACTTCCTTCTATATTATTATCATCATATTTCTTTAGATCGTGTCTGTGCATATATATATATATATATATACAAATACATATTTTAGATTTAAAATTGAAAATCGTGAATGAAAATGTCAATAAATTGAAAAGGTATTTACATTTAATTGTTTAGTGTATTATTTATTGTATATTAGAAATGAAAAGCATTGATAAAAGTTAAATTTAATGAAAGTATATGTTAACGGCAGTCAACGATTTAAAAATGGTCAAATTTGAGACTCTAACCCGGCCAAACTAGAAAACTCCCACTATATTCACATATTTCATATTTACGGACTGAATATCGTGGTGTAAATCGCGTTGATAATTCCCATTTTGTGCTGAATGTGTTCATAAATCATCTAAGAGTCAATATACTCTTACAAGATATTCTTTCTGCAAAGGTTATAATATGAGCATAGAATATTTCGAAATTTCTGATGAATTGCTTTCTATGCTTTAGCAGAAGGATGCCACTATATAACATACTTTTTGGCTGTTCAATTTAAAAAAAAGAAAAGCAACACAAAATCCGCTGCAAATTCTTTCTTAGTTTGTTAAGAATTACAGATGGATATTGTCAAAGCAAGAGGATATTGGTGTGAATGAGATACTATATTTTTATCGTAGGTTTGTCTAAACAAACGACGAACTTGCAAACATTTGGAATTGTGATAAGCTTTCCTCTTATCTGTCGCAACAACAGGTGTATGCGAATAAAAAAGGACATTTTTGAAGGACGAAAAGTTATTTCTCCAATAGATAAAGTTTTTCTTCTAGATTTATACTATCATTTATATGAAATTATAGTTTATATCGTAAATCAAATGAATTTCGATCTCAAGTTTTGACTTCGCACATAACTTCATTCCTCATTCAAGGTTTAATGGAACTCAATCAACTTTAATTCCTGCTTTAATGCAATAAAAAAAACACCTTTGAAGGTTTCTTGATATTATTGTATAAAATTCTGATATTTCTATATATATGCTCATATTAAGAAATTTTACTGGTTTTTTTTGTCCCACATTTGATGTAAAAATTCCATTTCGCTTATTATTTGTGTTTATGGTCTGCTAAGTGACAACGTGTAATTTGTTACTTAACTTCTTGACGTGTCGCACATCTTAACGTTAAACCACATGAATACGTATGTATGTGTCTCTATCGAACGTTCTAATACAAAGACGTGCCATTTGAGAAAAGCAAATAAAACGAGTATGACATACTGTCACTTGCTAGTAGAAGAAGGTCAATATTACGCAACGGAATGAAATGGAATGAAATGGTGATGAATGAATATAACTTCAGTCATATAAAACATATGCTTATGTCAAATATTAAATATTATTAAAAGACAATCGCAGAAGTTTACAAGTAGATATACATACGTACATACATGTATACACAAATCATAAATATATACATATGTAATACTAACATATGTATATGCTTGTCAATAAAGCTCCTAAAGACCCAATAAATAAATAAATAAATGTCTTAATTATGAATTTAAATGTTTTTATCTACATTTTGCATAAATATCGAATCATTTTTGTTGCTGTTGTCATTGCTGTTGTCATTTTATCATTACTTTTATTATTAATGTATTCAATGATACGAAATTGGATCCATCGCATATAAATTAGTTTAGAATTTAATGTGGACAAATTTCTAGAGCACCACCGCGGGTTCTCTGTCTTGCGTTCGTGAAATTTTTTATATCTTTTCCCTAAGAGAAGAAATTCTCCCTGAAAAAGCGAACGAAGGGATATATCTTTAAAAAAAACAGATGGAAGAACCCATTTCTACACATCGCAAGTACTAACAAGAAGAAAATCGTAATCGCGGTTACAGAATTCATCTTCACAACCAAATATAATGAACAAAAATATAAACAAACATAAAATTGTTATTCATTGAAAACGTTTTGTTTTGCCGAGGGAAAAAAATGGGAAAAATTTTAAGTTAGTGTCTTCTTTAGATCATAACCATTAATGATAAAATAAGTTGAATGAAAAATGGGCGTACAAGGATTAAACCTCTCTATTGCCTAGAATTTTTTTAACAAGAAAATGTGTGTTGGCTTTAAATTATGTCATCAAATTCCCTAAAAAAATCAGACTAAATTTTTCGAGCCGACATTGGAACTGTATATGTTCGTGTTTCTAGATCGTAAGGTAGCAGCTAAGCAGAATTGCATTTCCATTCGGAATCAAATTTTGCGTCTATGGCGGTTTGGAGCAAATCCAAGTTATCCAAATAAATATTATTTACAGATGGTACGATGGGAAATTTATTTCATTTTCTGCCCTATCGCTGTGCATACTTGGACTTAGCCTTATATATACTAATATATATGGGTGCCATTTCCATTGTTTACGGAAAACGTAGATGATAGTTGGCTTTGGGAATATTATACGCCCGTGTGGGTGATATAGACCGTTTCCACCTAACACTGCTAAACCACTCTTGCCTCGTTTTAGAGTAGTTGTTTTCTATATATCATAGGTCGATGACAGTTGTGGGAATTATTTACCGATGTTTTGCGTGAATAATAATTGACGGCTAGCGCATTGAATATGCAAGTAGTGAGCAAGTAGCAGCAAACTAAATGTGCCCATAAGAAGGCAGTATTAGGAAGCCGTTAAGCATTTGCACTCATATTTTATATCGATTTTTCATTTCTCTACATGCCTACCCGTTTTCATTCTTTTACATAAACTTGTAATAAGTAAATGCACAAACTCACAAGAGTATGTCAGCGTTTACATACGCCTCTAATTATTTCTTAAATAACATGTGCTAACATAAGTCTATCATGTTCATCAAAACTACAAGGCTTGCATTAGACTTTGTTTTAGTTTTCTTCTAAGTCGTGTGAGACTATGACTGGTATAAATATCTGGTTTCCTTGATGTGAATCCTGTAAACTTCAATATCGAAGATACGAATCAAATTCAAATAAATGAAACATCTTTGTATATAAGCGTATGATAATAAATAGTAAGAATGTGCTTACACATGCATGTACATAAAGCGACGTAATCTAAGGCTCACTGGTGCATGTATATAATTACAATTATATATTAATTGTTGTCTTTTGTAACACATTTATAGATTGAAATGTTAAACAAATATACACTGAAAAAAGTAAACATAAAATTTTTGTTAGATTTCCCTAAAAACTCTATGAGTGCAAGACTTCTAGACAAGTAGTAGTGTGTCCAGTAAAAATGGAGGCATTTCTTCTAATTTTTTTTTTCGAAAGAATACACGGATTTATGCGTACGAAAGTGCGAGTCTTAAAGTACATGTAAAATATTTTCTCAGCGCTCTAAATGAAGGCGTGATAAAAAGCCTTTGTTTTCCTTTGGCCTCCAGTGCCAGTGTCAATGTTAGCGTTACGTGCTTTGCACGTAACCAAGAATATAACTTAAAGTGTATTGATCATCATGGGATTCTTTTGAAATATTGTTTTAATAAGATGACTTCATCTTGATTTTTTCTTTTAATTTTTGGATTTTTGATCTATTTAAGGTTCAATTCTTCATTCTCGAAGAGCTCGGGGAATATTTAAGATAATAACGATTGAGGAAGTTATATTCGGTTTTGATTGAATTTTTTTACTCACCACGTTCGTCTTAAAGAAAAAGCTTAATTTCGATACTTTACAATATACTGGACGGGCCGAGCTGACTTTTGTAATTATAAATTTTTATTGCGTATATGTGGCTGTTCATGAGTCATGAGAAAATAAGCTATAAAAAAGAGGTTTTATTTATGTGGCACCGTACGCTTGCCTTCAAGATGATTTTCAATACTTAGCCGTCCTTCCCAATTTTCTGCCACATTTTTTTGCACCTTTTTGTTTATGTTTTTGTAAGGGATAGCTTCAGTATTATGTACAATGACTCATTTTGAAAAGAAATTTGAAAATCATCAATGAAAATGTTAATAAAATTGAAATGTATTTAAATTGAACTGTTTATTGATTGATTTATTATATTTTAGAAAGAAAAAAAAGCATAAATAATAAATTTATAGAACTATATGAGCACCTACAATCGTTTGCACCTTTTTGTTTTTTTCATCATAGACTTGAACAGACGGACAGGCAGACTGATAGACAGACATTAAATTGATTCAAAATTTGATGCTGATCAAGATATATATACGCCTTTGAAAATTCGTTCTGAATGTTCCTAATAAAATGACAAAATGAAAAATAGCATCCATTCTTCGGCGATAGCTGTAAGAAGTCACCTATAAATAATTTAAATTTTATATCATAAATCATCATGATCAATTGCATCTATCTTCATATGTATATTCTTTATGCACATAAGAATCAAGTGAACTTCTCTGGAAGAAATGAGCTCTCAGTTAGTTAAGTAAAGCTTTTTCTCTTTTACTTCGGGTAGTTTTTATTTGCACAGGCAATATACGCACACATGTCAGCGTTCGATGTTTTTAAGCTTTACCTTTGTTATTAATATCGTTAAAATGTAAATAAAAAAGATCTTTGTAATTGCAGTTATATGAAAAGATTGACAGAAGCTTTTCTTGCACTTCATAATAGTAAGGCAAAAGCTTTTTCTCTTTCTTTTATAAAAAGAGAAAGGAGTTGTATTTGTTGACAGTCAAAGGTGGAGAAATAAGATTTTCTTGTGCACAGGTAGTTCTCTAATAATTCAGAATAACACTCTGACGACACCTGTTGTTCGTTTTTTTTTTTTAATTTATTCTTTATGTCAAAGAATATTGTCCGCAATACGATGAATTCATATAAAATAATTAATAGACTTATCTAAGCTCCTACTGTCAGTTGAACAGGAAAATAATATAGCCGCTCCTTAGTTATGTTAATTCATTTGTCGACCAGGCGTGGCAGAAGATAAAGAAAACTTCAAAGTAATAATGCCCTCTAGCAATTCCTGTCCAGATTGAGCAGTAAAAGACCTAAAAAAGTCTTGAAACATATAAAAAGCCTTTGAAGTAGTGTGCTCAATAATTTAACAGATATTGGTGATATCGATTCAAAATTTAGCAAAAACATGAACGAAAATTATCCTAAAATTCGCATATTTACGGACGAGTTCATATTAGTCGAATATTTGCTTGGGGCTAATATAATTATTATCAATCAAATGTAAAGCGAAATTAATTTCAGTCGAAGGAAACTTTCCTCTAAGTGTATTTTCTAGTGCATGTTAAACTTGCTTAAAATATTTATTATCGTTGCGTTCATTAAACAACAACACTTAGAACTGTTGCCAATCCTTGATATCATGCAGAGGTATTTCAATATTTTAACAAAAGGACGTACATATGCTTGCGAAAGATAATTTTTCCGCTCACTGATTGAAGTCTTTTAAGCCATTATTAAATATCTACCTTAATAATTACGATTTAAAAATGCAAGTTTAATACAAGATACCCGAAGATGGTTACAGAGCAAGCAAGCAAGCAGGGCCTGCAGTGAAGGATTTGCTATTAATTATATATAAATATTTTCTGTACTTGTATGTTGTTAATAAAGGTTTTTCCCTTTCCTAGAAAAAACATATCCGACAGATACTAACTGATGGCAACAACACTATGTGTTGTTATTAGAATGCAACTAAACTAAACTTGTCATGCCATGGAAGAAGTCAGAAATGCAGAGAAAACACAAACAACAAGGTGGTCAAGTTAATCTCATTTTGTTTTATGAGAGATGGTTAGACTGCGTTTACGTAGCAATTGAGCGATGATGCGATAGCTCTCACGTGTGCATAACAGATATACACACATACCTAAAGACTCATATTTAGATACACGCTTATGTGCATTGTTAACAAAATAATAGTAATCTAATGACTCTCATGTGAGAATCCTGGAATCTTTAATACGAAGATAGTTAATACGTTATGCACGCAACATATGCCGATTATAATGAATAGTTTTATTGTCAGATATCAATTACAGCTACAACAGATTAACATGATAGATAAGAAAAAAGCAAATGCCCATCTGATCAGATATAATTGAGATTAGAAACAATTAAAAATATTGATGTCTACAGCTTGGGCTTCTGTAATACATAAATTATGCTTGAACGTGATTTTTTATGTCTCCTGAGTACAAATTGTTTTGAAAGTTTTTGCTATAAATTTTTTTTAGGTTTTGTTTACTAGTAAATCATTTACTCAAGAAAAAAGCCCATACTTCCATTCCTTTTGGCTGGCACAAGCGCATTTCAATTTTTTCTCTTTAACTTTAAAATAGACTCTGAAGAGTTCGTAATACTGAATGGAAAAATATTATTAATATTTTATTGCTGAATATGAGACACATGATTTTCTACGGCCAAGAAAGAACAAAAAAGCTTTTATTAGTTGTGCGCTTACGTCGACTTCCAGTTTCCACCTTCGAATTTCGAAAGTGAAATTTATGTTATGTGTATGTAGAGCAAATCTGTACATCACAAACACAAACCAATATATTGATGCACCTTGCAATTGCTTGCTAATAATGAAATAAGCTTCCTGCTGAGAAAAGAAAAGAGAACGAATGCAAAGGAGAGAAAAACTTTATTTTTACGATATGAAAATACGTTATTTAGTCTCTCATTCTCTCGATTTCACTTCAGCTCTCACACAGCTTCCGTTTGAGAAAGCAAAGAGCAAGCGAGTGATTATTTTGCTTGTATGATGTGTGCGTAGGTAAACACACTTTACACATATGTTAAAAAGTGAACAAATAATTGTACGAATCGTGTGTTTAAATTCCAATGGCTCTCATGGCTGCCCGTATGTAGCTGTTGCTCTGCAGTTTTGAGTGTAACTCTAATGAAATTGCCATTAGTTCGATTTTAGCTCTGAATCGGTGTTGACGAAGTTTAAGAGAATGTTTACGCATTATTAGAAAAAAACAAAATAATTATTCTCAAAAAAGAAGCAAAAGAAATCTATGTTAAACAACAATTGCAGCATTTGTTCGAAAAAAAGAAAACTTTGCTGCATATATCGACAAGGAATACTACTCTATTTTATTTTGAAACACAAAAAATTAGCACAATTTTGTTAATGGATATATAAAATGGAAATAAAGCGATTGTGAAGTTTGGTTAGAAATAAACAAATACACATATGTGTGGAAGCGTGAGAAAATTTCTCCAAAGAAAAGTCATTAAAAAAAACACTGGATAAACTTTAATTTCTATTCTTCTCGTGTACAAATGAAAATGAGAGAAATTTCGTATCGATTCTTAAGCATAAATTGTAATTTTATTATGATCTAATGAAAGGAAAAATTTCTTAAAAATATGAAAAGAAAATATATATTTAAAAATTAATTCATATTTATATTGAATCAGGAGTGTTTCGCTTTAAACGCGTCTTAAGCAGAGCTATGAATATCGTGTTTTAACGCATGTACGGGTCAACGGGTTAATGCTTTTTATAAAATCATGGTCATAATTGGTTGATTCAATAATCGGGGGTTAAAATAAAAAGAAGAGGTAGCAGCTTAACTAAAAATTAGTAAAAGAAATCAGATTTCATTAAACAAACAGTAGTTATAATAATAATAATCGTAATAATAATAATACTAAAGCTTTTAATGTATCTCGTCTCAATGTTATACTTTAGCAGTTAATATCATAGCGGTTTTATCGGTGTCAATTAGCAGCAGTTGTGATAAGTTTGAACTGTTGAAGGCTGAAGTCCTCACCCAGCATTCTTTCAACGGATTATTCTTCTTTAAAAAAGTGAGAACTATGGATGTGCACATATTTTGTATAGAAAACGAACTGAATATGTATATATATTCAAAGCGAGCAATTGGCATACTTTCGCTAATTATTTACAATAAAGAAAATTGAAGCAAAACAGTTTTTTGTAATGTATGTGTGTTTGGAGTACAAACACATAACATGAACGTTTACGCGTGGAAAAAGATAAACAATTTTCTGTGTATATAAAGAAGAAAAACTACTGTTGGCTGACTTTTTTTTACGTGTATGCGTGAGTGAATTGGGAAAAAAACGTTCGTTTAAAAAATCCTTTCATGGTGTTTAATGCAAAATTATAGACTATCTTTTATGGCTTTCAGGCATTTTAAGGGTCATTGGCTTGTTGAACGTTGACATAACTTTTAGCTAAAGAAAAATAAAAAATAAAAATGGTTTACCGTTAAAAATGTTGCTTTCGCTGCTGACAACAACTTTTCAAAATTGTTTTTCTTAGCGTACAAACACTTTCTAAATGAACAAACAACTATTTTTAAACTGCTTAGTCAGTAAAAAAAATTCAATAACAATTGCAAATAAGAACGTTACGTGGACTTGTCCGTCGTCATCAGTTTATGCGCTGAAATTATAATAAATAATGTTAAGCTTACAAAGAGAATTGAGACGCTCTTAGCGTTTTCCTTGTTTTATAACCCCTCCAAAAAAAAAGACGACAACAATAACGATAGTAATACACACTCTTCGCTTTAATAAAAAAGGATCCTTCTTCTTCTCTTCGCTTTTTCGTCTCGTACTCTTGCCGGGCCATACCTTCTCTCAGGCTATACAAAGTCTTTCGTCTGTATCGCTACTACTTACTTCACATAAGAGCTTAATATCAAACCATAAAGAAACGAAAAAAAGAAACAGAAAAATAAGAACGGAACACAATAATTTTTTTTGAATTAAAAAGAAAAAGCATTGAGTTATCTCTTTAGGAATGACTGTAAATATGAAGCTGACGACAATGACTACAATGATAATAATAAAAGCTAGCCAAGTGATTGTGAAAAGTCCATTGCACTCGTTTGGCTATATTAAATGCATAAAATGTTCAGGGAACTCCAGCAAAAACAATAACAAAAACAACGGTCTAGAACAAAGTTGTCGACATCATTGTCATCGGCTGCTGCTGCATCAGAAATATCAACATCAACTTTGGTTAAAAAAACTACAGTTGGTCTGCTTTGGTAAGTAAGACAGAGTGAATTTAAACACACATACGACTGCCAGAGATATTCTGGGCTTATACACGCATAAACGTAGGTAGATGATATACATGCAGTATATGCAGCTCTATAAAGAGCAACATTACCCGAAGCTATTTCAATTTTCACTTCTCCGCATAAAGATAATTGTTTTTTCCTTCTTTTTGCTCTGTTTTTTTGTTTACTGTTGTTCTGCTATACTGGTTTGTTTATTTTTGTTTTTCTTGCCGTCTGTTTGCTACACAATTATCATCACGTTTTTATTTTCATAGTTGTTGTTGTTTTTTTTTCTTTTTCTCCTTTTCTTTTTTGCTCAGATGCAAAATATACGTAAAATGATATTAATGCCATAAAAAAATTATTATATATAGCACTAGTGTCAGTTAACATGTATATGTATATGTATAACGTCTAACTGTTGTATTGTTTGTACATTGGCATTGCATTGCACTTAAATAAATGGTTTCTTCATGCACCTGTTTCTCGTGTTAAATTGTTGTTTAACTAGCCATCAAAAAAAGCTTTAGTTATATCCCGTATATGGTTTATAAGACAAACAAAGTCACAAACAAACATACACAATGCTATTTCAATAATATTTGCTTTTACCGAACGGACTGACAGCTATTATAAGATATTGCTGGTGGGAAATTCAACTAGAATATGTGTGAAAACCAATTTGGTTAAAAACTTTTATAATCTGGTAGATTTGTTCTCTTTCATTGAGACTTCTATCTGTGGCCGATACTTGGTAATCATATGTAAACTATTAAGTCATAAGGTGTTAATATTATTCCCACCAAACTCGTTTGTATTATTGTGTGACTAGACCAAAACAGATAATAATAATAATAATAACTGTAAAGTTTATAATGAATGCTTTGCAAGCAAGTATTTTAAACTTAGGTGTCACACGTAACACTTTATAAATCATTATAAACGGATCACTAAAAATCTCCATTAATAATTATGTCGTTCAAATTGCGCCGATAGCTCCGCCGCGTTTTTTAAGCACTCATTTGCACGCATTACTGGGAGATTCCAGAAACACCATAAGTCATTCAATAAGTCATTCAAAACCTACAAATCGAGAGATCTAATCCATCGCATTTTTAAAGCATTTTAGGTGTTGCATACATTTTTTCGAAGGGTAAAAAGCATATTGCCTCTGTTTTTTTTTCAAATAATAACAAGAATTATTATTGTTGATTTTATAAGAATAGAAAAGAGCAACATTTAAACTATATTTAAAAAAATTTTTAATCAAAAATTTCAAAAATTCAGCCATTAAGAGCTGCTTTTCAGATAAAAAAGTATATGTGCGATGATCAACATAACTCGTGTTAGCCGACATTTTCTGTTATAAAAAGTAGTGACTTTATGGTAAATCATAATACGGCGAAGACCTTAAAAAAAGTTGAAATTTTGCAGAAAAACTCGCATTGCCTTCTAACGTAAGTTGTGATCAAAGGAGACCTTCCTATCTCTACAAGATGTGCATAAAATCTCAGTAAGAACGTAGCAGTTACTTCGCAGAAATTGCTGCCACCGTTTTCACAAAAAACTGTTTTGTATAAAACTCAACACATACCTAGACGGCTACTAGTCGGTCAAACTTAATGACAAGTTTTTCTCTTAGAATTTTCTTACGAGTGATTTGAAGGTTTAGGGATCTATTCTTTACCTGTTGTAATATTAGGTAAATGAAAAATGTAAGATTGCAAAAAAAAAAAACAAAACTAATTTATCCTAATTTCAAAATCTAAATAATCGCTTATGAGGAACTTTCTAGCAATAACATAGCAAAAAGGCGTAATGTTGCATTATATTAACGATAATCGGCGTATTTCGTGATATGTTGAAATAGACCCAATACATATATCTGACAAATTCGAATTCATTATCTCCTCGAGTAGGAAGAAAGTATCTTCGAATAATAAGACATAAAAACTAAACATTAATTTTCGTATTTTAAGTAGATTCAAGACATTCAAGGTTTAAACTTTCCGAATAACTCTCTTTTTGGACTAATTACTGTAATACAAACCATATTGATGGCATAGTACCTAAGGATTGATATGCAGGTGAAGGATATATTTCATTTTGTCATACCAGAAGGAGACCCGACAAACTATACATATTCTTGATCAGCTTCAAATTTAGGATCGATTTAAGCATGTCCGTCTATGTTATGTCTGTGGTAAACATTCTCCGGGCCCCAAAAATGAAGATATCAGCTTCAAATTTGACAGAAACATTGGAAGTTCTTTCACTGCCACACCCACCTATTACAATTTAGTTTTTCCCCCATGTTTCAAGATAAAGGTGGTGGGTATAAAAGATTCGCCCCAGGCGAATATAATTTTCTTACTTGTTTTTATTTTACATTGTTTAAAACTTAGAAACACATTTTCTAAAAAAAGATTTTGCTAAACTTCTTACTATTTACTTTTGTTGTAAATTTCTCTAAATTATTATTTTTGTTATAAAGCATTTCATTAATTTGCAGAATACTTCGATAAATATTAAACATACATTTGTATGTGGCTCTTCTTGAACCGAACTGCTTATTCAGCATTACATTGTTTGCAGTCTATGCAAATAACGGGATCAAATTCTCATTCTACTCTGCTTTGAATGCAGCTGACTAACGATATTAACATTTCAATTAATTTGTTTAAAGTTTTCTCAATAAATGTGCTTTACAAAACAATTACAATTATGCATGTTTTTTTTCATAAGTTTTATGCATAATGCATCAAAGTGCATATATAAATATCAATTTCAATTGTTTTAATTTCAATGAATGACAATGATGTGCACTATATGATATTTTTTATAAGCGTAATATGTTGCATCCTCTTTACACAACACTATACAATATTTAATAATATGAGATGATGTGAACGCACTTGTTATACATGTGAACTCAATGATACATCATTTGCTGGTCAAGCAATTTAAAAGAAAACCACAAAATAAATTCACTGAAATGATGCAAGAAAATTCTCATCAAATATAAAACTATATTAAATTGAAAAGATAGGTAGAAAGAGATAGAGCGAGAAAAAAGCGAGAGACAGATAGACAGAGAGGCACAGTGAGAGAGAGAGAGAAAGAGAGAGAGAGGAAGAGAAGGAGAAAGCCAGGGACGTTGCAAGAATATAAGTGAAAGGGAAAATGCTGCTTCCTCTTTCCACCATTGTAATTAATTCTATTTCATTTCATTCCGGTCACCAATAAAAACCGCAATACATTTATGATGAAAAACCACTTGATATACTCCCAATATTAAACCGTATGACCACAATATAATTTCACGTTTATAATTGAGCAAACACAACGATACCGAGATAATGATAACGCATACACGTAAATGAAGGCAGTCATTGCAAACATTGCTTACAGTGAGAACAGCAACGTGAAACAGTAGCAATGATCTCTCATGTTTTTTTTGTTTAAGGTTTCTAACCAAATGGCCAATTCGTTCAATATAAACAGAGGCAAAACTAACAAGAAATTGTTAAAAGAAGCTTAAGAGAGTAACTTTTATTCTTCTTCTTTTTCTTCTTCTATCTTTGCAATACTTTCATTTTTCCATAGTTACCAGGGAGAAGATGAATTACTGAGGAAGGCCTGTAATGCATTGTTTCCTTGGATCTTAGACAGATTTATTGGCTGTCTATGTGTCCATTCATAACAGTCAAGTTATTATAACCACACAATTTCGTTTTGTTTGCATCTAGATAAACGTTTCTCTTCTATATATAGATTAGTAAAGTTTTTGCAATTTTCTGAACTCATTTCAAGTTTTTCTTTTAAATCAGTGACCACAATCAAATAAAATTTCTAGGAAATTGACTTTATTTGTGCTTTAGGAAAAAAAGCATTTATAAATATATAACTTATAAAAAATATTTTTGATGTAGTAATGTTCAACTTTGCAAATATGTCTAATAAAACTTCTTAGAGAAACTTATTCGTTTTACGATTTTGAAGTTAGAAGCTAACGTTAGAAGTGTTAATTAAATTTTAATATTAAATTAAAATTCTCGATATTATTTTATATTGACCTGTAGTTATAAAAATCAACATTAATATTCAGTTTTTTAACACTAACTCTAACTATACGATGACTCGCTTGACATATATCAAAATATTTCATTCATGCGTTATTTTTCTTACTTAACTGACATGTAATCTCAGTAAAGAGCAATGGGGGTGATGAACAATAGTTACGTTATGATATCCAAAGCGCAAATAACCATGATGCAGACTAAGCGAATAATAACAATAAAATTGAATATAGGTTTAGGTTAAATGTATCGCATTACAGCTTAAAACGACAGAAGACAACTATCACTAGGTTACCAATACTAAAAACAACAGACGCAATTGAGTCGAAAAACGAGCATCATAATTTTTGAACTTGATGCCATCAAAGCTTCTATGGAAAGACTCGCTTAGGGATTGTTAGCAGCCTTTAAGTGGAGTCTGCCAAGATCTACGTTTGCGTGCATCAAACGTTAGTTCGTCTGATCAACAAGAATTCTTATCGAGAAGATCCTCGGTTCTCAAGACGATAAAAAAAAGGTTGCATACATAGAAAGCCTCGACAGAGTAGTTGTTCTTTCGGTATAGGATTCTTATTCTGTTAGTATGAGAAAAAGTAATAAAAAATACTTAAAACAAAATATATTTTGCTATGCTTTTGAAATGAGCTGCTATTTTTCAAAAAAATGTCGTCTGAGGTCAATTTTCTATACCTGATAACTATTATGTTTTTAAACATTTACATCAGTAAAACTGAAATCAAATTGAGCAAAAGCCTGCTCTACTTTTCCATAAGCAAGCCAGGAGAGTTCGATAATTAAAAAAAACGCCTAATAAGCTGAAGATAATCATATGTTTTCTTATATTATCGACTATAGGTATATTAATCCAATCCTAAATCAAATTAAAATATTTTTCAATGTCAAGTAAAATTAAAAATAACCCGATCGATTAGCAAACGCTTCACGTTATGATTTCGCTTTAAGGCACTTATTACTTCACTCTTTGTTCATTAATTGAACGTAAGATATGAATTTTTGATTGGCAATTTTGAAATGAAAAACCAACCTTTTACTTTTTATTTATATCTCAATTATTGTTTGCAGACCTAAATACTTCAATTTTACGTTTTTTTTTTTACGTTAAGTGTGTTACGTTTTATTTATCAATATTTCCTTTTCTTGTTTCTGATGTTTTCTTTCTTTTTTTTTAAATTTGGGCCCAATATTGTTGCCGGTAAATGCTTACAAACGAAATGGCCGTAAAATTTGTACTAAGAGAGTTTGTAATGAAAGAAAAAAAAACAAAACCAACAAGCATCACTTAAATCCGAAAACATACAACTCTACTGTCGGCAAATGATGTTACGTTCTTGTGCTTTGCAAAGCAAAAGACTTTGCTTATCTTTTGCATAAAGTTGTTACCTCTTCTTTCCTGCGCTTAAGCTATAGGAGAAATTGAAAAAGTCTAAGAGGAATACGAAATATAAAAGATAACACAAAAAACCAACATCTTATTTAATCAAATCGACCACGTAAACTAAAAGTAGCAGTAAACGTTACAAGGGCATATCCCATCTCTCTCATACCCAGGATAATATTTTTTCTCTGAGTTTAATTCACTTGTGTAATGCATGTCGGGGCAATTGTTTTTCTTTTCTTTTTTTTTTGCAAAAAAAGAGAAAATGGAAAGCTTCAATTTGTTTATTTGCTATACGCTGGAGTGTCATCATTTAAAAGTTTATGAGTAAAATTGTTGTCCTGGCATCTGAGTGCCAGTATAAATAAAGTGTAGTGTAGTAAATGAGAAAAAAAAAGAGAAAAATAAAAGTATGTATATGTAAGCGGCTGATAAAGGTACAAACCACTAACCACTAGTCATTTTATCTGTGGTTGGAGAGCAACTTTTACCAACACACAAAAAACTAATTGTCATTCACTACGGCTCAGAAAACCGCATAATGCTGAGGTGTTCATCCTTCAAGATAATACAATTTTCGAGATGGGTAAATATTTCAAAAGAAATGTGTTCGATATTAAAAAGTAGTTAACAATAATGAAACAGTGTATGTGACGTTTTTAAAAGTTGATAATAATTTTTTCTTTGCTACTGTGCGGTTTAGAAAATTTCGGTAGAAGTTTGATGTATTAGGTAACGTCAAAAAGTAATTTTTACTTTTAAAAGTTGATCAAATTTTAACATGAAACGTTTAGCTTGTACAAAAGTTTAATTGAAGATATCGCGGAGCACAAGTTTCAGAATTGATAAAAATCGCTTCGCTTAAGCTGTACTAAGTTTTACAAAATACGTTCAGCTCTTTCTATCCATTCCAGATCTGGAAATATTTAGCTCTTAGCAGAACTTGAAATTGTGAGAACCGCTTGCTAGTGAGAACTTTTAAGAACTTTTACAAATCACATGTCAATGTATATTCTCTTAAATAAAACTTTCTTTGTAGGGACAATCTTCTAAAGACACGATTCGTATTTTTTGAACTCATGCTTTCACTCCAATTATATACTTTCCGTCCAAAAGTTTAAACCGCTGAAAAGCTTAATCTGTTTTCCAGTCATCCTTATATGTTATAGATTTTTTGAATAAAAGAACAAACAAGATATTTTATATTAAAATACTGCTTTAAAAGATTTTATGTCTGAAGTCCACGATACATCGAGACTGTTTGAACAAAAATAGTATATAAATTTCAACGTTCTTTTACGTACTTCTTCTTTTAATTGCAGCTCTTTAGGTAGTTTCATCCAATATAGTTTTGTTACTAAACTTAATATTGCTGTTAATAAAAAAATTCTCGAAAAACTTTACCTTAATACCTCTTGAAGGTCATGTGTTTTTACAAAAATACTTTAATTTATTCGGTCATGTTTTCGCGCTGTTTTAAGAATGTTAAGTATATACGGTATATAACACTGAAGAGGATTTAAGATAGATCGATCGTGTTCATATTTATAAATATCAATTGATTCAGAATCATTTCTTGAAATCTTTACTGAATTCAATATAAGTGTATCTGTCTATCTGTATGACGTCTGTTCATATACTTTCGTGTTGAACTTACATGTCGCAATTTTTGAGACATTTTTGGTTTCTTTTGGGTCAAAATCAAATTTTTATAACAATTCTTTGGATCGGATCGTTTTTATGATCTCTCCCCGCGCCTTATATATAAAAAAATTGTTAGTAAAAAAGAAACTTATTATTTCTACAATTTCTAGATGAATGTCGTTAAGTAATAGTATTAAGGCAGATTAAGTTTGGAGAAACAATTTGGTTGTGATTGGTGAATCTCTTGGATGTCCCTTTGAATCATATGACCTTTCCTATGGCAAAAAGGATATGGATTAATGGCTGATCCACGTGGTCGCAACTCATTAGCAACATAAGAACCTTTTTTCAACTCTTCTTCTTTGTAAAAGAGAATACAAAATTATTAATAAAATCCATAAATTCTTCAGTCTTTTTCACTTGTTTTAATTTTTTTGGCCGTTGTACGCGTCCTTCTAATACTTTAAAGCTTAATCTGCCAAACTGATTCAGGAATATGTCGGATAAATTTTGTTGCCTCAAAGGAAGAATATATGCCATCTTAATACAAAGTCTTAAATGCAACGGGTTTCCAAAAAGGTCGAAAGACTTAATGGGTTTCAGAAAGAAATCTTAATGAAAAAAAATGTGTACAAATCTTTCAAAAGTTTTCCAACTGAAAATCATTTATAATAAATGATTCAAATAACGAATATAACTGTATTTACTCTTCCCTCAAGTAACATTTGATTTATTATTATTGCTTTCAATATGAAACAAATCAAAATGTAAGATATTTGCGTTGCTAAAATTAATTAAAACGAGATAAAAACTTTTTAGAGTTTTTTGATGTAAATTTTTTAACTTTTCGACAGTTTTGAATTTTTTTGGCCAAAGCAGGCCTACGTATTAAACATAAAAAACACTTGTTGTTACCATTAACAGACAACTTATCGTTACTATAGCAAGTATATAATACACATAGGCTTGATGTATGTGTGTGTAAATTATGTGCAAATATAATAAAAACATCAGAATATGTAGGAGGCCTTCGCTGAAATAAATGTAAAATCAATGAGATTTAATTATAAATTTTGAACAACAACAACAACAAAAATAAAACGTGACGAACCCGATAGAATAACGTAAACAGCTGCAAAAAAAAGCATGAAATAACCAGTAACGACAGCGGCCTACACGCCCCACAAAAACTAAAAAAAAAAAAACAAAAAAAGAAACAAATCAACTTGTTTGCTTAAAGTGGGAAAGATACGACAGCAGCTTTATTAAAAGGAACAGCTTAAGTAGGATGTTTTTTAGTTTAGAGGTACAAACTGACCGTTTGTAACACTAAACTCAGCACAAATACGAAGTCATATCCATAAATGGTATAAATTATAAATTCTGCTTATTTCTCTTCATATTAATGTTAATAGCGAAGAATTTTCGTAAAAAAATTTGCTCTCTTTAGTCGAAATGCAATATTTCTGTTTACAGATTAATGTTAAACTGTTGATAAAAATCTCTTCTAAATTTGTTTTTTTCTTGTATTTTGCGAGCATGGATAAGACGATGATGATTGATTCAATATTTTTAGGCGATAAAGTGTTATGACAACGTGAGTCTTCGTACTCTCTGCTACTAACATACTGCCGCACATGGTTGCATGTTTAATAGCAACATAGCAGCCATAGCAGTGTACAGTGCATTGACAACATGATTTATGTTTTGTATTTATTTACAGCAGATAATCATTGCAACGTTTAATTAACAAGTGTGATAAATCGCGATTATAAAACATGCAAAAATAAAAAAAAAAAAATCGAAAAATACGAAAAATATAAAACAATCTGACTGAAGAACGAACACATGTGGCTGTATTTATTTGTTTGTTTGTTGGTTCTTTGACTGGTTGGCTGGTTGGTTTCATTCATTCTCGTTGGTTTGACAGATGACAGTGACAACATTACGTATGTCACACTCACTCATTGTCTTTTCGCTATGATAGAATGACAGCAGGGACAGCCAAGACCACCTCCGAATTAAAGCATACAAATACATATAAATAATTGCGTGAGTGATGTTATATGTCGGGTCGATTTCGTTGGCGTACATACACCATGCACACATACATATACATTCGTGGTAAGCTTGATATTTTATGCAGAGATTGGCAAAACCTCTACGCTACTATATCGGAGCTCTTTTCCCTATTATTAGTCTACTACTCAGTTGGAAAAAATTTATAAAAGAAATCTGTTAATTGCGTTGTCCCCCCGAACATGTCCTTATTCTCTCTCTCTCACAAACATTCACATTTTTTTATTTCATATTAAACTATTAACATTTGCTTAAATAAAAAATACTAGGAGAGAGAGAGAGAGAGAGAGTGAACTCAGCATCCTTTTATTAATTATAGATAATCACAAAGGCCTCAATGACCCCAACTATGTTTAAGTTACGCTAGAAGAGATGGATTTAAGGCTTGTTAGAGAGCTTACTCGCATAGGCAATGAAAAGACAACCGAAAGAAGATAAAGTGCTCTTCCGTAATTAATTTAAAAGTGTTATCTACCTTTTTTTAGTAAGGGAGTAAGATTTTATGCTTAATTTTTCAACTTTGAACCTTAGAACTAATTTTTAACTAAAAACTTTTCAATTTCTTCCAATAAAGCGGAAATATACGACCGAAAGCAAATTGAAATTGACTGTTATTCGTCATTACTTCATAAATAAAATAATATATGATCAAAAATAATCCAACTGAACTTAAAATTACGCCTGCTCTTTGTAAAATTGCGATAGAATGAATCAGATCGTGATCCCTATTCGCATCGACTGCTTTTCTAAGTGTCTTTATATTTTATGTGAAATAAAGTATATCATAAGACAAAAATAAAGAACTCGTTTCCTAGTAAAACCCAATTCGAGAGCAATGCAAAAGCAACAAACTCTCCCATTTCTATTTAATTTAGAGATTCTATTGGCTACATGTGCGACAAATATGGCGAAATACACGCTTTACAGTGCTTTGAATTTCTTACTCTGTTGAAATTTTACGGTTCCGAATGGCTGCGCATTTTTCAAAATGTTAGCTGGATACCCATTCTTCACAAACATCCTATGAGCAGATAACGTGACGTATTTCGTGTTTGCATTTTAGTTTGCTTCGTATAAATTTGCTAAATTGGGACGGAGAGGTTGGCGATTACTGTCCTTACACAAAGGAAAACAAAGAACAATCTTCAAAGTGAGAGCTTTCTAACAATAGTGGAACTATTCCATTCCGTAAATTAAAGCTTACTTGGAAACGATATCTTTAGAAGACTGTCAGTTCAATACTTAGTCAAATCCAGTCACTGTCCTGTAGTTCTGTTGTGCCGAATAAATGTTGGATAATCTCTTACGTTATAATTTTGTGTGCAAACATCAACTCTCACATAATGAGCTAAAAGTTAAACAATATATTGGACATATGTCTGTTGTGTATATTTGACTCTTACGGAAATAAAAAGACGTCAGTAACATTTTACATTTAAATTGGCTGTAATTATTTTCAGATTCTTATCTCGGGCGGTTTAATAAAAACTTTAATTATACATTATAGTAACGACACAATATAAATAACAGATATTTTTATGCAAATTTAATTTAAAGTCATTAATACAGCACAAAACAAAGAAATCATTTTTCGTAACGGTTGATCTTAGTAAGGTCTGTAGCCGTGTTAATATAGTTCTCATTATGTTCGTCACTATTTCATAAGATTTAGTTACTACCTTTTTGGATAGATCGTAAGTTAATTATACAATAAAAAAATATTTTTTGTTATATTAAACTAATCAAGCTTTCTTCACTTCGGTTTAAATGTTCTAACCACCATATCAAGACTGATGGTTTCTTTTCATTGTCGAAAATTTCTTAATCGAAACACTTCACACGAAAAGTTATTCAAAAAGACATGTATTCATCGCAAGCGTACAATTCGACATTGATTTCGCTATGATTGTTTGTGTAAATGCAAGTTTCGAAATCGATTTAGTTTATTGAACCTCTCGGTAAGTGTAAAATCCGTAGTCGATTTAGTTATGAATCTCTTGCACGACAAAAAATGAAATAATTTTTGAAACAAAACACGTATATATACGTCACTATATCAAAATTGATCAAAATATACCTAACCTTTTAATCTTAACCTTATCTGTTAGACTAAACACAAAAATCCGTTATCACTCATCAGAAAGCACTCATCACTCATCAGAAAGGCAGGATCGGCGTAATAAAAGGTGGGCTTGTCTTAAAATCTTCTGGATGTTTCCTGGGTAATAGCCTGTACCGCAAGAGGTGATGAATATAGTGGGAATTTTCTGGTTTGGCCGTTCTAGAGTCTCAAATTTGATCATTTTTGCGATCGTCGACTGCTGTTAACTTATGGTGTCTTAAAGCGATCAGTAAAAGGAGTTCACCCAAAAGGAATAATTTTAAAGGTTGTTTCATATAAACTCACATAGCATTTATAAAAGCCTCCCAGAGATCTGAATTTGATCGGATTAGGCCTCCAAATCTAGCCATAACTTGATGCTAATTACTGTAGATCTATGTTAATCCTTTCACAGAGTTCTGCTAATGTAGTTAGTAAATATCTTTGCTAATTAAATACGAATTTATCTTCAAACCCTTACAACGAGATTGATATGCATTTCTAATGCGAATTTTCGGTAAAACTTTTCACTTCTCTTAATTTTCCGTTTGCTCATTAATCTCCTATCTGTAAATATTTACAAAGAAGTGCTATCAAATTTTGTAAAAATATTGGAGCACAATTATAGAAATATTTTGATGTTCGCATTTTATGAACCGTCACACACAAATATTACTTGTGCATATAAGCATTAAATATTCGATTGAAGACAATTATACATAGCGTGCGATGTGATTTTTTTTTCTTTTATTTTTAAAGCAATTAGCTTTGAAATTGCTCTAATATGCAAATATGACTGCATTCGCTTCATTGAATGACATGACAAAGATGATGGCTACTGCATCAAGTGATATGCAGACTTCAGGCATTGAGGCAAAATGCATGCAATCATTAACGTTTCACTATTTATATATAAATATTTGTTTGTTTGCATTCGTATACGTCTTTTGAAGTACAGCCGGTGGAGGTCATTTTATCGTGACACATGTGCATGCATGCATACTTATATGCTTTACTTCGCGCTATGTGACGTAAATTATGGATAACTGTGCATCTACTAGAGATACTGTGATTGTAGAATTTGTTAGCATGCGTTGATGTACTTAATGTCTGCCTGCCTGCCGTCCTGCCTGCCTGCTTCTCTGCCTATCTGTCAGTATGCCTTTGACTTTGCCTATAGTGCACAAATATAAAAATAGTATTTTTTTTTATTTCTGTGATCTCCTACTGCGGCATAGAGCATTACAGAACACGTTGTGTAGTCATTTCATAGCTTTGTATGAATATGTAAATTATGAATTTGTTAGAGGCTCACAAAAAACAGCGAAAAATAACGAACCGAAAAAAGATAAATAAAAAGGAAAAAGTACCATTTTCTAAATATGGTTTCTAGTAGATATGTGTTTCAATTTATTTTTACAATTTTTTCAGAAAATTACTCAATTACGTGAAAAACTTTTTCACAAAAAAAAAAGAAAAAAAAAGAGAAGCAAATCTCTGTTTGACTTCTTCATGTCGTTTTGAATTCTTCTTGCTTCTTATTTGTTTTTCTTGTTTCTCTAAAGAAAAAAAACGGTCCTTAAAGGTGTCAGAATGTATATATGGTACACACATATGGGTCTCTCTTTCTTAATCATTTCACTTTTATGCTTTTTTGACAAATTTGCTGCTTGTTTTCGTGCTTTTTGTTATTCTGTCGAATGCAAACATTTCTGAAACTGTGTGTAAACATTTCACTGGTAACTAATAAGAAAGTTATGTTCGCCTTACGAGGACGCCTTGATACCGAAAGCATCAAAGAAATATTTTTTACGCTACAAATTATATTTATGCTCACCACCGAAATATGAACGTATATTCATTTTGTCAATATGCTTGCAACTTCCAGAAGAAATCTTCGGAGACTTCATAAGAAATATATGTTTTTAATCAATACCAATATCAAATCGTTTTTAGTACGTCCGTCTGTCCGTCTGTGGAAAATATTCTCCTGGCCGTAAAAATGAAGATATCAGCTGCAAACTTGGCCATAAAATTGCAAATTTTTGCACACAGGTTGTTGTCCAGATTGGTTAAATCTGTCCAAGAACACACCTACAGTACAACGTAAACCTAGTATGCGTCTGTTTTCGAAAGCAAAAAGTACATTGGGTTTTTTACCCGTTGATTATAAACTATAGCAAGTAGACTTACATTTGCTGTAGTAGCTGTACAAAATTGGAACAAATCGACCTACTCCATAATATTAAAAGTCGGTACAAAAAATGAGGTTATTAAATCAGGCTACTTGCTTAGGGCAGCTTTTAGATCAATATTCTTGTTTTTTTAAGCTAAATTGGCTTAAAATCTTACTTTGACGAAGAAAATGTATTTAAATCCTTTATTGAATCGCTAATAAATGACATTTCCTGTGCATTGCACATCGCCGGAAGGTCCATTTTAGCACATTCTTCATTTTGTTTGTGGACATAAAATTTGTAGTTCATCGATACTCCTTTTGTCCTAAAGGTCTTCTATTAATTTTAGAATACATTTGGATTATGAAAAAAAGTAAAGGAAAAGATTTGCAATATTTGTAATATTAGAAAATCGCTTAGTGGATTATAACTTCTAAAGTGCTATGCTCGGATTTACAATTTTCGCCGTTTCTTTCACGAATGGAAAATTGTAGAATAAGTCTATATTTAAATGGGAAAAGCCGGACTTGTGGCTGAATTGTTAAGAAGCGCCTCCAGCAAGTCAGTACACGTGGGTTAAAATCTCATTGCGGTAGCATTTTTCATAGTCAAAAATTTATCTCTCTAGCCTAAGAATTAATTTCATTAGTCTAGATAATAATAATAAGAATAAATGGAAAAAACGAAAAAGTAAAATAAAATCAGTAGAAACAGATTTAAATTCTCAGTCAGATTAGCAAAGATTTTTCATATACATTTTATTATAATTTGCAAAGTTGAGCTTATATGCACTTGTTTGGTTTATATTCATATTAAATCCCTTCTCGTGTAAAGCTAATCTGTCGGTGTAAAGGGTACTTTCTTTTGTTTTTTACTGGTTTTTGTTTTTAACAGCAAATAAATTGAGCTGTTAAACTTCTACGTTTTATTCGATACAAATGGTTCTGAGTTTCATAACCACATTAGACGCATATTAAATTAAATTTTTCAAGTTTCAAAAAAGTTAAGGATCTATTGGTTTAACTTATTAAGCGATTATACAGATGAGAAAGGAATGAATTTTAGCATATGCAGGACAACATTTTTATTCTCTTGTTGATATCGTTGTTGTTTTAACACACTCTGCAAAAGCATCTACAAAAGCTTTCAGCATGTGTAACAAATTACGAATTTCTAGTTGCATTCTCTTGGAATAATGGCGTAACCTGCATAATGTAAATTTATTTAATGTGCTCATAAATATTTTTGATACATAGCATCTTAGCTTAGGTACAACTTTTGGTAGCTTCTTCAATTCAATTTCAAGAAAAAAACAGCCTTCATATATCAAAAAAAAAAAAAGTTAATAAATAAATAAAAAAGCACAGAGAAGATGTTGCAATGAATTTTTTGATTTTTATATGTACGAATATGAGGAAAAAGGATATCAATTTTTGCTAATTATGTAAAATTTGATATAAAAGAGTTTTCTGCTATGTCAAATATTAAATTCAAAAAGCGAAATTTAATTGTCCACTGTGGCCAAGTCAAGAGCTGAGAAAAAACGAAACGTATGTCGCGTGAATTCTTGATGAATACTTTTTCTAACGATATATAGCTTATATCAAGTTGCTTTCAGAAAATTTTTTTTATTAGGCTTTGAAAATTGCTCTATATAGGGCAAAACAAGAGTAATGTTTGGGAGGCCACTGTGGCCAAACCAAGTACTGCGTAAAAGTGAAACCTGTGTTGATATAAGCTATCCTTCGTTGGAAAGTGTATTCATCAAGGATTCACGCAACACTTATTTCGTTTTCTCGCAGTACCCTTGAAGTCCGAAATTTGCCAATTGTGCCTGGAATGAAAAGTTAATTCCGCTACAATTTAACTTAACTTTTTTCTCTCTCTTCTTTTCTGTTTATCTCAACTTCCATAATGGCAATAACTAAACAAAACAATTACATGTTTTTTAATTACACTTTTTTAAATATAACAAGTATGTACGTGTGCTTATATTTGTACACAAAATGGAAACATATCAATATATTACGAGAGAACGAGCAGGGATCCATTGTACTCTCAGTGTTGTATGTTCAAACAACGATAACGATGTTTATGTATGAATCAAATGCAATAAAACTCATGTAGTTTGGGAGATGTTAATTTGCTTATATTGCTAGAGAAAGTACATATGGTGTGCAGAAAAACTTCATTAAGTATAAAAAAAACTCCTATAAAAACTTGAACTTAAATTTAGAGAGTAACCTAAGTCTACATATTTAAAGATTTATTATAAACCTTTAAATATGTATTTTAATTACGAATTATTTCAAATTGAAGAGCAAGTGTGAAAATACAGATTTGCATAAAGAAATGTGAACATTTAAAAAAATTGATTTAAACCATTTTCATAATCAACGCCTCTTATAAATGTCTGGTCACCTTTTTTTGAGTATATGAAACTTGTAAATAATTTATTATTATTGATTGAATTTTTTATTGTTTTTTTTTGTTTAATTATTCCGCTTAAATGCAAAACAAGCTGCTTTAAACCGCATATATTTACATATATTGATTGATTGATTGACTGATTGATTTGGCGTATAATCATAACCATATTTAATAATAAACTTGGTTTGAAGAATTGATAAATATAATACTGACATTATATACAGAAACTTAAACAAATTAATGAAGTCCTTTTTAATAAATTTATTCAAATTTTTTATTAAAAACTCTTCATTCGATCATACTTTTTTTTAAATCATTACGTACTGGGATTCAGATGTATACCCTTTAAATATATTCATATATTTGAAGCAAATTAAGCTATTATTTTGTATTTTAAGAACTTAAAAAACATATACTTTCAAGATTAAAGATTCAAAGATCGAAAAAAGAAACAAGTTTCTTTATAAATCCACTTATAACGTTCTGTTTTGAAAAATAACTAATGTTCACTATTTTATGACTATTAAATATATGGTGTTATACAAATTTAATAGTCGGCTTTGCTCGCCTATAACGGTTTAATTTAACGCCCCGAGAGTAAAAAAAGTATAAAAAAAGAAAATTAAAAAAGATTTGAAGTCCACTCTCAACATTTCATCACCCAGAAGGGAAAAATGAGAAAATGTGTTATGTTTTATGAGCAAAGGCGATGAATTTGAAGGAAGTGTACACCTTCTCCGATATATAGGGTCGTCTATTTCGTCGCTCGAGAGTAAATGTAACTAAAACATATTTTTGATTAAGATTTGAATCAAGCTTTTTATTAATGTACTCTTTGGATCGTGACATTATTCGTGGAATTCATCATTCAAATGTCTTCCACGGGATTGGATCCTTCTTACATGATGCGATACTTTCAAGACAAATTTCGACGAATTGTCTGCACATAGCGAGCAATAACTTGGCCACATGACGGGGCAAGCGTCAAGAGTTCAAATCCAACGATGAGAAATTGCACGATATTGGTGGCTAAGTTATATAAGAAATTAACATTTTATCATACAAATTCCCCTAATTTAAGTTTTATTGATCCAGATTTGTTTCATAAGTTCAGTCCAGTGTCGTAGGTGGATTTAAGTGAAGTGTCTGCCAACAGCACTTAAATATTTACGATGTTTATAGTTAGGAAACAAAAGGCACACAATCTCTGCTTTCTAGTTGATTTCATAAAATTGTGTATAATTGTATGGTTGTCATTAGTTATGTATATGTGTTAGTTCTTCTTTGTTTGTTTGTTTATTTGTTTATGTGTTTTCAAAACATTGCAGAAATCTGTTGTTGGCTGTTTTGAAGTTATAAAAAGTGTCAGCACTTCAAAAAAATTTGTTTTCAATTATTATAAACTGCGTCTGGTGGTTGTATGAATAGCGTACGTGCAATGATAAGTGAGTTTACACACGGGCATGAAAAATCAAGAATAAAAAAAAAAAAACAAAAAGTAAATAAATAAAAATGTTGAAAGAACGCGTGTCAATAATTTATTGTATGATATGGTGGAGAAAAAAAAAATAAAAAGATGCAATAGAACATGTTCACGGCAAGACCTAAAACATGCTAGACTTTTGTTTAATTGCTATCTGTCTGTTACCTTTAGACTGACTGCTTTCATGTACTCTCCTTAATTGGCATTAAAATATATGCAAGTGTGCTGTCCTCTCCTTGTTTTTCATTTATTTTTTTTTTCAGATGATGATGTTGCTGATGGTGAATTTTTTGTTAAATTTTCTTCCATCTTTCTTCTCTTTAATTTTAATTCTTTGATATTGTGTTATTGTATTATCTTACGTGGTGTTATTGTTGCCATCGTAAATTGTTGCATTAAAGCACATGTACAACACAGATGGAATCTGATATATTTGTCAAGTGTTTTTTTTAATATTATTATTGTTTTATTGTTATTATGATTGTTGGGCATGTATATGAATGTCTTACTCGATCAGTGCTCACATTCACGGCACGGTACTTAGTTTACGTTAAGAAACACCATTCACCCTTGACGTTGGTCATTGTGTACCATCATTCATTTACTTCGATGAGGGCTATACAATAAAACAATATAATAGCACAACAACAGGACCAACAACAAATAATTTAACAAAGGTTATGTATATATTGGACAATGAATGTGATTGTGCAGTAATTGTTTCCTGACGCATACCATAGTAATTCAGACAATAATATAAGAAATATTGAAGTATGTAAGTTAAATTTTATATGAGTCAAAAGGAATTTCGAACACCCTAACAAGATAAAGTGTATTTTAAATTCTACATAACATTGCCCGAAGACAATTAATATGTAATGATTTTCATCTGAAAGACTCACAATGTTGTGCAAGGAGCTAAAGAAAAAGTATAAAAAAAAACATAAAAACACTTAGTCATTAAACGACCAAAGAGCGTAAACCATGTGCAAAAAGACTGTGAATGACTATCATATCGTTGCACTTCTTTCCGCATTATTATATAAAATGAAATTATCGTAGACAGATACACCAGAGCAGGTAGAAAAGAAAGAGAAAATATCGTATATCAGCCATTTCATATATTACAAAGTAAAGAAAAAACAGGCCCAGTAAGAACAGTCCTCGAAGTCTTAAAGAATAATCAAATTCTTTATAAAATTTACTTCAAGATATTGGTACCAAAATCAGTAAAATTCCGGACTTTGCCCCATTGAGAGAATATGCATCTTCTAAATATTGGTCTAAGATCTCTTTCAAACATCAAGGAAATTAAATATTTGGTTGATCAAATCATTTCATGGGACGCATTTGCGGATAATTATAAAGTTTAAGATTAATATGACTAACGTAGAAAAATTTATGGGGAAGGTATGGATAGATGTAGGTATAGATGTATTCGGGTCGTCGGAAGTGAAACATTGTTTCTACAGCATAAAATATATAAACTACAAAAACTTTTCCATCCATAATATCGTAATCCGTTGCGGATATGCTAGAATTAATTATACACTGGAACAGAACTATTCTCAAGTAGAAAAATGATACAAATGACAGATGTTGTTTTATGCTACTAACCAAACATTTACTTTTATTCGCCGATGTTGCCATAGGAAAAATAGAAAAAAATATACAAAGAAACGTTCAATACCCTACATAAATGCGCCTCATATAATTATTCACGAATTTTCCTCCTGAAATAGCAAAAATTATATCCTGTTGTTGTTGTTGTAACAACTGGTTTTTCTTGATCCTTGTGAGGAGTGAAATAAATTTTATTGTTATTATACCTCGTGCAACTTTGTTAGGTAAGTAATTTTGAAAAGTTTGTTAAAGATAGTTCTGGAAAGCAAAATTTAAATTTGCGTAGATTGTTTGAAAGGTACTTTGATACAGATTCACGCGATATAGGTCAATATGTTTGAAATTTTCTAGTTTGCCCGCACTAGAGTCTTAAGTTTGGCTATTTTTGAATTGCCGATTGCTGTCAAGATTTCGATTTGCAAGCATTTATTGTAAGGAACCCACTAAAGAAACGGGTTAATTTTTTATATAATTTTAAAGGTTGTTTCATATAAATTCACATGACGTTTACAAAAGTCTTGTAGGTATTTTAGTTTGGACTACAAAAGCTTGCCGCTAATTGCTTTACTGATCTACTTTAATCCTCTTACAGAGCTCTGTTAATGTTAACGGTAAATGTCTTTGCTAATTGAATTTCAATTTATCTTCACACCCTTGAAAAAACTTAGTATACCTTTCACCGCAAAAGGTATATGATGGAAATACGCATACCGAACTTAACTAACAAATTATAAAACTGTTTAAGATAAACATCATACATTTTAACATATCATACCCCACCAAAATGTTTGTTAAAAATAAAAGAATACTTGATTGTAAATTTAAATTGAAACGTTTCTTACAGTTTTGATTAAACAGTTGCCCTAAATAGATCAAATTCATATAAGAACCTAAGAGTGAATACGAAATTTGAGTTGAAATTGCACATTCGCTTGATCTTCTTCTTTAAATCTTCATGCACCTGGTAAAAAACTAATATATTTTTATTTTGCTTAAGCCTTCAAAGATCAAATAATATAATTTTACTATATTCGTATACATGCGTACGTGTTGTTTGTGCGTATATAAATTGGTGTTTACCTATTCGTTTATTTCTTTTTTTTTTGAGTTTTCGAAAGTTTTCATTCTGCAGAAATAACACAACACGTCAAGAAAATTAATTAAATTACAAACAACACCCAAACAAGCGAAGAGAAAAAATTCAACACACGCCCATGCTTAGTAGTTAGTACAAGTAAACGCTTGAAGCGTAGTTAAGCGCTTAATCGATGCACGTAGACGATGAAAATCCTAATATATGTACGTATGTAAGTAAAAAGTTTGAGATTAATACGTGATTATCGTACGAATCGCATAGATTTGCAATATATCTTGGATTGCAAATTAACATTTTAACGAACTAATCCAAAAAACAAAATACGAATTATGCTAAAACCAAACTAAGCCTCATTGGTGTGGTATGGTGTAGTGATTTCAAATGAAATGAGATTAAAGGAAGTCTAAGAAATAAATTTGCAGAGTGAAAAAAAGAAAGAAAAAAATTGTATAATCGCACGGTAAATGACAACAAAAAGTAGTTGACGTTGCCAAGCATACAAGAAAAGAATGCACAACGTTTGAATGTTTAGATCCGCTAATGGGGGTCAACTGAATGCACGTACTATTATTTCCAGCAATCATCGACTATTCCAAATGAAGTCTGGCAAGTTTTATTTTACTTAATGCTGCCTGCTTGTCACGGGACATAATCATTACTTAAAGAGAGAAAGAACCGGTTGCCTTAATATCCATTTATGTTAATGTTTTTTCTTTCACTTAATATAAAGTTTAATTTGTCAATTCACAAGCTCACCTGTCTATGCGATGAGCTTTTGATAGATTTATATACTTAAAATTATGGCTTAACTACCGTTCAGAGTTCATAACAAGTTTTTTTTGTGACATACATTGAGGAAGTCGGAAAAAGTTCCTTATTATTATTTTTCTTTATTTTTATCTAAGAAATTTATAAAGTCAATTAAAGAGTAGATAATCAATAAAAAAGAGAGATAGTTAACTATAGCACTGCTACATTTAACGATTCATATACTTCACTTACTACTGAGGAAACACGCAAAGTTAGAAATAGACCCACATGGTCCAAATTCAGTAGTGTTGATTTTTATGTCAGATTGCCATTAAAGATTAGACCCTTCTGTCGTATGAAAACTTATTTTTAATGAGTACTCATAGACGGGGTGGGCCACAAAATATACACCAACATTTTTCAAATCTTGTGCAGTGAACTACTTTGTCAAATTACTGTCAATGGACTCATTTTCATCACAAGATATTTAAAATTAAATCGGTTCACAAAATGGTTCCATATGATTCAAATTTTTCACAATTTTTTTATATACCAAAATTCTGGTATTACTCTTAATATAAAAATCATTCCTTTTGCTTTTAATAGGCGCTTCAGCTCGTCAGTTAATCAGTTGAGACCATTTTACATTATTGTAATTTATTTAGAAAATAAATGAAATAAATACATCGACTATCGGCTCTATTAAAAAAAAAAAAAAAAATATGAGCTGGGTAGTTGGTTTAGATATTTTAATAAATTTAAGTATTTTACTAACATTATGCTCTCCAGCGCACCTACAAGATGTTCATACGGTTAGATGATCCTAATTTCGAATTTTAGTTTTCTTGTGCATTCTTATCAGGTGGGTTAAAAAGTTCGTAGGCTGACACGTAAATAGCGCTACTACTAGCCCTAGCCTTCAAAAGACACGTGTATAAATTTGATAAATGTTACAATATTAGTATGTGAGTTATAGCATTTTTAGTGAAGTAACTTTTTTGGCGCGAAAGTTTTGTCCAGCGAGCATCCTCTTGAGGTCTGAGAACAGGACAAAGTAGCTGGGGGCCAGATCTGGACAATACAGTGTACGCGGAAGCAATTCGAAGCCCAATTCATGCAATCTTGCCATCGTTTTCATTGATTTCTTTCTTTCATCTTCTTGAAATGAGGCCGTTTTTCCTCGATTTAGTCTTTCAAACGCTTCAATAACGCTACGTAATAGTCGCTGTTTATGGTTTCTCCCTTTTTAAGATAGTCAATGAATATTATACCATGCGTATCCCAAAATGTTGATGCCATAACGTTGCCAGCCGACTTGTGCGTCTTTCCACACTTTGGAGTCGGTTCGTCACGTGCCGTCCTGACCATTGGACTCCGGTGTGAAATTATGGAGCCATGTTCCATCCATTGTCACAGATCGACGCAAAAATTCGGGTTTATTACGATTGAACAGCCCCAAACATTGCTTAGAATCATCAATTCGTTGTTGTTTTTGGCGGAATGTGAGCTCGCGCGGCAGCCACTTTGAAGAGCTTTCGCATATCCTAATATTCACTCAAGATATGTCCAACACATTCCTTTGACAACAGCCTCTTTGTGGCGTCCACTGCGTGCATCGTCCTCAGTGCTCACTTCGCCTCGTTTAATTTAACAAACCACTTCTCTACGGTTGATTTTCCTGTTGCAAAGTCTGAACAATGTTTATCAAGCCAAGCCTTGGCTTCAATAGTATTTTTTTTCGTATTTTTCGTATTTTTTTATTAACATACGAAATTCCTTTTTATATATTTTTTCAAACTAACAAAAGTTGCTTCACTAAAAATGCTATAGCTCACATACTAATAGAGCAACAGCTGTCAAATTTATACAGGTGTCTTTTGACAAAATAATATGGATTTAATAGTAGTAGCGCCATCTTTGCGTCAGCCTACGAACTTTTAATTCACCTGGTACTTGTTGTTTATTATAGAACTAATGAAAAAATTCAAATGAAATAAAATAAAATATCGAGCTTTATTACAAAAAGACGTTTACTACTAACAAATTTAAATTTTTAAAATCATAGATTGATAGAGCATCAATGAATTACTCGAACTTGATGCAAATGGAAACCATTTTCGGGTCTCTTGGTCGCTGGTTTAACTTTAATTTTACAGTAAAGTAAGACTCTTTGGATCGTGAATTACGAAGTACTTATTCATTTAATTAATTAAAATTTTGTTGTATATTTCCCTAGAAAATAAAAAACGACGAACCACCTTGTCTCTTTAGTGTAGCATATAAATAATAAGATATTATCGACCATAAAATTCTTATTCGTATTTACATACAAAAGAGAGAGCGTCTTTAAATTGAACTTAATTTAATTAAAAATTTATTTTAGTTTTCCTTGCTGTGCTAGCGAAAAATTGTCGAGACAAGAGTCTAAATGATTCACTGCACCTGCCTTCCTAGTTATGAGATGAAACCACATAAATAAGGGTAACCAAACGTTAAGACAACGTGCAACCGTAGAATAATTATCGCAATTATTACGGTTATTATTAATTTTTACTTTTGCTCACTCTGCTGTACCGACAAGTTACCAGCGTATAAGTTTAGCTCTTTACTTAAAATATATATAATATTTTAAAAACAACGAAGCATCTACCGATAGTGGTGGTGGTAAATGATAAACTTTTTCTGACCTAACTTATTAAATATTTATTGAATAAAGATACGAAAAACGAGAGAAAAAGAAGGGAAACGTAAAGAAACCCCTGCATCAACAATCTGCACTGTTGCACTATTTGATAACTGGAGAAGGAAAAGTACAACAAAATAACAACAATAATAACAAAAAAAAAAAAAAAACGAACTATAGCGTGTGAATTTTCTCGTTTTGTTTCTCTTGTGTTTTCCTTTTTCCTTCTTTCTTAGAAAACTTTGTGTTATACAGTATGCGTTTGGTTTACGTGTCGCGGCACGCTTCAGTAATTTCAGTTAAAATCCCAAGAGAACCCTTTTCATTTCATTTCCTTTCATTTTATACGCATTACATGTATAACTATGTTGCGCTGTGTTCATTTTATAGTCGTTGCTGTTGCTACTGCGATATATTCAGAAGAGTCATTGCTTTAATTTTCAATGCTTGACTGAAATTGTTCTCATCTCTTTTTTTGTTTTTTTTTTTTATTACTCCTTACTTGGCTTATTCTTGTTATTTTGTTTTTTCATGAATGTTCTGTGATTTTGATGAATTGTAATCAGTTTTTAATTGTTTTGCGTGTAAATAACCGCAAAACGAAAACAAACCACAATGAAAATAAATAAAAATTGGTAAACAATTTTATTTCTACAGAAACATTCATTTAACAATTGTTGTTATTGTTAATTGGACCTATGACAGGGGGCTCTTGTCCACCGATTGTAATTAAAACTCGACCACGCACTCTCTTGAATTATTAAAACTTTTATTTGCCCGCATGCAAATACGTTCTCAACAACACTCAATTATCGCATAAGAGTGGCTGCTTATTTGAACTCTAAGATTTATGTGGGAGTTTTTCACTCGTTTTCCTTTTCATTTAATACAATCGACTCGCATTTGCACGATCTGCATTAAATTTTAAAGCACTGTTTGTTGACTGTTTGCTTGCTGTGCTCATATGTGTATTAAAAGTTTCTAAACTGAAAGAGAAAGAGGTTGTAGGTCATCGAGATAAATCGAAGCTTTGCAACATAGTCCGTCCACGATCGCAAACGGACGAATGGAGAATGACGAGAGTCAACGAAGGAAGTAAAATTGAATATTTTATTATCTGCATTCTAAATTTGACTTTAAATGATGAAAGAACTTACCTCATTAGAAGAAGAGCAAACGAGGTTAGCATTTAGCGATAAAGTGTAGCTGTTATGAAATAAAAGTTATTCTTCTCTTTTTCTGGGTTCCATATTCAAGAAGACGGTAATTATTCATTCAGTTTGCTTTAGAGTGTGAGAGAGCCTTCAAAATTGACATAGTGAATGAATTGATAAATCGATTGGAAGCTGTGATTAGATTGTGCTCAATTGACTTTTGAGAGTTCAATTGACTGAAATAGATATCTTGAGGTCTTTGCTTTATCTTTTTAGTAAATCTCTCTCTCTCTCTCTCTTCGTACTTTCCGCACTCCCTCTATCTCGCTTTCTCCCTACCGGTCTCTTTCTCTCTGTTCTGTCGTTGCTTTCGAGGGTTTTCGTAATACACAAGGATTTTATTTCAAATTGATAGACTGAAAGTACTTTATCCAGGTAATCAACATTCATTTGTTTCGAAAATTTATAAATTATGAGAATGAATTTCAAGTTTGAAGACATAATTTTTGTTCCGCGTTGTTGAGCAAAAGACACTTAGTACATTTATTTTCAACGTATTTCTTAGAGATTATCCCTGTTTTAAGACGCAACAGTTGGAATAAAAATTATATTTTATGAATGAAAATATACGTAAATTTAAAAGAAAATATGAATCTTTATTTGTTTCGGTAATTAGATTCTGTTTTAGCTTTAAATATATTTAAAAGGTATTTGTTATAAGAAGATAAACGAAAGAAGACGGGGCGAGTGTCTTTTGTAGACAGGGTTTGCGAACAAAGGTAATGACTAACACGAGCAGCTTTTAATTCTCGCAGGAAGTTAGAAGACCAAGATCTTCAGTTTATAAGCAAAAGAAAGTGGCGTAGGCAACAGATAATGTGGGTTACGAACTGTACCTTTTTTCCGCTTCAAGGTAAAGATCAAGAGACTTCAAGGTCTCTAATCCTTCTATAAACTTTCCTGTCATAAATTTCGGAAAATATGTAAATAATTGTAAGCCATTCTAACTATTTAGGGTCTTGTGTATAAATGATACCAAAGCTAAGAGTGTGAGATTAAATTTAAATGGAACTAGCAAAGTTACGAAACAAAACTTTTAACAGAAGCCTGTGAAGCGATTAATCAAAGTCTTGAAAAGATTTATATCAAATATAGTTAAAACAGAACTAATTTGGAATTTTTTTGAACGAATATAATAAAGAAAACATCAATTTTCGTTAATAATGTAAAATTTAATATAAAAAAGTTTTTCTGCTGCGTCAAATATCACATTCAAAAAGCGGAAGTTTAATTGCCCACTGTTGCCCGGAAGGTTTTTTATTGGACTTTGAAAATTTCTCTACATGTAGCAATATGAGGGCAAAGTTCTGAAGGCCACTGTGACCAAACAAAGTACTGCGAAAAAATAAAATTGATTATGGGTGAATCTTTGGTCCATGCCTTTTACAACGCATTATAACATAGCATTAATTATTTGAAAGTTGGAAGTACTTACAATGTTACAAACAGTTAGATCGTTGCATGTACTTACATGGTTAAAAGTGCTTGCATCGTTGCAATTACTTACCCAAGCAATTACACCGGCAAGACCCCAAGTAATTACACCGGTGTGAAGTTATATTTAAATATAACTAGTATAGTATACTAGTGTATAGTACATATCAAGTTGCTTTCGGAAAAATTTTTTATTGGACTGCTTTATAGTCAAATTGAAATTTAAGTGGATACGTTCTACGTTAGCTTTTTAGGGGAAAATTTTCTTTCTTAATACTTTTCATTCTTCAATTTACATACTTATATAAATTTGCAAATTTTTATAAGCCCCATGGTTATTTCCTCAAAAAGATAATCTGAAAATTAAAATGTTTATTTTAGTGCTTAATGAAGATTTTTTCAAGATTTCAATTATAAATAGTTTGAAAACTATTTACTGATAAAATAATTAAAATATTTGTTAATAACAATTAATCCCCCGGCTTTGACTTCATGAATAAAAATAAACTTTTGGTGTATATATTTATATTTACAAAAGAATATAAGCAAAAAAAAAAACATTTTTTTTCTGCAGTTTACAACGCAGCGTGTGATGTTTCCTTTTATCGCTCGGTGTTGGTCCGTATGTTAAGGCGTAAAGAGATATTTATGGAGATACACGTAAATCTATTCAGAAACAACGACTCCATCTTCAACTTTAAACTAAACAAAAATAAAAACATTAGTATTTTTTTATCTTCTATTTTTAATTTCAGTTTTTTTTTTCTAGTTCACATGTGAAAAAGTCAAACACCCGCATTGCAAAAAGAAAACAAAAACAAATCTACGAGCTTGACTCTGCGGAGTATTTAATATTGGAATGTTTTAAGGAAACCAAACAAAAACAAAAAACTTACTCCTGCGAAACCAAAATATACCATAGCAAAGGGCAAAAAACAAAAGCAATAAATTAAGCGTTTTTCTTTCAAGTTTGGGAGGGAATAACAACAACACCATTCCAACAACGCAATGTTGTTTTAGGATGGTTGGAGCTGGAAAGTAAAATAAATTAATCGTTCCTTTAGTACAACAACGCCCATCATGGTCCTCAATACTTATGTACGATAGTTGTGCACTCTTCACTAATTATGATTTTGTCCTTCCGTTTATCCCAAAAAACGAAGTATGCGTGGTAGGCTTCTCGAATTTGGTACATTCTACATCTGGCAACTGATTGTCCACCAGTTAATGTTCTCTCCGTATTAAGCCAAGGTAGCCATTTTTCTGCCATTTCGAAAAAAAAGTTGACGAAAAAGTTACACAAAGCGTCAGGCACGTCTTTACTACCGACTGTTGTCGAATTTTGACTTACATGACATAAATTCTTATCACCACAATGCACAGCATTGTACACGTTTATTAAAATGCTACCATATACTTTTTATTGTACTCTTGTACTTTTGTATTGTACTAAAATATCTGAATAGTTGAATATGATAACTTGAGTTCACCACGTCACGCACGGTGAAGTTTCTTATTAGCATCACATAATAGTTATTGCAAACGGTTTTTCTTAATCATAAATACATTATATATAAACATGATGTAGCCAAGGATTATTTCATGAGGGTTTCTCTGTTGCTTGATTAAAATAAATTTATCTAAGCATGCTTGTTACAGTTTCCTCTATAAGTTGTAATGTGTTTGCTTTCATATTCAAATGCGTTTTTGATAGCAACAGATCTTAGACGGATGAAGATTTCAAAAAAAGGTATATTGGTGGGTATCAAACCAAATAGTCTGAATAGTCCCATCTAATGTCACCATTGTTTCTATAACATGATACGCAGCGTTAATATACTTTAAGAAATTATCGCTTATTTTGTTATTGTTAATGTTCTTTCTTTGTCCCTTTTGCTTTTCTTTTCCACAATAAGGTTTTGTTTGGTTTTTAATTTTTTTTTTTGTGTGTGTGTGTGAGTTAAAGTAAAAAAATTGTTCTTATTAAATCATAGAAATTAAAATATTCACTAAATATCATATCATTTAGTCAAATGATCATAAATTTTGGAGTGATTTTAATTTATTTAATTTTGTACCAGCGCTACGCGGGGCATATTACGGTTTTCCTAACGTATGTTATTCCAAGAAGCGTTAAAATAGATCCACATTTTATAATGTCTGTTCATCTATCCATCTGATTGTCCACCTAACGTCTTTCCTTTAAAACTCAATTTTTGAAATATTTCGATCAAAATTTAGCCCAAGGATGGACACTGTTGAAAGCGGATTTAATCGTACCACTTTTATGGCGATTCCACACACCCCTCATTTTAAAATGTGTAATTTTCAAAATTTATGGACAAAAGTCGGGTATTCAGCCATGGTAAGTTGATGTGAAAAAGTTGGACCGTTTCTACAAAAAATAAGCCTTGTATGGTGAAAAAGTCAAATTTTTAATGTTTCGTGATCGTAAGTTTATCTATGACAGCAATTCTACATAAAAACTAACTGTAGTAAATTTGAACCACGTAGGTCAGTTTTTTGAAACGCACTGAATTCTCGCGAAAAGTAGATCTTTTTATGGCAACCAGGTACAATTTTTAGTATATTATAGTAAAAGCGAACGACAAGGAAGGTCTTTGATAAAAAAAATTATTTTGCTAAATACGGACCAAATATGGATCTTAGTTCGCATCTTGGGCCCACTTCCACATTACCTGCCGAGTATGCCTTTATATAAAAGCAAGGTATAATTTTTCGAAAGTAAATGAAGAATTATGTTATGCGATATGATGTATTTATTTAATGGTCGCCATTATCCGAAAGTGATGTCTTTACCTAGTTTTGCAAAAAAAAGGCATTTTTTAGACGTCGCAAAACGAATGCACAATGCTTACGATGGTTTCGTTCAAATACATGCCTTGTCGTGCACCAAGTAAAAAAGTTTTGTTCGTCATGTTTTATGCGCTTTATCTTCAATATTTATATTGAATGAGAAGTATTTATCCACACGCAGCACATCCAGCGAAAAGAATTTGAACTACGCAATGATTTTTCCCAACAGCCTCGTTATCTTTGTTGCGTTTTTGCTTCCAAATTAACGCTTGCAATAAACCGGAAAATTAATTCGTAAATATAGTTCTGTGTTATACTAAGTAATAATCAATAACGTTTTCGGACAATTATATTTGCCGAAGAGGAGGATTTACTAGACAAATTGCTAATCTCCTAAAAAGAGATTGCGCTCTACTATCGCTGGACATTCAGGTTCCAAATGACGGCTTCTCGCGCAACTGTCACCAAAAACCGAGCGTATTCTGGAATATTACAATACGCGGCGTATGTTCTGGAACAAATATGGTACTGTGCATATTGACACGTTAAAGACACTGTCAATTGATGTAATTTAAAACAGGGCATGGTTTTATTAACTTTTGTATTGCAAAAATTAGCAAATAGAAGTACATAAGTCTCTCATATATATGTATGTTTATATATATATATATAATCCTTACGATATTCTTGGAAATGTAGTCTTTAGAGAGAAAAAAAAAAAAATTTGTTAGGAAGAGAGTGATCTTACCAGTAGTCCAATTTGGGATCTTTCTACTTACAATACCTTTTATACTGTTCTGTTTAATATATAAGGACGATTTTCAATCGAAGAATGTAGAAAAGATCTCTTCTTCGTCTTAAGTAAAGATTTATGACATCTAATTTTCTTTTTTACAAATATCCGTTACAAATATCCATTGACAAAGCAATTTTTTTCGATGCGAAACTGACTGACTTAAATGAGAGCTTGAAAGGCGCTTCTTTGATGTGTTTTAATAATACTGTTTGCAGTGCGTAAAAAAATTTACGTGCTTTGATATATCTGCATCAATAAATTTCTCTATATAGCAAAGCAGAACCATTAACATATCTTTATTTATACACTAATGTATATGTGCATCTAAAAGAATGAGTAAGTATGCGTATAACCAATGGAGATAGAGGAGTTGGAGAATTTTCCATAGTTTTATAGACAAAATCTCAAAGTATTGAAGAATTTCTTAATATATGAATAATTTACGTCCTTGCATTTGCATATGTTTCTGAAATGTAACAATCGAAGATAATTTCAATTTTTGTCGTTACACTTTGACATCTTTTTTCCAAACAATTATATTGATGTCATGTACAGACAGTATCATATAAATAAAATATTAAACATATTCATGTACGATTATTATGTACAATATTAGCTATCTGTACATTTGCTTGGCGTAAAGATGGCAGTTAGTGAGCGCGTTTGTTAAGTATGAAATTTGTAAAATTTGCTACATCAGCATTTTTAAACATTTTTATATTTTCTTCTCTTTTAGTTATTGTTGGTATTTTCCAAATAATTCTTCTCTCAAAAACAGCATTATGCTTATTATTATTAGAAATGTATTCGCTTGTGCGCAGACATAAACATTGACGCACAATCGCACACCCACTTGCACATACATAACATACATTACTGGCCTTTACCACAAAAAGCAATACTTTATAGACGTGATCATCGTCGTCATCACTATTGTCATCATCGCCTCCACGCAGTCAAAATGATGTTGAGCTTTTGAGTATGGTTGCTATAAGATAAAAGTGTACCATACAAAAAGTAAGAATTCTATACATATGTACATATATCTTTACAATCGAGTAAAAAACCGTTACAACTATTCTCTGAAGGAAAGATATTCCCTTGAGTTAAGAAGTATTTATGAGAAATTTTTTCAAATAAAATTCTAAAATATTCTTAAAGGAAAAAGGAAAGATGTTGAAGCTTCATCAAACTATATTCTATTCTTTCAAAGGCGAGAGAAATTGATACTATTATAGCCTCTATTATTATTATTAATATATTATTATTATTAATATATTATTATTATTAATATATTATTATTATTAATATACTTATCTTAAGTGAAGGTATCGAAAATTGAAGTAAACTCCCAAAATTAGCTTAACCCTTAAATACTGTTACCAATTGTCTACCGATTTTATTTTTCTTTCTCTAAAATGTGAGTGTAGGCGTGTCCGCAAGCAGGTAGATAACCAAGTACCATAAATTATCTGTGAAAAAAATCCTAACATTATTTTTAACGGGTAAGTTATATTTATTTTTTTTTGCCATTTGAATGTGGTGGCTCATAAAATTCAGTTTTTTGCTTAGAGAGATATTTTTTATTTTTAAGTTTCCTATGAAGGAATGATTTATATAATTGGAAAAAATTACTTCTAATCTATATTAGTACAGGTTGTTAAGATTTGAGTTTACATTTGAAAATGTTATTGAGTATGTACTGGATTTTTGGGAAATGCCAAAAGTCTACATTACGCGTGCCAGACATAAACAGTGTTACATAAATTATAGAATGATCGAATAATGTGCATGAAAGCTACCAGAATCTATCTAATGGAAATTCCCTCTTTTAAATAAAAAATGAAATAAAAGGCGGGAAATGAAAATCTAGCTATATCTGAAGACGAAGAGGATATGGCTGACTTAAGTGAAATTGATTATTAACCAAACGTACAAGAGGTAGGCGTTAGGTACAATGAAGATTAGGATGAATGCAATAATACAGCTCCATGCTTTTCGCGTAATCAACCACAGCCAAACCAACCACAGACATCAACAACACTTCATGAAGGGGGGGCTTATGTGGGGAAAGCGCAATTTGTAATACAGTTAAGAAAGCATTTCTTTTAGACGCATGTGCTCTTGACAGATTACCTGATGTCGGTGACACAGTGATTAGATTGTGTCCTTCAATTCCACGGAGAATGAACCATATCGTATATTTCAAGAATTTTTAAACCTGAGTTTCTCTATTGCATTACTAACGGAGTCAATGAATATATGCATTGGGCAAAAGATTTCATGAAAGACTGTCCAAGAAACCTATGAGGAACAAGTAGCGGATTATGAAGGTCTTGATATCTCAGTGACGTGCTGGAAAGACAAAAAATCACGCATTTAAGGGTTAAAGCAGCAGCCATGGCGACTTAATAATAACTCCAAGTGCAAGTACACCGGCAAGATCCCAAGTAAAGTTAAACTGCATCTAAACCATACTTTAAGCTTAGGGTAGCATGTTTGTGTGAAGACGCAGATATGTAACGCCTTACTTTTATTTGTATAGCATGTTTACCTAACGTGCTAAGAATACAAAGGCGAAATCTGAATTTTCCCACATATCGCCCGAACTGCTATCAAAACGTGTCATTGGTTCGACTTTCTTATTTTAACATCTGAAAAAGATTTACAACCTACAACAATACAAGTTTGATGCAATAGCACAGCATAGTTTGCAGTAGCTTTAAGCATGTCGAGTTGTGTGCGAAATAAAGAACACGCGCGGAAGTATTCAATTTTTGTACCAACGACACAAAGGAAAGTCATTCTTGCAACATATCATTACTGAAGACGAAAAGCCGATTTATTTTAAAAATTCCACACGCAAAAAATCATGGGCAGATCGACGCGCAATACGCGTATCAACCGCAGGATGGGATCGTTTTGACAGGAAGACAATGTGTCTGCTTTTAGTGGTATCAGAAGAGTATGGCATGCTATTAGCCGTAAAAGTCTACTAAAACAGCTAATATCAAACGCTACTTACAGCAGTTAACCGATTTGCACCGTTCTCGCTTCAAAGTGCGACCAGCATTTTAAAAAAGCCAACAAAGGGACCTTTTTTACATGACATCCATCCATCCATTCATCCATAGGGCAAAACGGCTTCGCGACTCGCTGGAAGCACTCAACTGAACATAGTTAGGCCGTGCAGCTTACTTATCAGACTCGAGTTTTACTGATTACCACATCGACGGAAGACTCACTTTCTGAGCAGCGCTTCGTTTACGAAAATGTACGAAAATCACTTAATGACTTGTTGACTTCAAGAGTTGTCAGTTGTCAGTTGTCAGACAGGTGGGAAAAATGTGTAGCTAGCGAAGGCCAATTGCTTCGTACAAAATAGTTGTTTCATTTTCATATAATAAACGTGTATTTTCTGTGCAAAATATTTAGGTTGCATATTTCATACTTATTATTAGAAATTTACAAGAGTGGAATGTCTTTATATAATTCTCGTGACTCTCTAGTATATCACGATGACTTCCATCTATTTGATAATTATAGATAAATCATAGATAATCATATAATAGATATGTTTCTCAAAGAAGCTCGCTTCAAAGATGCCGAAACCGTTTATATACTTTACTAGCAGAATGGGTTCAACCATGTTGAAATTGAATTGAAATTGACCGTGCAAAATATATTCGATCAATTAACAATATGTTAACGCATTTTAACGCCTGGCCGAGCATAATTCGTTAGCTATTTTAGAACGTGCAAATCGTTTAAGCTCTAATATAGTTGCTTGTTAATCTTATACAGCGATTGTAACTGTGTAAAGTTATATATGAAATATAAAAAGAAACATTTTTTTACCCTTCATTGTGCTCATTGGCGTCTCTATCATGAACGCCTACTACTATTTATGAAAATTATCAATAGGTTAACTTGCATGTACGACAAAGAAAAGAAGAAAAAATTCTAAAACTTTCTACGCTTCTATAAGAATATATGATATTAGACATTGTGGAGTTCAGGATGCTTACATTTATCATTCGTTGAGTTTTCTCTTTTATATCTCGACTACAAGAGAAAAAAACGAATTAATTTTTATTTTAAATGTAATTTTATTCCCCTTGAAAATGTTTCTCATAACATTTTTCATCATAACGACATAATATCAAGGAAGCAGAAGAAGTTCTCGACTACAATATTTCAAGTACTGCTTCAAATAATGATAAAATCGAAATGAAAAATTTTTCCTTTTTTTTTTTTTTTTTAATAATGTTTTCCTTTAAAATATTTGCATTTGCGCGTCGCATTTGCAATAAATACAAGATTGATTGGAGTTGTGTATACAATTATTTGTACAGTTTACATAATTTTTCATTATCGTTGCAACTCTTGTCATTCATGTTCGTTAACAACTTTATAAAGACCTCAGGCTTAAGAAGTATTTTCTTCATCCGTTTTTTACTGAATATAAAATTTTATATTTTATTGCATTTTATGATGGAAACAAAGTCCGCAGTATGTAGCTGTATGTAAATATGCTCAGTTGTATTAAATGCATTTTATTCGGGAATATGTAAGGCTCTTCATACAAGTAGCCAAACGATTTAAGTGGACATTTCCAGAAAATGTTAAAATTCTTGTTCAATCAAGAAGAGAAAGAAGTATTTAACGCATTTATAAATATAAATCAGGATAAAATTCCTTTTCTTAAAATTGATATAAAAGAAAACGAATAGTAAACTTTCATTTGCCGGGAACAAATTTTTGATACTTACCCTCCCACTATAATTTTTTGCAGACTATTTTGTCAGTTGTGGGCCTTTCAAATGGCGCTATAAAGTGTGTAGGCAAAGGTTAGCTTAGGGTAATATTTGCTACATATTGTAAATTACTAGTTTTCTCTCATTTTCGTAGTGGTTTTGCATGAATCCTGTTCAATTTATACACTTAGAATTTCCATCTGCTTAGCTGTCTGTCTGTAACATATATATAGACATAGACAGTAATTCTCTTTTTACTCATAGGAGGGAGCCATTTTGTGGTTCCGAAAGTCAACGTGAATGAAATACACTTCTGATTGAGGTTTGGATCAAATTTGTTTTCAGTACATCGTTTGAATCTTTCCACTAGATGGGGAATATAACGTCATGCAAATGTACTCCACGGTACATTTTACAAGGCTGAATCCTTTGAGATAATTTTTGATGATTTGCTTGCACATAGCGGGTAATAGTTCAAATCGTCAAAAGTTTGGGGATTGTTTGAATAAACTCGACCCATTACATAAGTTCACAAAAACCAAACATTAAATTACATGTCCGGGAAATTCCCCAGATGCGACAATTTTGCTTGCTTACTTATCTATAAAGCGAAAAATGGGCCTCATCACTAAAGGAAGTTCGAGGCGAGAAATTTTCATCCAAACGCTGCTATTCGAATCTCCATCAGCGTATCTTCTTCGCATTGAATGATCAAGGCACATCTTTGAATTTGGTCTATTGCTTATAATGAAGTTAATATCTACTATTGATACTTAAACTTTCTGGGTCTAACCTCCTTCTTTCTCCATAAACTGCTAATTTTTTTAAACAAACAAGAAGTGAAGTAAACAATGGATTTTCCGGTACCTACGAAAATTTTTTTTTAACAATTTGCTAATAAAAGTCTTTCGAATTGCATAATAAATATTGTTTCATAAAGAGCGGTTCGATATTGAAAGTATGCTAGAAAATAACATTTCAATAAAAGCCAGTGATTTTGCTAACGCCTTTGGAAAACGTTGTCGAAATTAAAAAAAGATTATTTTTCAAACTGAAAGTAAATTTCAAACATTAAAGAAATACAAAATATATTTTATTAAAATAAGAAGGAAACATGTTTTTCCCATTTTCGTATTGACAAGTTTAGGCTTGGGTTTTACGTGGACATCTACACTTCTATCTTAGCTTTGCGGTGCACAAGACTATTTTTCAGCGAACGAAACCTGGCCACCAAGTAGTTGAACAATCATCATTAAAACTATCTAACACACAGTCCTAATGCTAGCCATGTTCTCCATATTTGATATTTCTTTGGTGGACTACAAAAATATGCAATGTCGTATTTATATGGTCCCTTTGCACCAAAGAACCTGGAGAAGAAATATTTACTTTTCGCTCGAAGCCTTTCTCCTACAAAACTCGTCGCCGAGCATCGATAGCAAAATCTTACATTTCCTTAGCCCATAACTGCTTAGGACCATCCCTCTCGTGCTATAAATAGAGCAAATATTGAACCCTGTTTGTGAGCCGGTGAGATTCCATTCATACTTACGTTGAATAGTTGAACTACGCAGAGTTGAGGGTTTCGTACGTTTTGACGAGGGGTTTAATTTACACCCACTTTTCAATGGGATATAAAGTCCGTATGGAATCGACATTTGACAAAAGCATCCAAGTTTTAGGCGAATCTTAATTAAAAGAAAAAGCTCTGATGAATACTACGAGGATGGTAGAACTTCTTGGTTCAATACTGGTAACGTTCATTTGACGGGTATGGCATATTAAGGGCGGCCATCACTATGCTTAAAAACGAATTTATGATGCTTGTTCGGCTTTTCGTTTAAGGGTCGGATCAATCGCATCAGTTGTTGTTGTGATAGCGTTATTCACCGAATATTTCGTTACTAATTACGGGTGGATTTAGCTGAATTTTCATTTTCATCGAAAAATCTGCAAACAAACTTACTTATTTTTCCATAAAAAAAGTTTTGAGATCTAAATCATTATATCGACAAGCCGAGAAGATGCAAACAGACAGAGCTAAATATATTTTATATTGCTAATTAAGAATAAATATGTTTTGTCAGGTCTTCTTACCAGCATTTCGGAAATATAATTTTTTTTTTTAGGGTAATAACTGTACTGAATGCTATAAATTTATTTAATAAATAAAATATTAAAAAAAATCAAAAATGATTGCAATAGCATTTAGTATATTATTATAAAATAACATTTAATTCTTATTATTATTATATTTTTAATATTTCATTCTTTTATTCTGTGTGTTAAACTGAGGTCATAAAAAACCGAAATCAATTATTAAAACGTATATTAATTCGGCTATAAACTGTAGAGACTTTTAATGGCAAGATAATTGCGATCATTTTGTTGACTATTAATTGCTGTTGTAGCTACCATTTCTGCAGCATCTAAATTACACGCTACTAACACTTAGCAAAACTATTGAACGTAATTAGGGAGGGGAAAGAGACAGTTTTGTTTACAAAAATTATGAAAATCTGAAAGTTAGTCAGTAAAAACTTGAAAGAGAAAGTGAACTGTAAAATACAAAGCAAAGAAGAAAACTGAGATGAAAGCGACACCAAGAGGGTATTTATTTGCTCCTACTTATGTTAAGGAACAATAAGAGGATTCTGGTGTTAGAAATGCTTGAGACATATCTCAAATCGGTTTGCTTTTTTTACACATCGTCAGTTATGAATTAAACTCAATTCTTTAGTCTTTTTCTGAGTATTCCTACGCAAGTAAATTAAATCAATTCAATTTTGTAACTATGATGACGCGACAATAGCCTCTCAAACTAATAAGGTGGGTGAAAAGGATTTCGAAGAGTACCTTGAGCAAGATTTCGTATGTCTTCATTTACCATATCCACTTTCATTGTATTGAGTTTAAAACCTATACAATAGTAGGCGAACCGAAAGGTAAAGCTTTCTCGTAATTGTAGACATACCATTTCGGCATTAAAACGTCAGATCGTCTCATTAAATATTTCCAAAAAAGAAAAACTATTCGTTTTTCCTTTAGATTGTACTTAATTGAAGTAATTGAAACTTACGAATATAGCTTTTTTTGTGTAATATTTATGAGTAAAATTTTCAATTTGAAACTTAATTTTTGGCTAACAATCACAATATAAAAAAAATACACCGAATTTTTACATTTAATCTCAAATTTTGAATTCTTAAGCTGACTTCGCCTAAAGTCAACTGACTTCTTATACGTTACTCTGACCAAGAATATGTGATATATTCTTTGACGCTCATTATTACTATTTTTTTGTTGTTACTGTTATTTTTTTGTTGCTACAACTATAATGACAAATTTATCCGTAATTATGCAAAGTTTGTTCTTGAGCAAAAACAATAGCAGAGAATGTAGAATTTTTCTAAAGATAAATTACTATAGCATAAAAAAAATGGTAAGGCAAAAAATCGAAGGACTTCTTTTTTACGGGTCGTGCCCGTGCTCTTTAATATTTTGTTCAGCTTCCAACGTTGGTTTTTTATTGCACTTGTCTTTTTGTACGTTTAGCTACGTAGGAGGCGTTGCCTGCTATTTCATCTAAGGTTATGCTTAAGTTTCCTATGTTTTACTTGTTTATTTCATAAATATGTACACTATATATATCTATATATATATATATAGAAAAAACGTACTTCTCCCCTTACGAGTTTAGGTAAAGACTAAATAATGTCCTGCATCTATACAGAAGAGAGAGAGACATAACGTAAAAAGACAGAACACATCTAAAAATTGTTTGTGATCTGTTTGCTTTTCATTAAAAACGTTTACTTTACTTCTTTCTTTTTTACGCAAAAACTAAACAAAAAGCTTTTTCAACATTATTTCTCTCTCTGGTTAGTTGTTATATATTTTTTTCCCTTCTCAGTTATATGGTTGGTTAGTAGATTCTTTCATTGGTACGTTTTTCATTATGAGTTTGGTTTGCACGGTCTCTGTATGATTTAGCGTGTCACGGTTATATGTATGCTTATGTGCGTATATACATAAATACATATAAAATGGGGTCATCATACTGATGACCGTTTTTTTGTTTTATACCAAATAAAAGAGGTCGTCCGGTTCTCTCATGTGGTAATGTGACCAGACACATGAAATTAAAAATGTCAAAAAAATAACTAAAGCTGAAAAATAGTTTTTTCCATTCGTATAAATATATGTTTTTTATTTTTATTTTCATTCAAATTAATCTTAATCGTTGAGCATATTATGTTTAACGAACCTTATGAAACTTTCAAAAAAATGCTTCCGATAAGCCCGTAAGTTTTAATATTTATAAAATATAATTAATATAAAAGTTTAGTTTTCTATTTGTCTACGGATGAAACGAGGGAAAATTTAAATACAAAAAATGGTAACTTTTACTGCGCGTATTCTAATATATTAACATCTGTGATGTTGGAAATCACTTTAATGCTTTCATAAAGAAATATTTCACTTATATCTAATAGACGATAAATTCTAGTTTCTCTATCAATAGCGACCGAAAACGAGAAAGTTTAATTTACTCGATTCAGAAGCTTAACCCGATGAGAAATGTATAAATGTAATGTAAGGTTGTTTTCGTAGATGTAACTGTCGAGTATATTATCATCTTTTACGGTAAAATAAACAATTGAAACGACCGAAAGGGGAAAATATTTTTAAGCGATAAATATTTTTAATGCTTTAATTTTCAAGGGCGAATTTCACACTCGAAATCTTTCGAAAGTTCATAGTTCATTACATCTTCTGTGCGTTAGAAAATTTTTTGGCACTTCCTCTTTAAACATTCCAGCCCGTTACATACTTACGTTTTCCGCATATTGGGTATTTAGAATGTCGACCTAAGTCGCATTTAACGTTTTTGCCTTTATTCAGCTTTCCTGGTAAATAACATGAAATGAAAAACAGTATTGTGTGCATTTTAATGGATTAGTTTCCTAAGATGTTAATCGCTTTTTTTGAACAATTGATTTAATAAAACGAAAAATGAGAACGAAAAATAGCAAAATATTTTTCGCAAAATATTTTTGAATAACGTAAAGTAGAAGGAAAATTAAACTCGCGCTTCTCTATGAAAACATGCCAACGTTCAAGTCATTTGATCTTTTGTGAATATGTAAATAATACTATTAACGACTTCTCTTCTCCTCTCATTTGAATTTCTTATCAAATCCTATGCAGTGAATAAAAGTATTAATACTGAAGATGCCATGAAGATAATTTGACTAAAACAAAACATATAACATCATTTACTTATAGACCTATAGTCAGAGAGAAACAGAGACAGACATATAGATATATAGAGAATCGTAAATAACTATCGCGATTGAAATGAATGTTATTGTGATTGCAAAGTGTAATAATAATACTCATAAGATGAATAGAGAATTGAAATTTTGTTAAATTTGTATGATATTCTAAACGGTCATATACACCCATACATGAAAAACGCATAAATACATAAAAAACGTTTATTTTGAAAGTGTTTTGTGTCAGACATATATATAGAACTCTACGTGTTTGGATTTAAATAAGAAATGGATTTAAACAATTTTCAAAGTAGTTGCAAGCAAGAGACAATAAATTTTTTATATGCAGATACGAATAAGAGAAATAAAAACATAAAAATCTATTGAAATGTTTCAATGGCCTCTTCACGTAAGTTTATTTAAGCAATTTCATTGATTCAGTGATTTCTATTATTTAAATGTGATTTCTATTGATTTGTGTTGCATTTCTCTTTCATTTTTATTTTAACTGATTGCGAGTTGAACGTTTCATTGTTTCAATTCAGACTGTGTGCATAGAAACGTTGACAAATTTATATTACAAAAAATTCATAAGAAAGATTAATAATAAAAAAAAATTCATAAAGAAAGTGTGACTAAATTTGAAAAGAATTTGCTGTGGCTGGATTGTACAGGATTCCTCGCAAGATATTTTTAAGCGTTTTACTATTTAATTTAACCGAATGTACAGACTGGTACCATACGAGATCGCTTGGTACAATTAAGAATAAATCTATCGTGTTAAGTAAGAGAATCGCAACAGTCACTAAGTAAATTATTTGGCACGGACTTCACTAAAAGTATTAATAAGTCCTTTGATGTTCCATTGCAAAATTTTGATTTTTTTACTTAACTGTGTTGCCATGAAAGAGGATGTTATGCTGACATGTGGATTTCTCTGTCTGAGTTTGAGTCTGAGTTTTCGCTGAGGAAAATTTGCGCTAGTAAATTGTTCTTTTTAGCAATGGAAGGACCTCAAATAGGGTGATCGTTTGGAACGCATGAATGTGTATATTTTGAAATTGCACCTTGATTCATGGAAGAATTGGGCACAATATAATTTGTTGAATTTGTGTCACCGTTTGGGGTTGTGAAGTAATGTTCCAGAGGTAATCGGCTTACTAGGCGGGAGCGTTGTTGTATTGTTGACTTTATCAGCAAAGTTTTTAGTGAATAGCAAATTCAATTTTTTGCAGAAAATAATAGGTGTTTCCTTTTTATATGATGCTGCGTTTCCTTTTTATATATGCTATGCCATGACTTATGGTCTGCAAAAGCTTTAGTTTTTAATAGGTTTTCAGTAGCCCTTGGATTACCAGCGAGCACAAGTAAATTTACATCTCGGAGAATTGAAATTGAGTCAATGTTTTTTATGATTTTTTATTAAGTTCGGTAGAGGAGATAATGATGTACTTTTTATTAACTGGAATTTGGTTAATAGCCGGTAGCACTGGAAAATCCAAACTTTGTATTTTTTTCTCTCTTTACTGTATCATGTTCCGCCAACAGGCGGAATCAATTTGAGTTATTAACTGGTGGCCCCGAGGCCATAACGTAATTTTTTGTACTCCTTTATGAACACTTCCATTTTTTATTTTCAGTTTATTGTCAGATTTTTATCTTCAGTTTCTGCTGATTTTTGTTTTTGTTTTTTTTTTTTGATGTCACAGCACTTTATTTTGATTCCGTACCGATCCGCCATTTGTTGGTTAGTGGTGCCAACTTGACTATGATTAATCAGAGAGCGCTAGGGCTCCTGATTTATACAAAAGCAAATCAGGCACACCGAACTTGACAAAAATTGTTTCACCACGAGAACTTTTGCACTTTTATCACAAATATAACGAAGATCAAGTTGTTCAACGATTATATATTATAAAAAAAGTCTTGCAGATCCGTAAAATTTATCTTTTATTAAATTTTATTTTCAATTTTTTTTCACAAAAAAAAAATTTGACTATCTTTCCTTAGGCTTGTCAGCCGTTTTTGAAAAATTGATCTAAAATTTGTACTAATAGTCTAATATGCTCATGCACATCAGAGTTTGTCCGTAATCTGACACACTAATATGCTTATAAACGTCATGTATCGCTGCGGATAACGCGTCTGATTACGGGTCAAATGATCGCAGGTTCGACTACTGGGTAGAGGGGTGCGTTTTGTGATTCCATTTTGTTTTTTTCTCTCTAAAAAATACATACGTTTTCTTAAAAATGTTGATGATAAATGTCCATTGTCTATTGTAGTATTATAACAGTTTATTTAATTTTCGTATGATTTCTGAGTCGTCTAAATAAATAATTAAATAACCTTTAAACTGAGAAAAGATTTATCTTTATCTTCTTATTTACAATGTTTGGTGTCATATAGTATCAGTTCTATCAACAAAAGCATGCCACGTAAAGCTCAATACTAAACAAACTGTTAAGAGATAAATCGTATCGTTCACATTGTTAATCTAAACATTTTAAATGATTTCTTAAAAATTTCTTTAAATTTATTTCTTTTTCCCTTTTTCCAGCACTAATTGGATTGATATCAATGCATTTGCCTCTTAGTTGTCACGGTCAACAGCAAAAATTTCGTGTTACCCCGCACGATTTGCAAGTGCTGGAAGGTGCTGAAGCAATGCTGCGTTGTGAGGTAACAAATTTAGCAGGTGCTGTGCAGTGGACAAAAGATGGCTTCGCTTTAGGCTTTTCAGCAGTGATACCGGGATTTCCACGTTACTCAGTGCTGGGGGATCGTAAGCAAGGAGCTTACAATTTACGCATATCAAATGCTTCTATAACCGATGATGCTGAATACCAATGTCAAGTTGGTCCGGCTCGACTAAACTCAGCAATAAGAGCTAACGCTAAATTAACGGTGATATGTAAGTGTTTTGACTTATCTTCACTGTATGTTCTATGATACCGTATGCCGAGTTACCGAGTAGATTTTGTAACTTTGTTTAGCATAACATAACAATGTTTTGTTATCTTTTTGCTGCTGGACGTGCATGTAAACTTACAAATAGATGCTAATTGCAATTAACGTAATGTGCAACCGTATGCTGTAACAATGTGTAATCATATATTAACTTCATAATCTATTGCTTTTTGCAAATTTTCCAACTACTGCTACAAACTCATTAACGCATATTGTCCAGTTTTGTGCACTTATCGTTTGCATTTCGCAAATAAAAAAAAGGAAATAAAATCTATGCTTATTATGTACTTTTGCTTTTCTTTCGAAGCGTCCTGAAACACATTTCACTGTGAACGCTTTTTAATGTTCAATAGTAGCCAACTTCGTAACGTTCTTCTCGTTATTTTCCATCGTCTCACAATTCAAACGTTAGCAGTCCTATTGAATTGAAAATGTAATCAAATCGATTACCTAAAAAGATGGATGTTTTGAGGGAATGTTTTTTTTTCGTGGATTTTTCTATTTGATACGTGAATACCGATGCAAAATTTGTTAAATTAAAAACTTAAGAAGAAAAAAGAAAACAATTTGATTAAAATTGTTGGAAAAGAATCATTTTCAATATATTAAAGAATCATAGCAATTTCAATTAGCAATAACAGATATCGGGGAGATTAATTAAACTGACTTTCTACTTTTGTTTTGTTATTTTAGTTTTGTATTATTTTTCCGTGCGCGGAAAAAGGGAAAAGAAACAGTAAAATCTCCCATAAAGTCATTTTTATAACCATCCAATACTATGGGATAAGACGGTATAGTAACATGTCGTGCTACTTGTATTTTATACACAATAGAATTTTTCATGTATATGACGAGGAGTATTTCAGACATATAGAATCGATCGAGCAATTCCAAAGCTTTAAAAAACGAACTCTGTTTGTCCATTTATAGAAGTACATACTTTTTCACTTGTTGCTTTGCTTGCTTGTTGCTTTCTTTCCTTTTTTTTCTAGCCACCTAACTCTCGATAATAGAAATAAAATAATGGTCGCATTTGCTCTTCAGCTTAAAAATTCGAGAAGCAAATTTGCAGTCTGCAACGGAGACGAATCTAAAATTAGATATGAATGTTAGCCAGGCCTATGTAAAAATTTTAGGAAAAAATAATTGCGATCTCCTGTGGAATCGGAATCTAGCTCTCTTGGCTATTAACTATCCAAAATTCGACCAAACCGATCGAAACTAATTTTCTTACTTGTTTTTATTAAAAAAGTTTTAACTATTTCCTCTCTGTATGTGTATCTACGTGTTTTTTTTTTATAATTAAATTAAATGTAAGAAGTTCAAATATGTATAAAAGCTTTAAATAATTGCTGCAATTGAGTTAATAAAAGCGATACATTGTCTAAAATTGATTGATAATCAAAAAATATCTCTTATTGTATTGACTTGAAAGTAAACAAAATTTTAATTTTCTTTCCTTATTGCGTTCTTCCAAACCAACTACATGATGAGTTAACAGTTCTTTTCATTCTTTTATGTTGCAGTCCATTTGATTCGTTTAAATTTGTTTTTCTGAGACGTTTTAATAGTTTATTCATTGGTTAGTATGAAAGGAAAACGTATTCCGTCACCAATAAGCGTCTCTTTTGCAAATATAAGAATTTAACGTTTATCACGTTTTGTCACAAATCCTTCAAAATGGTTGCTCTAAACGAATATATATATATATTATAAGCCATTATAAGGGTTCGAATTTAAATTTAAACATAACAACAGAATGAACAAAAACAGCTAATATGCCAAAAGTAAACTTTGTTATACTATTAATTAGAACCTCAGAAAGAAGATACATCTCTTATGTTACTTGGGGCGCATAAAAAATCCAAACTATGCTCGCTGAGTTGTTAAGAAGTGCTATATAGTAAGTCGTCACATGTGGGTCCAAATCCCATTGCGGAAAACTTGTTAAAAATGCCAACAAAGGTACATATATGGTGTAAGCTATTCGGTGTCTTCAATCATATGCTGCAAGGTGATTTATAACACTTATATATGAAATAAATAAATGAATAAATCTCAATTATGATTACTAATGACTATGTGACAGTATACATGTATGGATAAAAGACGATTTCAATGAGCATATTTTGATCACAATATCGAACGATCATTAATCGCTTTGTCAGAAGGGCACTAATCAAGTAAGCCATTATTCGAGGGGCCGAATGCCAAAAGAATACAGCAGCGACCAAGAAGCGACCAGCAGCGATGAGAAATCGAAGGGAGTCACTAATCCGAGTAACTGTGCAAATTCATTGAAACAATTGTTGGGCCGGGGTCATTAATAGAGCAAGTCGCTAATAAGATATTCGAATAGCCACTAGTCAAGTGATCTACTAGATACTAATTGGGGAATAGAGTAACCGATTAACAATCACAATTTTCTCTATACCACCATCTCGATTAATACAATTCTTTACTTACTTTCGTGATGAAATATCAAAAATTGGTTTTTCCTTGTTAAGGCATGCTTTTCATGAAAGCCCTTGTATGGAAAGGAGCACAAAACCCGAACTGATTTTGTTCAAATTTAGAAAATTTAAAGTTCCTTCAAAGATTTTATTCTTCAACTATTTATGTTATAAAGTACCAAAAAGTAAATTCGGTCTTCATATAAAGAAAGTGGGGTCCAAAAAATACACGTACATGTTCCAAACCTGGTACAATCAATTTTTATGTTGAATTTGGGACTAATTTTCATCATAAAGCATTAAAAATTTGATATTTTTGCCGTAAAAAGGCATACTTCACATAAGAACGTTTATGAAGGAAATAGTTCAAAAGTGGTCCCTTGAGGTCCCAATTTTCCGCATATATTTTATATACCAAAGTATGAGTTTCTACCAATTTTTGACGAGAAATATTGAAAATTGCAGATTTTTTTCCATATAAAGGCTTTTCAAATGAGACATTACTTGAACAATAGTCATAAAAATGGTTCAGTGCATTCTATTTTTAATAACGTTCGTCATTGGGTCAGAACACGCCAGTGATTTCATCAAAATATCTCAAAAATTGCGACCTGTATATAGGTTGCATACGAAAATACATGGACAGAAATTAGAAAGACCGATATCTGTCCATGAATTTTGTGGGCAACCTATAGGTCTTTAGTCTTTCATTAAAAAAGCTTGCCTTCCACATAGAAATAAGGCACAAATTTTAACATTTTCTCACAAAAGTAGGTGAATAATTATATTAGGCATAATAATGTAGAAGGTTTAAATGTGGACTTTGCCTGACTATATATTTATTTACAATATTTTTACTTAATGTAAGATCAGTTCATGTTTTTTCTTTCTGTTGGTCTCTAAACAGTCGATGAATATCTTTACTAAGTTAGCTTGTAATTCGTTACACACTTAGGGCAAACAAAGTATTGGCAAAAATTTTTTTCGAAAACCAGTCATTAAGAGATATTATATAACATAGTTGTACAGTCCTAATCTAATGTGAATTTCTTTTCTATTTCTATATTCTCTCTAAAAGATACTATTTCGTAAAACCTACAATCATTTGTTAGAAAACAATTCCCTCCATAGTCAACATCTCATTAAAATTGTACAATCAATTCAATGGGAAGCGCATGTACAATGTTTTAGTTTGTGTGTATCTGTGCCTCACGCTGAAGTTAAATTATACAAGTCACAAAGTAGGGCGTCATCCATTGAATAAGGAATCAAGCTGTCAATTGTCAGTCGTTGCTAACAATTACAGTAAATGGTTGCAGGGCACATTGTATTGTATTGCAAATATCTTGTCTATGTATGAGTATATATGCACATAAAACAAAAAGAAAAAACGGAAAAATAGCAAAATTTGTAGTTTGGATATTGGCACCTATTAATAATAAGAGAACATGTAAGAAAAGCGCAAAAATAGGTCGCCAAAAAGTAAAAACAAATAAGAAAGTTATATTCGGCTGTACCGAATCTTTTATACCCACTACTCTTATCTTAAAAAAGAGTGAAAACTAAATTGTCATAGGTTTCAATTAATTAAACTAATCTTTAGCTATTTGTTTTTGTTTTGCGGGAACCAATTGATTTTAACGATTTTTTTTTTTGCTAAAATTTCTCTCGTTATATTTTGTCTGCTTGTTAACATCGTAGACATTATCACTGAATTGGATCATTGAAAAGGAAGAATTTGTATCTTGAAAAGGAAGAATTTGTATCTAGAAAAGGAAGGATTGAGGATTGGATATTGGATAAGATAACTAAACTTGTCATAATTTTACCTATAAAACGTTATCAATCAATGTTCAGTTGTTTGTTTACAAAAAGTATTTGTGCTAATATATAATCGGTTAAATATTAAAATTTCCAGCTTTTCTCGGCACATTTCAATTATTCGAACTTTTTAGTCGTTTACCGTATTCAGCAAGTTAGGATCGAACTATATATATGTGAAGCTTGTTATTTTGTGCGTGAAATGATTGAAAATAATCGCCTTAACAGATTCAAAATATATGTTTTCATTATCAAGTTAGTATTCTAAGTAGATTACGACTTTTAGTTTCAGATCTTCAGAAACAGTGACAACAAAAAAAAATTTCTCTTACATATTGCTAGTTGAAATTCAAGAGTGAAGTCTGAAGAAGGCGCGAATAGTGCATATAAATCTTTATTTATACGTTTAGATAGTAAAGATATACCCGACAAATTGTGAGCTATTAATGTGCAGAATATTACTAGAAAAAGTAAAAAAAGTAAACGAATGGAATGCCTCAACTGAGTCAAAATGTTGAATGAGTCATCTTAAACCTCAGATATTGAATTCGACCTAACTCGAATATTATTCTGGCTTTCTAACTACCGCTACCACTAATCCTTCCTGTAGGTAAACGTATGAACGATGTCCTCCGAATGGCTGATCAAACATAAGAAAAAAAGGAAATTTACTTTTATGTGACTATACTTGAAAATTAGAAGTATTTAAGATTTTAATGTGTAAGATATTCGGTTTTCTCTACACGCTCTAAGCTTGATTATAGTGAGTTCATTATTATTATAGTAAGGAAAGAAATTTTTAAATTACAAAAGAATAATGAGCACTGCCAACCAAGTCTAGCTACTCGTTCGCCAGGTGCTTTCAAAATATCCATAGGATTAGAGGTTAAGAATACGAGTTTTCGAGCGGTAGGGAATTTTTTTCATTCACAGAGTATATGTTTAAGATTTCGTATGTAATTTCAAATTTACAGACCAGATTTCTTAAAGATCCATTAGTGTGTTGGCGAATTCTTGCAAATGTTTTTATCTTCATTTTGTAGACGTTGGTTGGATATAGTGACGCAACGAGATTAAGAATAAGTAGAGTAGTGTGGACAGTAATATTGAGAATTTCTTTCGTTAATTTTCTCTCTAATGTTTTTCTGAATATATTTTTGAAAGTCATTCTTTTCCACGGTGGTGCGGAAGCAGCAGATTTAACTGCTAAATTTGATCGTTCATAACCCAGGAGACCAATACGATTCGGAACATTGCGACACTTTTCGAGAGAATTTAGAATCTTTGAATATCGTTCATTCAAGCCTCTAAGGGAAGTTGGAAAAGTTGCCACATTTTCCCATATTAGCACGACTGCAATAAGTTTAAATACAGTACGCTCGTATTGGTTGGTTTAGCCCGTTTAGCAACTTATGGCTTCGATTTTAAAAAAAATTACTCCTGCATAAATACTCTGAGCAAATTTAACTCAAAGCATTAATTCCTAAAAAGTTTTCTTTGCTCAGAAGAAGCCTTGAACATCCATTTAGTTTACAAACAACAACTATTTGAACAACAAAAAGAATTTAAGAAAAATAATTGACATAAAAAGTATGCATCATTCTCACAGACGAATAAATTTAATTTTAATGAAGTATAAACATTTAATATACGTTGAAAGCAATTCTATCAAAGGAGTAAATATAAATTTTATTTAAATATATTTACATTTAAATTACTTAATAGTTTTCTAGCTCGTGACTACAGTGAATGCTTTGCATATTAGTCTTAATTTCTCTTTAAACGATTTAAAAAAGCGAAAACAGAGAGCGTTCCTCGGATGACTTGCGTTTTGAACGCTTTTGACCAATTTACGAAGTTTTGGGCATTTCATTTCAGTTTCGGTGAGAGTTCGGATCAGATGCAGAGGCGAACCGGATATATTGATGTAATATTGAGCCCAAATATATTGTGTTCTAACGTCTATTACTTTCCTAAGCATGTCACAACATTTATTAATTATCTTTTTGGATAGTTTGTAAATTATTATTATAAAAAAAATGTTATTCCAGAATCTCTTAAAGAAAATCAAACTAATTTGCTTCCGCAAATATCATATTCGATTAAAAAGAATTCGGGTAACAACGGTTTTCAATAATTACAAAAACCACTTTATTTTATAAACTTAAAAACGGTTCAACCGGAAATTTCTTCGGGGTGATAACGAAAATTATACCTAACAAAAAATAAATTATAAAGTTAGCTTTGAAAAAACGTTGTAAGGAGAAGGCAAGAAAAAATATAACGCAGATCTTAGCAGTTCCTGTTAACGTATGAATGCGCTTAGCCGTGGACCCCAAATGTAATTCTTAATCATTATGACAACGTTGCGAGTCGTTGGAACGATGTCTTTAAAATAATACTAAAAAGTGTTCATATTTCTGAGTGTTTTCGGCTTTCTCCGTGAAAACTTAAGCCGGTTTAACTCTTAATAAAAAATTTCGTATAAGTGGAAGGAAATTATGAAGAGAAGACAAAGACATGTTTGAGAGTTTTGGAAGAACGTCAATATGCGAACTATTAGAAATATCTTCGGAGACAACGTTTTCTCTCTACGAAAGAGAACACAATTTATTTCTTGAGTGGCGTGAAAGAATAGGTACCATTAAAGCGCTACGAGCTGTAACTCACGGAGTAGAAAAGTAATAGAATTTGTTCTTCTTGGAAAATATGTTATTGAGATTAAAATTCTTATCTCTTATATCTCGTATAATGTCTGATGTAAAGAAAACGAGGTTATGGTGGCACAGAATATTCAAATTTCTTCTCATTTCTTTTTCAAAATACTTATCCTCATAACATTCAAATATTTGCTATAGAATTAATAATGTTAATGCACCAAAAAAGAGAATAAAATAAGGAATTAGAAAATAATAATAATAAAAACAAGAAATTCTAAAGAATAATATAAGCGTTTGCGATATTTGAAGGAAATAAAAGAATTTAAATGATAAAATCTTCGATGAGTCCTTGTGTATCAAAGAGAAAAAAAAACGATTTTCTTTTTATTGTTTTCTTTCTCTTTAACCGTATTTTATTTTATTATTTTCTGTTTCACTTTCAAACTGCATTCATTAATTACTAAGAAACCTAGATAGCTTTTATTTTAGAATTCAACTCTTAATAAGAAAACGTTATCGTTGCTTAACAATATTTTTAATAAAATGCCAAATAGAAAATAAAAAGAAGAAGAAATTCAAAAAAGAGAAAGATTGCAAGATTGAAAATTTTTCCACTTAACCCAGTGAATGTTCTCTTCTCGTTCTACAAAACCAAAAAGACATAGCTGTGACAGTTTTACCGTTTGACAAATAAAAACGAGAAAAAGAAATCGTAACTGATGTATGAGCTTTATTGCGTGACATTCCAGTGATTTAAATTCACAATTGGGGCACGCCGAGTCATTGTTTAGTTGTTGTGATTGTGTTGTTTAGTTCTCCAATGCAGTAGAAGTTGGTGCGATATCCCAATTTGCATGCGGCATGCAAAAACGCAACAACAATAACAAAAAAAAAAAAACAACCCCAAGCGAACAATTCATACAGTTAGCTGCTGCTGTCGATATTGCGTCAAAATAATATTCTTTTGCACTCATTCTGCTTAGGTGCTCCCGGGAGTGGGAATATGAAAATATATTTTAAAATGTGCAGACGCGTTAATATTTTCTCAAATGTTTGTTAAAACTTTCTTTTAAAAGTTAAATGTGCCAAAATCACCAAAGATTGAAAAGAAAAAGATTGACTTTCGGCTTGTGTCGTTACTTGACATAATAAAATAGGGAAAATATCAAATATTTCGATGTAATTGCGTTGCGTGTTGGTTGGAAAAGAAAAACGTCGTTTCATACTTTAAAGGTTATTAAGCATTGATGTGGATTATTTGTTAGAAAGAATGGGTGGAAAAGGAAGAAGTAGTCAGTTTTTAGAGAGAGAGAAAAAGAAAATTGAAAATCTGTATTGAAAAAGGGTAAGAAAAAGGACAATGTATTTAAGGACAGCAATGACAAGGACGTACAAAAAAGCACAATGCCATCGGAGTCAGCACCAGCATTGTCATCGTCATCAATGATGGTCGAGGTTAAAGGAAATTAAACTTGTAGCAAAAAAAAAAAACAATAATTAAATCGATTCGTCTGTTGTCTAAAAAATTTTCCTTAAGCCATTAACGAATTCTTCTTGGCATTCTTTATTATCTTTTGGTTCTTTTGACGACAACGCGAATACAAATTGAAAAAATTTCTTTCTTTCTTAATTTCTTTTAAAATTACTTCTTTTTAATCCCTATTTGTATGATGAGAAATAATGAAATATAAACCGAAGAACGCTCACTTTAAATTGGCCCGTTGAGGCTTTATTTTGAACAAGAATGATTCGGTGTGAATTTTGCCTATAATGGTGAAAACTAATTTAGGGAACTTTTTAAAACATATCAAAGAAGATCCAAGCTAAGAGAGAGAGGGAGTGAAGGCAGTCTCTTTTATCTACCAAGCAATTAAGAGCTCTGCAGTGAAAGTGCTAACTGCAAGAAATTGAACTTAGCGAACTAAGACCAGCATTGGTTAGCCCTCCAAAATTTCCAAAATTTTTTTTGTTGTTGACAGATCCTCCATTAAAATATTAATAAAGAAAAGATGACGAACGTATAAAAAGTCGCGTTTATTCTCCACCATATACTAAAATATACAATATAAAGGTAGAAACGTTTAATGTGAAAACTTCTACATATGTTACACATAAGCATAAATAACGGTAAAAGTAAATAGTACAAGAAAAACCTTAAGCGTATAATATAGAAAAATACGCGATACAGGCAGAAATGATGACAGAACAACATTTTAACAAATACCTGTGGGCTCGTGTTAACGTTAATCGTTATGCTCGGGCAATCATAACGCTTTCTTGAATAAAAATGAAAGGAATAAGTAAGAGAGGATACGATAATGTGATAAACCATAAGCAGCATACATGTAATAAAACCAAATTGTGTTTCGTTGCTGTTGAATTTTTGATTTCGTTGCCGGGATGTCGCCTGCATACAGAATTCAATATGTGTAAACATTTTTAGCCAAAAAGAAACACAAAAAGAAAAGAAAATGTAAAACGAATTTCTTGTACACCATACAATAAGTAATTGGCATTCAAATAAATTGGGCCTTTGGCGATGATACCAACAACAGCATTCTCTTGGAAAAGGCAATCAAGTGACAACATACTGTTTTCAAGAATCACGTAAATGGTTTTTTTGATAACAATTGTTCGAAATGAGAAAGAAAGATGTTATATGTAGGAGGAAGGAGGATTATGCAAAACAATCTGAGCTTAATGGCATGACTATGCTCTAACGGTGATTATGAAATTTTAAAGATTCATGGGTACCTTTTATGTTTGAAATCATTTCTTGACTTATGATATCATTACATATAATAGATATATTAGATCGTACGAAACAAAACAAAAGAAGTGATTTGAAAAAAAAAAAAAAAGATTGTCGCTCTAATATTTTCCCGTATTACATTAATGCTTACTTCGTCTTTTCTAAAGTAACTCCCGATTACTTTAAATACATTCACAGAGCCTATTTTCGCTTTGGACACAACTACTGGATAAGCTTTTGGGATGCCGTCTCGATTTCGTTCTTGCGAACTATTGCGTATACTTTTGGGTTGAAGAAATAATGTCGTGTTGCGTTTCGTTAACAGCTATTGGGAAACACAGGAATTTTAGGGAAATTTGATTACAACGTTTGATTACCGTGTTCAAAACATAAATATCGTTTTCCATGCCCTATATAAACTCCCATTCAGCGATTTCTTCAGCTTTTTCTCTCTCTGCTATTCGTTTATTATTTTCGTTAATTTTCCAATTTCCAAATATTTTTACCAAAGAGCGCAAAGCTCGATGTTATCTCGGTCTCGCCAAAGTGTTTATAATGTTTTCAAATTCTTAACTGTAGGATAACCTGATTATTCAAGACGAGTTTTCAAATTTATCAAAAGTTCATTGTGCTGGCCTCATCGACAAAGGTGTATTGTAACCTTATGACTGTGCTTTAGAGACGAAACTACCTGACAGCCTAGAAAATTTTTTTTTAAATAAAAAAGAAAAAAAAAACGCAACAGCATAATAATATTTAAGGAGATTGTTAAAAATTAAAAAAAAATAGTTTTGAAAAATATTAAAATATGGCAACAAGGGCACCATTCTTGCAAGACATGTTCAAATGAAAGGCAGACGCAAAAAAAAATCCGAAAAGTACTTCTAATCTAAATTCCTATATTTAGCGAAGTGCCAGCCGAATTTTGGAAATATTGAAATTTGTGAGGAAATTAACTTTTGATTAAAAAACCAGCGATACTTTTTCTTATTAAAAAAATATTTAAATGAAAAATCCGGCTTGCACTTCACTAATGAATGTCGTTCTAAAGGTGCTGTAAAAAACAGTTTGCTGCGTGTCGTTTTCGAAAATCATGTTTTCAAACAAAGGAAGTTGAAGATTTGACATTTGTTGTAGATATATTTTTTTTGCAATGAATTTCTTATTATTTTCTTCTATTATTATCTATATAAACATCCTTTCACGTTCAAATATTCTTTCTCATTGTCTTTCCTCGAAGGTTTCTTATCAGGAAATGTTCGTTTTGCTGCATTTGTCAGAGACACTTTATGGGAACCGAAATGATAAAGAGAAAAAATGTATAACGCTGTGGGAGAATTCAAACCCATACCTTGATCCTAAACTCATGATAGAAGCAACTGCGCTTTCGTTCGAATGCCTCTCAGACTAATATCCGCTTAATAGTCGTTTCGCCGGACCCACATTAGCATATTTTTATGTGGAAAAACTTCGAAATGAACGTGAAGATTCTCTAAAGACATCAATTAGTGCATTGTAGAAATCAGAAATCAAGAGGCAAGTGGTTAGGCCTGTAACATTCTAGCACGGGTTTATTTGACGCAGGCAGCCTTTTTGGAGATCTCACGAAAAAGCCCCCTCGGCTTATCGACGTATCAGGCGGAACCTTTACGTCGAGCTGTTTAGTTGAGATTAAACAATACTCAGTGGTCACGTTCCACTGATATGTTTTCATAAAATCGAAAGTGAAGAAGAAGTGTAACTATCATAGAGGTTGCATAAGGGATTTAAGCGAACTTAACTGTCTAATTACTAAATGTATCGACTGCGATAAGCAAGAGAAGAAGAAGAAGCAAAGAAATGATCGACAATTTTGAAAATCATTAAATCTAGAAGTCAACTTTAAAAAAGTTATGCTGAGTTATATTTCTCATAACAAACAAGGCTTTAATCTAAACCTTGTTCATTGGCTACAGTCAACTAGAGTTTGACTCTCAACTACCATTACAAATCTATACATCCTCTCCAACATAACATATCGTCCTTGTGTTAATCCAATTTTTACTCTTCTAAGTAGGTAATCCACGCAGCGTCAAAATAAGCCAAGAAAGGAATATTAGTTAATTCTCTTAAACAAATCTAATTTTAGTTTAATTTGATGTAGACTATCAAGGTATGTAGACTGTCAAGGTACGTAGTATAATATAAATCAACCATCATAGCGAGAAGGATTTCAAAGCTTTACTTTTCTTGTCAAGCTTCAGTTTAAATGAAATTTATATATAAAACAAAGGTTGATAATGTGAATTAAATAAACAAACCACCATCAGTTAAAAACTTACATTGCACAGATTGCCGAGCATTGTTTAAAGTTTATTCAAACTGAATTGTTTTCTTTATTTTTTGATTTTGTTATGAGCGTTATTGCTGTTGTTGTTACATTTGAAGAAATTTACTTCCTTCAAATAAAATGAGAATATCTTACAGAATACTAAACTAAAAGAAAAACTTTAGGTTTCGAAAAAACACGATAAAATAAAACAATCAACAACTAACTGCCGCTGCGGTAGTAATAGTGCTAAAGTAAAGGTAATGTACAAGAGTTAATAGCTAAACTTGAAAGGATGAGGGCGTAAAATAACATTGTCTCTGAGCAAGGGTATATAATTTACTTGACAAATAATATAAGGCACAGAAGAAGAGGAAGAGCAAAAACAAGAACAAAAGCATTGTCATAGAAATTAGAAAAGTACACCGAAGAAGAACAACAACGGGAGCCAACAACAACATTTTCATCAACAACAGCTTACCAACTTTAAAACAATTGCATAACAAAGATTTATACACAAATGCATGTACGTGTTTTTAACCAATATTCATGAGTGTGTGTATGAATGTGGGCGCATGTGTGTGTGGACGCTTTTGTACATGTGTGCAGATGCGTTCGGTGGTAGCGTACAAAATTTAGAATAAAAAGGAACGACGGTATGGGTATGCCCAGGCGGCCTGCGAGTGAATTTGTGTGAATATATGTGAATATGTTGATTGCAACAATGGCGGTGATGTTGGTTGAATTGCATATAAAAAATTTGCCACACTCGCTAGACGCAAAAAGCAACAGCAATATTTTTGCATTCTATATGCATGGATTTACGCATAAAACCAACAACAAGAAACAGGTTGAATGTCCTTTGGCTTTGCCATCATCATCATCATCATCATCATCATCTGATGGCAACACAGCGACTGAAAACAAGCTGGATATGTGAGCAGTACAGCTCTAGACTTACATATCATATACATCTATGTGTGTGTGTCAGTTCGTACGTGTGTTTATGGTAAACAAATATCAACACATGTGCAAACAATAATACGGTACTTTATTGCAATTCAACAGCAGCTGGCTGTAATGGTTTTTTTTGCTCTACACATTTTTTTACACTTTTTTATTTTTCTGTATATGAAAGCCTTTCAAATACTTGAAATTCATTGAATGAAGTTTGAGTGAATAAATGTGTTTAGGAAAGATGCAAAAAAAAAAAGAAAAAATGAAAAAAACCTAAAGAAATTAAAACCTGCCTGTGATATTAGTGTTAGTGTGTGTGTGCTGTGCTCATAAGTTTGAAAACAAATACAACCAAACGAAACGAACCGAAACGTTCAAGTTAAGTACATATGCATTATTTTAATACTACCTCAAGAAGTTGCCACCGTGACTTACCTATTCTGCTTGCATTGAGTTTTGTTATAGTCTTTAGCAACGAAAAAGAAGAAGAAAAACAAATCTAAAATCAAACAATCTCTCTCGCAGCCATACAAAGGAGATACAATACTTGTGTAGTGCCTTACAAAATACATAACATTATTTTCGTTGTTGTTGTAACAATTGTTCAAACTCTTTTTGAAATAAATCTAAAATAGAGTACGATGCACTCATACTTGCCCTACGTTTAGAGCAGCTTAAGAGAAAAAAAATATGTTATTCCTTCCTATGGCATGTGAAATTTCCAGAAAACTATTATTAGTATTTAAGTACCTGGCAAAAATGGGCATGTATAATAACTTTGTCCTTCCGTTTGTGACCTTTTCGAACTATTGGGAGAATAAGATAAGACGAGCGAAAGGGATTGATCGCACTCTTAACTATGCACTAAAGTTTAACGAAAATGAACGTTGATAGGTACAGATTCACAAGTGAAACAATCTCTAATGGCTTTTAATACATTTCTTAAATAAATATCATTAGGAAATCTTTAAGGGATGTTAATGTGATTCCGACCATTCTTGATTTAACCAAATTTTGGTTAATATAATTTCTCAGTTAGTGTTTTTCCCATGTCCTTAAAACATTTTCTAGATCCACCTTGAAGACATTAGAAGATTTAAAAACGAACTGTGATGTATTATTTTGTCCTCTATATCCACATCACCATTATAATTAAATGGAAGTAGTTGATGTGTTTCTCTTCTTTGAGCACGATTACCTTAACTTCATTTCATTTCCCTGTAGGCGGGACATTCTGTAAAGGAGGACTTTTTTCCAACTGGTAAGAACAATATCTGCTTAATTAAAGGGGATCCCAGCAGGCGACTCTATTGAATTAGTTCGAAACAATTCAAACTACCACTTTAAAGCTTGGTAAAAACATGTCACAACGATCTATTCTTAGTCCTCGTGGGTTTGTCAGAATTGGAAATTGGTACCTTTATCGGTAGCTTTTATCAGAAACTTTTGAAAAGTGTCTGGTTCAGCAGTAGTGAATTTGTACTGTAAGAAGTAATCCTGCACACTGTATAAAATGAATACGAAAATCAATGGTTGTGTGTAAGCAAAACAGGGAGCTTTCGACTACATCAAGTTTAAAATATCGTAATACTTTTGTATAACTGATGATCTTTTAGGGTGAAGGGTATATTTCATTTTGTCATTTGGTTTGTAACTATCAAATGGAAATTTCGAAGACCTTATAAAGTATATGTATTCTTGATCAATATCAAATTTAGAATCGATTTAAACATGTCCGTCTGTCTAGAATCTGTGGAAAATATTCTTCTCGCCGTAAAAATGAAAATATCGGCTTCAAATTAGGCAGAAACATTGGAGGTACTTGCAGTGCGCCGTAGAAGAAGAACACCTCTGCTTTTAGAGATAAAAAAAGAATTGAAAATTGGTAGTCTGTGTGCAAAAATAGAAAGTATCGACCACGCCCACTTGACGCATTCAGACGTGTCCGTCTGTCCATCTATCCGTCTGCCTATCTGTGTAATGTCTGTGGTAAACTTTCTCCTCTCAGAAAAAATAGAGTTATCGGTTTGAAATTTGGGAGAAGTATTGGAGGTTCTTTCACATACGTTGCTATTGAAAATGGGCCACATCGATTACAGGCCACGTCTACGGTACAGTACAGGCTGAAGGCACGTCTCTTTTCTGTCTGTTGCTCTGATCGTTTTCACCGCATTCTATGGGTAGCTGTGTTCCACGGTTAACCACATAACAATAGAAAAAATCTGCCTTGCCCACCTATTAAAATTGTGTTTTGGCCCTTTTTTAAGATAATTTTGGTGGGTATAAAAGATTCGGCACAGCCGAATATAATTTTTTTTTACTTGTTTGTTATAGTTACAACAAATGATGGTTGTTTATTATTCGTTCTAAAACGCGTTTTTGTTTGCTTGAGTATTATTTTATGAAATGTTATCATAGTTGTTGTTGTGATCTATACATAAATAAAAATTAAATTGCGCTGAATAATGCGGGTATAATTTTACATATCTACTTTTATATCGTATGGAGTATTGGGATGAAACCACATCAATCTATCTCGGTTTACATTAAAGCGTAATAATTTTAAGAAGCAAATCGCGTATATAGACGGTTTGAAAGTTTCGCAACTTTGATAGTAGTAATCATATCAAACCACACATTTATTTCTATTTTATTTTTTGCTTCTTTTTTATTGTAAAATATTCCTTCGACTAAACCGATAAAGCTCCCGTCGGTTCGTGTTGTTTATGGTGAAAATGCTAGTTTTATAAACCGTTCGAATAAGTCTGTTTACGTAAACTAAACTCGATACTTGGGTATTAAATGCATTAACAATGCAAAATCGAGTCATTTTTGAAGACATTGACTACGGGATATGAAAGGCCCGCCACATACGATAGTAATATGCTAAAAAGATTATGATTCAAGATGGAAGAGACGGAGTAAACGGTGGCAAGTTCCACATTGGTGTTAGGTAACGTAAAGATTTTTGTACCGCAAAATTTAAAGGGAATCGTGCATCGTAGTATGCGCCATACTCGCCGGATTATTGATTTGACTCTCTATAGTTAACAACTAATGCGATAAATGAGTGCAATTATCGCCAAATGTTCAAAATTGATTAATAAGAAAGGCATCGTCTTCTAAAATTACAACATCGTGCACATCGTTAATAACTCATAGAAATAAAGAAAGCTTGGATAGGAAATTTTTGATGCATTAATTGTGAAACAAAGGGTTCTTGTCCCGTCTGACTATCATTTATTGAGTTCGCGGCAAAATTTTTTCCGTGACGTAAAGCTAATCTCTGCGAAAATCATTCGGTTCAGTTTTTCGCCCAGGAATCTCACAATATATGCAATATATATAGTATAAGGAAAATTTTTCAAACGTTTATCGACCATATTGGCACATATTTGATTTATTAAAATACAGTTAAACCTTAAGAAAAATATTGACCGAAAAGATGCTGATATATTTTTCAAATTCCATCGCAAAGCTGTAAAATTAGAGCCAACATATAACTTCCTGCCAATTGATTGATAATAGGCTTGGGCTAGTTTGTGGGGAACTGATTAGGTTATTGATTCTACAAACGTCCTAAAATTTCGCTACACAAATGAATGTTTTAATTAAAATTTAAATCATAGGACATTTTCCTTTTCTTGAAGATAATAAATTAACAAATAGTAAAAAGTTTAATTGCGAACAAAGTAAGATTGTAAAAATGTTAGTTACCTAGAGGAACTGTTTTACTCAGCTGGTGGGAAAAGTGTTTTGTACATTTTGCTTTCTCGTAAAATAAAAGAAAACTTCTGGTATATTAACCTGTTAAGCTTTCCTGTGCATCTCGCGTCATTTTGTAATAAGTTATAAATTCTTCTTAACTACGTATTGATTGAATGTGGAAATCAATTGAAAAATTTTTATATTGAAAATGAAATTCTCATTTAAAAATTTTTCTCATTTTGCCCTTAAGATGGGAAATTTATTTTGCTATAATCCCCTAATAAGATATAACTTTAAAACTCATTATCTTTGTACATAAAATTCATCACAAATGCTAAAATAAATACATTAGTAACAAAATTAAATAAAATTATTTTTATATTTATTACTATTATATTATTTATATCAATTTCCTCCGAAAAGACTCTTGGACGAAAATTGATTGCTTCAAATCAAAATTGATTCTTCAACTAATGCACTTTTTTTTCGAATTTATGATTTCAGCTCAGCCATCTTCGATTGAAATCCAGGGTTACACTAATAATGCCAAAGTAGAGGTGCAAGAAAATCAAGACCTGAACCTAAAATGTATTGTAGCGAATTCAAAACCAGCTGCCCAAATTGTTTGGTTTCGCAATAATGTGGAGTACAAAATAGGTAAGTAAAAGCTGCTGCCGCGTTTTATTCATCCATTTTAAACGAAATTACTTCTTTTGTTTTTGCTCATAGACAAAAAAATTAAGTTCTAATCGTAATAAAATTAGAACTCCATTTGCTTACCCCTCTGTATACCATTTTTCTTTATTGTATGCTCTGTGCTGAAAATCAGCTAAAGCAAAAATATTATTTTTATTATATTTAGTCATGACGCTTTTTTGAATCCAACGTAAAACTCTGGCAATAAATAAAACACTTTTGCTTGGAAAATACGCACTTAGAATAACTCAGTTCGTTCAGTAATTAATGAGATTTTATTTTAAGTTATTTAGTTTTGTTTGTTATTTTGTGATTTTATATTGAGCCATAAATATCTTTGGAACTGAATTAACTTCAAAACCAGTGGCAAGATAAATCGGAGTATTTTGTGTATGTCTTACAAAGCGACGTAGCGCTGAAAGTTCAGCAACTTTGATTTGGATTCTTTTTTTTTGGAATCTCTGTAAAATTTCAATTAATTTTCTACTTAGAGCCTAAAGGTTTATTCGCTTTTTGGCGAACGTATTGCGTTTTCTAATAATCTGATCTGCTAATAACTTATTTAAAAATTAGGGAGAGACGTAGGTTTTTTCAATAGTTTGGACGGGGACTACTATTACTTACTAACGACCTTATGCATATGAGGAAGAAATATAAAAATACTACATAAATATTTTTTATTGACAAAGTTCACGTCAAGTCTCGTAAGAGCAATAGCAAAAAGCAAAGTGTTATATTGATCCAACTTGGTGAGCACAAAAGTGTTATTTTTAAAATTTATAATGAAAAACCTAATAGTAGAAGAAGAATTTTAAACAAACAAAAATTCGAAATAAAAAATTTTTCTAATGTCCTGCATAAAATCAAGCTGTGTTTCCCTTTTATGTTAAACACGATTATTATTTTTTCTTTTTCTTTTCTTTTTGTTTCCAATCAATCAATTTCTTAAATAAATAAAAATTGAATTTGATTGAAATTTCAGAGTTGATGTGAATTCTTATGCACTGATTTCATTTATGTGGGGTTTCCCTTCTTCCTTTTGTCACTGTATGACGTTTAAGTTAATAAATACAAAAGCTATAGAATTTATCAAGTGAAAAAACGAAAACAAAAAAGAAAATTACTACAACTGTGACCGAATCCTTCACACAAACACCCCTTCATCTTAAAAGCAAAAATACTCAAAAAAAAAAAAAGCACTTAGTTCGGCTCCCTACAATACTGGATGATAGAGTGACACTATTTTCTTCATTTCTATAGAATACATGTGGAAATTTTAATTGTGTGTTATTGCAATTTATATAGCAAGAAACCAGCAAAGACGAGGTTTAATTATTTGTATTTTCAATAGCAACAACTTTCTATGTTTCTGCCTAATTGTAGTTCAGTATTTTCATTTTTGTGACCAAAGGGATGTTTATTACCGACATTACGTAACTAGACAAAAAGACGAACAGACAAACATGCTGAAATCGATTCTAAATTTGATCTCGATCAAGAATGTAGATGCTTCCTTCTGGGTGTTGCAAACAAAATGATAAAAGGAATATACCTCCATCCTTCAAATGGTGGATATAAAAAGTAAGAACAACAAAAAGAGAAGAGAATGGAAAACGTACCTCATTTTTTCTCATAGCAAAAGTACACAGTTAAAAATCATCATCCTAATTGAAAGCTATTAAATGAAATGTTCTCAACAAAAGTTTACCTTTATCCTTATCTGTGTATACAAGTTGAGATACACTAACGGGAAAGTTTAATTCGTTAAATATATAGCTTTGTACGTTTGACAAAACCTGGAGTCATAGTTCTCGTTAAAAAAAATGTTGTCCTTCTCTTTTACCCCATATTCATTTTTTTCTTTGAACTTATGATTGTATGGGTGAGCGTGTATATATACATTTTTTATATAAATATATTCTGATACTGTGCAAGTTATAAAGGATGATAGTTGGTCGCCGCAGCATGCGTTCTAAAGCATTTTATAGTGTTATGCGTTCCGAATGTATGGCGTCTTATAAAAATCATTCCAATATTGAAAGCTGGTGAAGATCCTAATGAACTTATTAACTATAGACTTATCTCTCTCATATCTGTTCTTATGAAAATTACAAACTCTATGGTGAAGGAAAGACTTATACTCTTCCTCAATCGCCCACAGTCTTATTCCGAAGCGTTCTTTCGCTTATCAAAAATTGTAGTCTACCAATATGTGCTTAAATGAATTAATTTTATAGCTTTATGCGTTCTAGAGCATTTTATAGCACTATGCGTTCTAGAGCAGTTTACAGCGTTATGCGTTCTATAGCATTTTATAGTGCTATACTTTCTAGACAGTGTCTAAAATATGAGTTTCACATTATCGTTCCCTTTTTCAGAATCAAACGAGAAGGAAACGAATTATTTCTAAACTCAATTACAACACTAACGAAAAGCGAAGTAGATTATAGTAAGAAGAATGGTACCTCTGAAGGATGGGGAACATATAATAGAAAGAAGAAACAGTCAGGATTCTTTAGATGTCTTGAAAAGAGGCATAATATCAAAATAGTTTGTTCTACATTTAAATTTATTCTTTCACGATAGAGATTATGTTTTCTACCCTATAAGATTTAATTTCTTTTATTGATGTGCCTTGAAAAAGGATGTCAAGTAAATATCGAAAGCATATTTGATCTTAATGAAAACTGGAATAATTTTGTTAGGAAACGCCCAAAATTGTTAGCTGTCCATTATGATTTGTTTTGATGAAAATGAAAACGTACAAAATTTAGGGACTTCATGAAGTGCTGGTAATCGCCATCTTGTAGAAGTTGTTTCTTGAAGTAAAATAAAAAACTTATTCCTTCCAGAGTAGATCAAATCCCTAACATTAAGTAGCCAGTTAAGCTTAAAATTCCTGTTTCTTAAAGTTTCTTAAAGAAGACTTTTTATTTATTTTATTATATTTTATTATTTGCAATTCTACTTCAGTGAAATGAATAAGAATGCTAATGCAATTGCGAAAAATGGAGACAAAATTCTTGTTTGAAGCATAGGGGAGGAACGGATGTCTTGCAAAAGAAGCCTTAACTATAGTTTTTTCTTTTCAATGCAAAGTTGAAGTTGAAAGCAATGAAATGATGACTAAGAAAAACAGAATATATCCAGAATTCGTAAAAAAATTTACTACAATTTTGTTCCTACGAAATATGTCTAATATTCTTTGCCCGAGAATACTTTTGTTCGATCTCAAGCCCATTATTTTCTTTAAGAAAAAATATGTTGGTGTTTCGGAAGGACATGATAACATATGGACAGGACATTTCCGTTTTAAAATCCATATTCTTTTAGGCTTCATCTTCGAACAAGTAAAAGCCAAGTATTTCCTAGTTGAAGCGAGCACATATCACCTAACGACTAGATCTGGCGAAATTCTTTGAGACAAATCTTAAGTTTTTGCTTTCAAAAACACGATAAAAAGTTAAAAATGCAGTTAAGTGTTCTTAACTCTTTTCTAGATCTGTTTTTTAAACATTCTTCGAAGAATGAAAGTAGATTATATCTTGAGGAGTAACACAATTATAAATTAAAAAAAATTTTTTTTTTCTATTGTTTTAATAAACTCTTTGGACCTTTTACAATATGTCGAAAAAAATTCATTATTCGGTAACAATTTTTCCCATGAAATTTTACGCTGTTTCGTAATCGCTTCAAAACGACTGCTTGCGTCAAATCAATTCCTGTTTGGAAGTTATGTCTTTAGGAGGCGTTCATGATTATTTGAGAGAATTCCTAAGCAAGAATATACGAAAATAGGTTAATCCAGACGGCCGTCACGTTGATATGAGGATGATAGCAACTCGAACGAGAACGAGTGCGTGTACCAAGCAATTAAATTTTATCTGCGCTGTATGCCCTACACCTTTATATACATCAAAAAGTTTTTGTAAATGTATACAAGTATTGGTGTAAATGAAGCTGAAACTATAGCTAAACATTAATTTTGTTCTTTATCTTTTGTTGTGTAACGAGCACTATGAGGTTCATAGCACGCGAAGCATTAAAACAACGTAGGTCTGATGATGTGCCTCATTATTAATAACCTAAATGTCTTTGAAACTTATCAGCGGAATTTCGGCAGCAACATCACCACCAGATATTTAGGGAAATTAAGAGATGAAACAGCGAAAATCAACAAAAACTAAAGTATAATAACAACAAAAGTAATTTTTCCGTTTTACCTTTTGTGGAAAATTTTAAATGAATTTTTTTTTTCATCTGTAACAAAATAATGAAAAAATAATGAATGAAATTATTAAAATATATGAATGTCATAGACTTAAGTACTCTACACCATTTATTATTATCTTATTTTACTGGATTTGACAAATATATTTATTTATTTAATATTTATTTTTATTTATATTTTATTGGCAACAATGAATTGCAAACTGACGTATAACAATCTTCCAAATCCGCTTATGAAGTTTTATTTTATAAATTCAAATGTTGTTGCTCTATATTTATTCTTGATCAGCTGGGCGTGATCAGCCACTAAAAGTTTAGAATAAATTAAAATAATTTAGTTGGGAATTTAAATATATAAATATTAAATACCCTACCAATTCTTCACTGATTTTTGTCAAAGAATATCAAAACTTAGTACTTTTTTCCTATAACGGTTTAATTTTCACGAAAAACCTTGCTTGCATAGCCGTGCGTAAAATAAACCTATTAGGTGCACCTTTGTGAAATGCGAATTTGAGAAACAGTTGGCTAACACCGCGCGTAGAGAAAATAGATGTCTGAAGTTGCCTTTTTTTATAAGATAAGTATTCGTAATATCAAGCTGTATTGCAACACAAATATATTTTTTTCTAATAACGAGTTCTCTGTTAAATAAAGAGCATTCGCTCGCAGCATCTTTCTTTTGTTCAAATGATACAAAAGGAAATTGGTTTTGTATCCCGTCATTACTGATTATGGAAAGTGGATGTACTTTAAGAATCCCAGTCGCGAAAATTCAAGAGTGGACTTCGACATACCATTCATATCGACCGTAAGCCTGCTTCAACAGTTAATATAAAACGAAACCAACATTAATCGATTCGAACGTTTCGTTATTCAAAAAACGAATAAAATATCAGTAGTGAAAAAACGTACTTTTTTTACATAACATCCATTCATTTACCCATACGACAAAATTGGTTCGAAAGATGTTGGAAGCATTTGACTGGGAAATCCTAATCGCCGCGATTACTTCCGATTACTTCGATTCAGAACAAAATTTGAAAAAATACATCAATGACTGCTTCGCCTCAACAGAGCAACGATTTTCTAAGCACGGCATTCACAAGCTTTCAGGCAGGTAGGAAAAATGTATTTTTATCACCTTTTCGTACAATGTACTCGTACTTCTTATTCAAAAATTTGCAGATTCATATTTACTTACCCTCTATGTAGTCATCGTTTCTATTGATTTTGTCATTTTGTTTGCAACCCCAGAAGGAATGTTTAGAGTGTGTATATATTCTTGATCAGTAATAAATTTAGATATCTGTACAATATCTGCGATAACCATTTTCACGGTCGCAAAAATCCAGATATCAAAATCAAATTTGCCGGAAATTATCAAAGTTCCTTCACATACATCGGTATATAAAATAAACTGAAGACACCTCTGTTTCGTAGGAGTTTTGGTCACTTCTCATAGATTGCACAATAAAAATTTCCACGGTATTCCATAAAAACAGGAAAAATCTGCCACGCCCACCTACTAAAATTATGTTCTTTTTTACCTTTTTTTTAAGATAAAGGTAGTGGTTATAAAAGATTCGCTGCAGCCGAATATAATATTCTTATTAGTTTATTTTGAAACACTAAAAAGTACACTTTGCTGCCAAATAAAGACGTGCTTTTTATAATAATAGCTATCTAGAAAGATTGGATAAATCGCCTAAGTACTCTTCCATTGAAATTTTTCCAAGTAATTTAATATACTCCAATATTGCGAGTTCTTGATCGAACAGGAAAACAGAATCATTTTCTAAATTGATTTAAGCTTGTTTGTCTGTCTGAGGTCCATTGGTAGGAAAAACTATTTTGTCTCCTATAGATGTGGGGTTGGACAGTTAAACTCCATCTAACTTCTTATCTATTTTTGATACTAAATTAAAAGTCAGTCTTATACGTAAATAAGTTCCGACGTTTTATTTCTTCATAAAATAATTTATTACTTTAATGAGAGATTCGTCAAAATACAATTAAATGAAGGAACATAGTTTTTGTTAAGTAATATTTTAGACAAGTATTTATCACCTTTGGATTGAAAAAAGGAATCAAGAATTATATACGGTTTGATCAGAATGGATTGACTTCCTTGCTTTTGGACGGCGTTTTCTTGCGTCCCGTTGAATAATCAGAGCAGGCATAATGACGGAAAGACTTTCAGTACTCTCGCCCAGTTATTTCTCAAATGAAGCCACTTTTGGAACACTCGAGCTATTTTTAATAGGTTGTTCGCCGGTAACAGCAGCAACGTTGACAACATTCTCTTTCTCTCAGGTAGCTTATTTCTCGGCGACACTTCAATATCGCATGCCCGATAATTGTTCTGATGATTAATTTTACTCCGTAAATATTTTAGGTAAAAATTATGTTTATAAAATTGAAAAATACTTCTCAAACCTCCTTAAAACTGACATTTCTTTTTAGTTCTCTTTGCTGAGAAATTATATTGTCAATCATATAAAACACAGGTGTTCGCAAATAGCTCTTAACTTTTTTAAATCATATCCATTCTGGATGTTAACTAACTTTCTATGCAATCCAAGATTTATCATGTTGTCCTTTAATCATAAATGTCAGTTAAGGTTTTTAGTTTCATACTACCATGACGTACAATAGATTAGACAGGCATTTGTCTTATTTATCTTAGTGATTTTGTGCACAAGACACATCAACTCTTAATTTAAATCACAATCAGAAAAGTAAGAAGAATTTAGAGAAATGAAAAAAGTGTTCTGTAAAACTTTTCTACTTTGTAAGCGGAACTCTAAGAACTTTGGAGTAATAGTTAGTTGTTCTTGTTTAATTAGAGTGTGGTTTTTTGAAATTAACTTTATTGTTTCCCAGAGAATATTTAATTTCTATATTTAGACAGAGAGTGGAGTAATGAATAATGGCGAATACAAAGAGGTGCTCTTCTAAATATTAATTTCACTCTTTAGAAATGAGTTAAGAATAAGATTCAAAATTTGAATTATTTTAAAGAAATATCATTTGTTTGTTTTCATTATGGTTCCATTCATGGTTTCTCTCTTTTCTTTGGTGTGTCTTCGTCAATTTCAACGTAATTCAGTCAAATTAACTTCTGACACGTTCGACATTGTTGGATAAAATTCCAAATCTTATATTTATTCGATTATACGACGTATCCCTCGATACGTATACATTATTTTCTTCTGTAAGAAATATCACTCATACGACTCCGTGGTTGCTACAACACATGCACTTTTGACTTCGTATCACGAGTATTCTTTTGTTATATAAAGAATTCCGTTTTCCTTGAAACTTATTAAAGCCAGAGTTAAAAGCACAAAATTACATGTGCGTATGTATATTTATGTATGAGAGTGTATGTGCACACGTTATTTGTTGTTAAGTTTACAAATTTCTTTAGAGTTTCAGATACTTTTGTGAACATCAACAAGTCCTCTATACGACATACTTACTTAGGTGGGAAGTGAAAAATTCGTTGTACACACGAAGCAGACGCCAAAATAATTTAATATTATCACAAGAGGATGTGACTGGTGCTGTATCGCTTGACGAATTTGATATTGAAATGCTTCGAAGTACATAAAAATTGAGTCTCACATTACATTAGCAGCAGAAGCATTTTAACTTAATAAATGACTTTTAGATGGCAACACCATTTCCTCTGCTTTGCTGCCACTTTTTATATTGCATATATATATAAGGCTTTTAATATTCTGCCAAGTAGGTGAAGTTGTTAAATTATTTGATTATAAAATTTATTTAATAAAACTTAACAAAAGCTGCTATAATTTCTAATTTGTGAATAAAACCGTCAGCATAGTTAAGTTGAAAATCCTTTTTTATTTCATACTTCAGTGTACAAGCGAGAAGTATATATGTAAGTAAAAATGATTCGGTCGCTGGCAATTTTTGGATTTTCTTTTAACAACCTACTATCAAGTTATGGAAGTTTAAAATGTTTTATGTAACATTTCAAATAATAATATCGAAAGCGAGATGATATCATCGCTCTGGCTTCAAACGAAATTATCTTAATATATTATATGGACGGACAACTGACGATGAAAAACAGACGAATGAACAGATGGCCTAATGAATTGATGCCCAGTTAGAAGAAGCGAAGCAATGAACGTTATGGGCGGGCAGTGGATAGCTCAAGCGATAGCCAGAAAAGGGATATTAAGAGCAAATACATAACTGCTCTTACTCTTTCTATAGCTCCTCGTATATCTTGCGAAAATACTTTATCACTCTGAAGTTATGAATGAAATGAATAAAAATTCCAACACTCATACTTTAACTAAGCATTGTTGTTTTTCAAAAATCTTTGCCTCATGACGTAAAGCCCTGCCCTACGCCATACGCTCAATTTTGTTAAAGATGATGTAGTAAGTAAGTAAAAAGTCGACCCAAGTCTTGTGTAAATTCTTTTCTTTTTTTTTTTGGTTTCTTTCCGTAACTTCATTGTCATTTCATCAGTTGTGCCAAAAAACGAATTTTCTAACGAAATCAGTTTGTGTGTATGCACGTGAAGTTTATTATTATTTCATAATTCTTTTTACGTATATATGTGTTTGATTATATATAAGTAGCGAGAAAACAATGTATACTTCCACTATTGCCAAATGTATAAATCATTTTAAATCTCTGACTTTATTTTTACTTTTTTGTTTTTTTTTTCAGATAATCGTAACGACAAAATAGAGGAAATCACACCAAAACGTTTTACTACCACCTCTAATCTTAAACTAAAACCTACAGCCGCTGATGATTACACGGAATATACATGCCAAGCAAAGCATAAGGCTTTGGCACCTGACATGCCCATGCGCTCCACCGTACAACTGTCCGTTTTGTGTAAGTGAAATTTTATGACAATATAACACTTGAAAATGTAAATGTAGATGTGCAAATATACTCATATATATATACTCATATATATATATATATATATATATATATATATATATATAGATGCATATGTGTATATAATAGGTTGTCTATAAAGTATTGAGATCAACGACGCAGACAGCGTTCATTAATCTCGAATGTTAATGCATATATGATCCCATGTTGAATAATATGGGTTAATAAATTTTCTTATCTACAAAGCTCGATGTTATATATTCCATAAATTTTCTTAAAAATACCAGCTGTTGTCAAAAAGAATATCTTTCAATTAATATGTAAAACGCGCTGCGTGAAGTTACATGAAGCTACAAATTTATGACACACATTCAAATAGCTACCGAACTATTGTTTTGAGATTTTTCCATAATCTCCTTAAGTTATCTTTGCTCAAGTCTTCCATTAACTAGAAACATCTTTGACTACAGTTTGGACTGTGGACAAATAGAAGCTACACTTAAATCTTAGTTTTAACGGAGAAGCAAAAGAATGGAACCAATCAGTTTCTTAAGAGCAAGCTGAACTGCATCACATGTTATATTCCACAAAATAAGCTAACATTCCACTACTGTGCGTGATTTGCTCTTATTGTGCTTTTCGCTTATGCTCCTGAGCTCTCCCTTTTTGATAGAACATCGTTTGGTTAGTAATTTCTCTTGAGAAGACTGACCTTCGAGCAAATTTTCTTTGATATATTTTTATTTCTATCAAAAGTAGAACAATTAGTTCGGTTGTTATGAATATGATTTCCTTTTTCCAAAAAAACTGTGCCGCATATAGCTGCTCTTCAAAATGAGAAGAATTCCACTACTTTTTTGACAGAATGTATACAAATATTGTGCATTTTTTTCTTTTGCTATATGACTGTACGGGTATGTATGCGTTCGCATGCTGATGAGTTTGTATTTTAATAATTTAGGATTTAGCGTTTATTAAGCAAACTCAGTGCTAGTGAGAAAATTTGCATATTTCAAATATAATAATAAATGCTTTGGCCCATTATACTTTCACCAAACATTCACGTACATAGAGAGAGAGAGAGAGAGAGAGAGAGAGAGAGAGAGAGAGAGAGAAATACTCTCAGTCACTTTCAACTGCAGGTATATATACCTGCATAGACTTGTGTAAATTTAAATCGAGTTACAAAATAACGCAAACCATTAAAACTAGTTTTGAATATTTTTAGGTAAAATTGAAAAAAAAGCACATTAAATATGTATAACAATATCATAGTTCTTTCTCTCTTTCTATATCGTTTCGACCTCTTTCTTTAAAACAGGAAAAAATAATTAATGGATTTAAAACATTTTCAACATTTAAGCTAATAACTAAGCCACAATATAATATGTTTTAAATAATTTAATTTATTACTTGCATATTACACTTATCATATGAGAAAATATTTTTCTCAATTTTTTGTTTTTTTTTTTAATTAAAATTTTCATATTTTCTTGCTTAGCAGATTTTTAAGCATTATTTATGGACAAGCAACTTTTTTTTTTTTTTTTTGAATACATGTTTCATTATGATATATTTGTTGGATGAAAAATTCTATGCCTCGCACTCTTTTGTTGAATCCTTTCCATTTATGAAAATAATATTAATTAGAAAATTATTTGAAAAGAGCCCCATTCATACATTGAACGCAACATAAATTTGCCTAAATGTATAAAAAGCACGTGTGAGTGTGCTCGCTTGTGCACAACGTCCTGCCTCTAGCCATTGAAAATCGACTGACTGACTGACTGCGTTTCTAAAAGCTTATGTATGCATTTTTCAGGCAAACTTTTTCGTATGGCCAAACACATATGTGACTATATTTGTCACTTACGCTACTAGAGGATCGAATGCAAAATTGTTATAAATATCAATTGTGTACAGGTTTTAAAATTAATTACGCATCATTTACCAAACTATTTGAATTGTCTTTATAATAATGCTGAACAATGATAATTTGATTTAGAAAAGTAATAAAAATTATAAACGAAATAGTGTGAAAATTTAACATTCAAAATAACTAAACTGCGCTAAAAACCTTAGGGTTCCAAATATCTTAAGCAAATATTGCATTTGTAAGAATCGAAGCAAATAGTTGTTCAAGAACAACAGACTCTTTAAACTTTAAATCAGCTACAACCCGGTATGTTTATTTCACAATTCAATAAAATTTTAGCCAAGTAAATGTCTCGTAAGCGTCCTCCATTTTTTCGAAGAATTTAAATAACATATCTTTTTCATCAGCATCTTTTTATCAGCATTTTTATAGAAGATTTTTACCAATTTAACAAGTTCATCGGCTATTAAAAAACCCATTTTATAAAATGGCAAACATTGTACTAAGCATATAATGTCTTGGGCAATAGCTCTGTTTCACACATGTCACTGATACAAGATTGCCATATCCAGACCATGAAATGGATGAGTTTATATTACTAGGACGCCTTTTTATATCCAACACTGAAGGTGAGAGGTATGTTTCACTTTGTCGTTAACTACCAAAAGGAAACTCCGGAGACACCACAAAATATATATATTTTTGATCATCATCAAATTTAAAATCGATGTAAGCATGTCCGTCTGCCCATCTGGCCATCTTTGTATTGTCTGCGGTAAACATCCCCCTGGCCGCAAAATGAAGAGACCGTCTTCAAAGTCGGCAGAAAGTTTCGGAGTTCTTTCACTGCCACGCTCACCTATCACAATTTGGTTTCACCCCATTTTTTAAGATAAAGTTGGTTGGTATAAAAGATTCGATACAGCCGAATATAATTATCTTACTTGTTTAATATCACTTTAATTTTTATACATCGCACAAAGGTTCCGTCCTTCACACTAGAGGATGATGATAGCTGCGTACAAAAAATTAAAACTTTGTAAAATTACTGGGAAATTATATTATATGGCTCTATATAATACCTGTTTCAATCTTGAATTAAAAGGCGACTCTGTTTTTATATTTTGACTTAATTAATTTCACAAAGTTAGATATACGCTTGAAAAGCGAAAAATTTTGTACACGCAACGCTCATTTTCTTTTTGGGAGAACTGTAAAACTGCTATTCAAAGAAATCCCAAAACAGTTGTCCATTATCCTAATCTTTCTTTCATTTTCTTTTTATTGATTCTACAAAAAAAATTTCAAATTATCCTGAAAACATTTATCTCCTCAGCTCGGTCGTTTTATTCCCAAAAACACTTTTTAATTCTGAATTATAGACAATAATTGACATACCACAGAGATATAATCAATTAGAAGTTTACGGTTTATTAACTTATATTATTTTTACACCAAACTTTGGTTGTCCAAATTGTCAAACCTATAAATGATAGAAAATTGGTTTTTTTTTGTTTTAATAATATCACACATTATATTACTGACCAGAAGAGATATTTTATCACGGTTATAAAAAAAGCAGGTAATTTGGCATAAAATTTAGGATTTTCAACCCAGTAATATGCACAGCTATGTCTGTAGTAAAGAGTTTACGATTTTTTAAAGTTTCCCAAATATGTGTGACATTTATTGGGTTTTTAGGAATTTTTAAGAGTTAAAAGATTTATAATTTAGGAAAGTGTAGCGAAATTATGAGACTAGGTACAGATGTTCATCGTCTAACACGATTAATTCGTACCGAGGCCTTGTCTTATGTTATATCGAAACCGTGTTATACAAAATCTTGAAATAATATAAATAAAAATAATGTGTACCGTGTTACATCGATCCAAAATTCCAATTTTTTCTTCGAGCGAAATAAATTTTCGTTTAAACTTTTGCTTCTTTATCTCGCAAGTCATTATCTAAATTCGATTTACCATAAACGTATATATATAATAGAATAGATAACTAAATTCAATAGAACTGACAAATCTCTTATCGGATTTATTGTTAAAACATTTGATTATTACGAGAAACCTTTAAGTAATTTATGCTGGCGTCCTCTAATTTGCGTAAAATACATGATTATGCATCGTTACAGTTACTGGGACACAAGCGGATTTATATACTCTATCGTGCCATTCATATTTGTAAGTAAAATTTCATATTACAGACAGTCACAATTTTCTTGATATTTATTGCAAAAGCATGGATATGCAACAAAATTCAAATTGAAATGGTTGCATTGCGGCCAAATTGGCGTTTAGCTTGTACGTTGCTAGTGGTGGTGGTGGTGATGGCGGTCGACGACGACATTGCTAGTAAGATACGACAGATAAATTCAATTATAATAAATTCACTATAATAAGTATACGCGTAGCATACAACGAGGATATATGCATGTGCTTATTCAACGCTCCATTGCCCATATGTCCCAGGTAACATCTGTCGTTTGCAATTACATTACTCTAAGCGTTTTTCATATACGGTAATAGTTTAAAATGTTTACAATTCTGTCTGTCTCCATAACAAAACGAAAAATTATGAAATTTTAACAAATTTTTAATTCATAATCATCGGAAATTCTCTAATTGTGGCCATTTTGCGGTTTCCTTCATACCTAAGAGAAAATCATCATATGTAGAACAAATAATATGAGTGTGTTTGTATGCAAATGCGTTATATATATATATATATATATATATGTATTTATATATATACATATTTAATTGAAATAAAATTACAACAATAAAATTTATCACAAGAGTGGAAAAGAAAAAAAGTATTACTGTTTTGTTGTCCATTAAATTACTGTCATATTTATTTAACTATGGGCGAGTGGACTTGAATATGTGCCAATGCGGTTGTAAGCGATAATAATAGTAACTATCACAACAATTTTGAAATGATATCTCACTGACTGAATTTTAATAAATTTGCAAATTTATGCCTGAGGCGAAAGGTAACAAATAAATTCACACTAACACCGGCCGCCAATCAGCCACCAGTCATCCACCTATCTCGCCATATTATGAGGTCATTCAAATGTGACAACAGATGCTGGAAAAATCCCATTGGACCTTTTGGGAGACAATTTATAATATACATTATGTCTGTGTGTGTATGAACACTCTGCTATGCATATTTACACGCATGTGTGATTACGATGTAATGTAAATCGTGCAGAGTATTGACAAAGGTTTGACTACAAACTACAATAACAGCAACGTAATTATACCCTAATTGAACTTGATGTAAATGTGTAAATATATATTATATATATATGTATATATATATATATATATATGTAGGTATAAATATTTATGTAAAGTTTTTATTGTTATTCTTTATAAACATTTGCGTTGGACATACAATAGTAACAATCATCAGACAAACATTAATTCGATAAATTAAAATGTTATCGGTCTTAATTGGTTTTTTTGCAGATCCCCCAGGACCACCATACATACAAGGCTACACTCAGGGCGAGACATTGAGACGCGGCCAAACAGTGGAATTGATATGTAACAGCCGTGGTGGTAATCCACCTGCACAACTGATATGGTATAAAAATGGTTCCCAGATACGTATGGCATATCGGTAGGTTAAAAAACAAAACATTCATACTATAATAGAATATTGCTTTAATACACAATAATTCAAATTTAAGGCAATTGAAATAATAAACTTAATAATATATAAACTGATAATATATTAATGGCCTTATATTACTAGGAAACTTTTTTATACCCATCGCCGAAGATGAAGGGTATATTTCATTTTGTCTTTTCGTTTGTAACTACCAAAAGGAAAAAAGATCCCACAAAGTATATATATTCTCGATCGTCATCAAGTTTAAAATCGATTTGAGGATGTCCGTCTGTCCGTCTCTCCATGTAATGTCCGTGGTAAACATGGAATATTGAAATGTAATTTTTTGTGGAAATGTTTGCAAGATTAAGAAAGATGCTTCCGAAATCACATAAAGTGTATATATTCTCGATCAGTATGAAATTGCGAACCCGCCTAGACGTATCCGTCGATACATCTGTCTTTCTGCCTGGCTGCTTAACTATCTAATGCCTGTGGTGAACAACCTCCTGGCCGCAAAAATCAAAATATCCGCTTCAAATTTGGCAGAAACATTGGAAGTTCTTCCACGTACGTTGCTATTGAAAATGGGCCAAATCGATCGCAGGTCACGCCTAGAATATTGTTCTGTTTTGCTCTGGTAGTTTTTCATAGGAATCCATAAGTGGACATGTTTCACGATACTCCATAAAAATAGAAAGAAACTGCCACGCCCACCTATTAAAATTTAGTTTTTACCCTTTTTTGAATATAAATGTGGTAGGTATAAAAAATTTGGCACAGCCGAATATAATTTTTTCTCTCGTTGATATTGAACATATTTTTAAGAATTGTTTTTAACTAAATATCTTCCATTAAGAAGTGTGCATTCAATGAGCAACAATTAATAATATTTTATTAATATACATAATATATTTTATTAATATACACGAGCCAAGCTTAGGAATTGATAAACGGATTAGTTTTTTTCGTGGGCTATTAAACAAGAATTTAATTTAAGAATTTAAGTCGTTGCTATAACGCTGATGCCCAACTAAAACTAAATTGAAAAACTTCTGTATTTTTCCTATTAAGACAGTTATTTAGATCTATGCTACCGTCGATTAATTTGGAAATATTAAGAAATCGTTTTTTTTCTTTTTTGAAAGAACGAACAACATAATATCTAATAGAGAGTGTATCAATTAGAAAATCTTTTTTTTATTAATAAACTTTTAATTCAAATGAACATATTGAAAACGGTTCTTATCTGCTTAACTTGCATACCATTGTAATGACAATGATTCCGTCATAGTTTTTAGTTTCCTTGGAAACCAATTTTCCATATGTATGTAGATATCAAAACTTAAAGAATTATATGTGATCTCAATGCCTCATCAAGGATGGCTAAGGATTTGCTAAGCCGTTTAAATCATTCACAATGAAGTCTTTGAGTATGTTCTTTATAGAATTTAACCTCATTTAGTTTAGTTATGTACTTGTCAGTTTATTTATTTTGCCAAGTTTTGCAAACATTCTAATACAAAAATTCTTTGCTATTAAGTTTTTAGTAAACGAAACTTAATTAGAATTTTAGAACATGTTCGTTTCTTTTTGTCAAACAAACTTTTCCCCTATCGTTAACATTAAGTCAATATTTAGGACTTTTTCGTTTATACGTTTTTCTCTTCTTTTTTCTTTTTACTCATATATCTCTTCATACATACAGCACATCGGGACGTTTGTCGGAGAATATTTATACATTTACGGCAGAGGCAAGCGATAATAAAGCTCGTTTTAGGTGTGAAGCCAGTAATATCATGTCGCAGACTCCACTTATAGCCGAAGTTGAGCTCGCAGTTTTATGTAAGTTTTTCTGCTTTATTTATACATATCTTTGCCTTTACATTTCGTTAAAAGCATATGTGTTCCTCCAAAAATAACAACTAAACTATTTAAGTGAATGAGCTACGAAAATAACAAAAAAAAAGAAAGAAAAACAAGAGCAAACAAAAATGTCTGTAAATAAATTAACAAACTTGTGATGCACTTTACACAACTTTCTAGTGAAAAATCTCTTTCTAGCTGTTTAACAAAATAAACGCGTATACATACATATGTATATATATATACTCACGAAAACCTTAACGCATCTGAGAGAACTGGCCTAATAACGTCAACTGATACATGCGAATACCGACACCCATCTCCGCGTAAACCCTTTGCAAACTTAAAGCAAAGTGTAAAATTTGAATTTACTATAAACGACAATGTGTATAAAATGACTACTTTCGGAAGCGAGCGCGATAGAGCCCTTTCCTCAAGAAAAAAAAAAACAAAAAATGGAAAAAGTGAATAAATCAAAAATGTTAAACTCACTATCATGTAGCGATGGTGGCGGCTTGTTATGTACAAGTATTGCATTCCAGAACTGATGTTTATCTTTCAACCTTGTTTAGCATGTGACAAGAGATAACTTTTACAACAGTCTTAATATACGAGAAAAAAAAAACGTTTTTCTACTTCTTATGTTAACAAACATGAATGTAAAAATTTATTTGATGGAAAACTTTATGATGAAAAAAAGTAATGAACACACTTGCCTTAGATTATAAAACGTGTATTAAAATCTCTTGGGTAAAAAGATCAGAAATGACAAAAACATTAATATATGAATGACAAAGTCTTCATATGAATTGACTTAGTTATTTACCGTTTTTAAATTAAATTTTCATGGATTAATGAATAAATAGCGAGGCTACGTAAAAAGTTTTTTTTTTTTCATTTTTTTAAAATCAAAATAGTGTAGCAATCACTTAACCCCGACCTTAGCCGCTAGTGTTTATTCCATATTAATCCATGATTTTATTTCCTGGTTCCTAAGTTTACTATAATAAAAAAAGCTTCGGTTTTTGCAGTGAACTCATCATATGTGTGATCCAAATCCTCTTCCCTGAAGCATATTTTTGATATTTCAGTTGCAGTATAAATATACACATCACCCGTTTGAAGAAAAGCTTTTTCGCGGCTTAATTTTTAAAATCCGAAGTAGTGAAGATATTGCCTTTCTTTTTTTTTCTTCCGCGCGATTTAATTTTTTAATTATAGAAAATTTGCGAGATTTTTTTCTTTATGACCTCACTTAGAATCACATACATATCAAAGAGAAATTGTTCTTGACAAAGAAGAGTTGCTCTAACATTTATGATGCCGATGCTGAGCTGAACTGTAAATTTTATTTTGAAAGTAGTGTGACTCTAATTAGTGTTAGTACAACTCGTAAATAAATAAACGAAATGACAAAAAAAAATTTTGCGAAGCGTCCTTGAAGGTCTCGCACTTTTTAAAAATAATGTGAATTTCATATTAGAAACGACAACTATGTGTCAATCTCAAGAATTATTTAACCGACACATTGTGGAAGATTTAAGAGATTTAAGTGTTGTTTATGAAGAACTTAGTGTTCGTTAATTGGATTTTCTTGCTGACTGAGTGGCATTTTTGATTGCCGTGTCGAAGTCATTCAACCTCTTCTTACTTAACCCAAAATATGTTGCGAATTTCTTGCAGAGTTGCTTAAATCCTTAGAACAGTGCGTACTCCGTAAACTTTTCTGATCACTCAGTTTCCCGAACCTATAGCTTCATATGCATTCTCTTCGACATTTGCATTTCTACATAATAGTCTATATATGGAACATTCACCGATTATAGTTTTTATACTTCACTTGCTCAACTGCCAAGTTAAAATACAAGGAAAATTCATTAAAAATATCTGATCTAATTTCAAAACTGACCTAAATTATTTGAGCGAAAACACCCCAAAAATAAATTAAATTTTTATACTGATATGCTGCCCTTCATTGGTGTGGAATTCCTCATGGTTGGCAAAATTCTTTACCGACTGGGCTCCAATATTTCTGTTTATTTTTTTAGGAAGCTTTAAGAGATTTAAAATATTGCAACGCAAAATAATTTTCACTATAAACCAGTCGGAAAATCAATAGAAGAATTGCTGCTGCTAATGCAACGTTTACAGTTTTGTCCAATACTCTGATTCATTTCCGAAAGCAACAGTAATCAATTTGTTTGCCAAAAAAAAAGAAAAAAAAAATTTTCAGTAACTTTTCTATTTTCTATTTACAAGAAACAAAAAACGCATAGCAAAGCAAAATTTTCAGATTTTATGCATGTGTGTGCTTTATATACCAAGTGATTCTCTCTACTAAATAAATGTTAAAAAATATGTTTTAATATTTGTGTGGAAATTTCTTGGAAATATTTCGTTTCTGTAGATATTTGCTTTCGTATGTATTTTGTATGTAATAATTTATACACCAGGCAGCGAAAGTATACTAAGTTTATCAATCTGGTCGTAACCTCTTTGAATGATTCAGTAATAATAATTAGCAAAATCTGAGTGATATAGACTGTTTTGTCACTTGGCTAGTTTCCTAATGCTCTATTATTATTATTAAAGACATCAAGTTTTGAAACTACATGAAATAAAATAGAATTCGATATTTATATATACTAGTCTAGTAATAGTTATAATTGAACCCGTTTGAAAATAGATTCTTGGCTTGAACAGCAATTTCAAGGTTGAAGTCTTATCGATGTGCATGAATGCATGCATCTCATGCACTGTTTGTGGGAAATTGACTTCCACAAGCTTTTATGGTGGGCAAGTGAAAAGTCTGTAAATATATATCTTAGATGATGGATATAGAAAAAAAATTAAAGTTAAAACTCACAGCTTGAAAAAAGACTTCCATTTTAATCTAATATGTAGGAGATCGCAATTTCGCAAAAAACTTCACGTATGGAAAAACTTCCAGCTGTTTTATTAACACAATGATTTCATATATTAAAATTAGAATCATTTAGAGAACATATACTTTATGAGCTAATGCTTGCGAAACATTCTAATCATATAAATACGACCTTCCAATTATATAACTATTCAATGTCGGAATTTATGTAAATATACTTAAACAGAATTCTCAGATCTCTGATATTTTTGATGAATTCGACAAATGAAACTTTCTGAAAATTTCTTTTTTAACGGGCGCGTCTTTAAAACTGCACAAGAAGAGTCACTAGATTCTTTTACTTGAACACAATTCTAATCGGCCTGTTGAATTTTCTGAGTACTACCTTGGTTACATATATAAACTATACTCCAAAATGAAAAAACCTAAACGAAAATAATTACGATTAGCATTTATGCTGACTTAATTAAGGATTTCTTATATTGTTCTTACTTTAGATGTATATATATATATATATATAAAATTCGGCCTAACAACAAATATTCTCTCTTAACTTTATACAATTTTCCTTTCAAAGAATTTGAAAGAAAAATTTAAAAAAAAATGCACAACAATATATGAAAAGTGAGTATAACGTACAACAAAAAAGTGTACCGAAGTAAATTGCTGTATATTTTTAAACATTTATATAATATCTCGATTTATTAAAAAAAAAAAAATGAGCAAAAAAAAAAACAGTTCCTAATAATAATACGGTTCTTCTGAGTGTGCTGATGTGTGCACTCTAACAAAAATGAAAACTTTGCCAACTCTTAACACTTCGTTAAGAATATTTTCATTTGTAATATTTTTATGAGTATGCGTGTAAATATGAATATATGAAAGTCCGTAGGTTTACATACATACGGTTATACATTTTAGGGTGTTTGCACAAGTTCAAGGATTGCTGTTTACTCAGTTTGCGGTGTTTGTGTGTGTGTGCGTCTGCCTGAATTGAAATAATTTTTTTTCCCTCATTCACATTCATAACTTGAAAGTATACATAAGGGAAGCTGTTGTTACTTGTTGCCAAAAAAAAAGAAACAGAAAACTTATTATAAAAGCAACAACAAAAATCTTTTTTGTTTACATATTTTATGATGGTGTTTACTCATGATGAAACTGAAAATAGATCTGTTGGCCTGATAATTGCAAGAGCATACTCACGCAATTACATAGCATAACATAACATTAAGGAGAAAAAAAAATAGCAAAACTTGAAAAAAATGAAAACATTGCAAGTAATGTCTGATTGTAAATATTTTATGAAAAATTCGAATAAATTCGTAGATACGTTTTTTTCTTCAAATAATTCAAAAGATTTGATTTTCTTTGAATATTAACACTAACATTTGCGAGAAAAAAAAATTTAATTTCCTATTATTTATCCATTTATGGTTTGTTACTGTCAGTTGTTTTTTTTTTTTTTTTTTTGTTATTACAGCGTTTCTTTTTTGAACATACGTTTACAATTGAGCTCGTTGTATTTGAAAAGTGGCAACATGTGCTGTGCCAAACACAGTAGTAACATCAATACATGATTATTTAAATATACATATTTTATACTATTATTTGATATCATCGTCAACATTTCTATTTTGAATTTCCTTTTCTTTTTTTTGGTACACATTAACCATGTTTGCATTAACATTATCAGATCGTTCATCACTCGAGAACGTCGTTATGCCAGTGTGGGTTTTACACTCTGAAAGGTCTTTCCCTGCACAAATTTATATTTATTTGAATTTAGTTTCTGATCCTTTTACAAAACTGATTTTTGCATTTTTCCTCTTAGACACAGTCCGTATCGCTACATTGCGAAAATAGATTTTGCATTTACAATTTCTTTATTTACAAAACAATATTTAGAGTTTATTAAAAGGAACTACTTTTTTAACGCTTAGCGACTTCTCTAATATTTTTAATCAATTCCTCTGTTTTATGCAAAATCCTCTGCTTATAAAAACCTTACGAATATCATACGACTCTGAAAATCATGCTTAGAGAATATAGTCACTAAATATAACAAATTAAACAAATTAAAGGGAAAATTTCCTTCTTTACCACTGGATCGGTCTAAAACAGATCTCTTTTATAATTTCCTTTTGTGTGACCTGATCGATTCGAGTCTTAGCATTTCATGCCAGTAAATCATGCTTCGCGAACTATCAAGATGTGAGTCACAAAACCCCCGGTCACTGACATACAGCAATCTTTTCTTTTTTCACAAAACTTACAATCTGGATACATATAAAAGAAACAAAATTACAGTCAAATTATGAATCGACTATCAAAGTAACTGCTGATTTTATTAAGGCTCAGAAAAAATATTCCGTGTTCGTCTTGAGCTGTTTTTTTCTATGGCAACGCAGCAAATTATCAATTGTTATTTGCTGAAACAATTTACTATTCTCCTCAAGGATATCCGCAAAAAGCTTCGATTTTGGATATTCTTAATGGAAACATGGAAAATGGATGGAGCAATGTTGGATATAAAGTTGGCAGGTTTCTCTTCTCCTAACATTTCCTGGATGCGTTTGACAATAAACGAATGCATGTCAATACGAAAAGCTATCACTCGGTAAGATCTTCAACAATCGTTCAAACTTTTCTTTTGTTCGTGATTCCCAGCAATCGTTCGTTAAACCGACTTTGTCCTCCCAAGCGTATGCAAACGTCGAGCTTAGTGGTTTGCCTATGGGGCGATTTTCTCGCTTCACATAGTGCAATTTTTATCACTTATGACGACCTATCAGCACTTTCCTTCAAATTAAACCAGAAAAATCACACTCCTGTCAAGCACATGTAGTATACGTTGACTTATTCAACATTAAAAAAGTTTCAGCGAGCGATGGAAATCGCCAGTACTTTGGCTTCGAGATGTTACAATCCTATATATGTAGCGGTATCAATTACGCCTTGGAAATAATATAAAGTTTGATTGTCATCGACATGGGGATACTCTATATTGAAAGGCTTATTTCGATGAATATTACTTTTAATTACGTTTGAATTTTTTTAATTTTTTGAAGTTGTAGTTAAAGTGCCCACATAATCGAAAGGAAATCGAAGCAGCCAACGGTACGACGTGATAGAAAAATTATAACTTGAAATTAGAACTTAAACGCAGAACTGAACTGTAATTAATGAAAATAAAAAACTTTAACAATATTCTAATCCGAAAAATGTCGTTTGCCTTTGAACAGATCTTGGAGATCTTTCGTAATAATTATTGTCATTACGTTATGTAACTTTTTTCCTCATATTTAGGTTTGATGTAAAAGAACTTAGAATTGATAACTTTTGAAAAATTTATTTTCTTTTACAGTTGCCCCAACTCATGTCACCATTTCGGGACCCACTCAAGCGCGTGTTGGAGATATGGTGCCACTTACTTGTTCTACGGCACCATCTAATCCGCCAGCAGAAATCAAATGGATGGTGGGTGGCCGACAAATTCGCAATGCGACTGCTCGAACCAGTGTTAGCCCCGAAGGTAAGTCCACAAAACTTAATCTAATAATTCCTCTTTATCAATTCAGTTCAATTTCTTTCTCTATATATTTTTTATGTTTTGTTTTTAATTTATACAGGTGGCTGGATAACCATTTCAAATATAACGGCTGTAATTGAGCCTAATAAACGTTCCTTGGTTGTTATATGTCACGGTCTTAATATGCAATTAACAGAAAATGTGGTTTCCACATATACAGTAAACGTTCTATGTAAGTAAATAAAAATGTAGATATAAAAAGTTCAATTTTTTAAATATTTCTTTATAAAATGAAATATTTTTTTTCCACTCTATTAAATCTCTGCTTATGCGTCATGCATTAATATAAAGAGATTTTAATAAATTCATCATAACTACTTTTATTGCATGCATGCGCATAATTAATTTCTAATCCTGATATTATAATTTATAATGTATATATGTATGTATGTATGCGTGTGCGCTATAATACTATAAATCGTATTTACAATTAGACACAGAAATCTCTGCTGATTGAAGAGAACTAACTATACATAACGCGAAGTGGTTAGAAGATGAGAGAAAAGCCGCCAGTATATCTAAATGGAAGTGAACCGACCAAGCAACCCACAGAATTTTCTTTTTTGCTAACTCTTTGGCAAATAAACAATTCTATCCTGTCTGCAGGCAGCAGTTCATTGATGATTATAATTGATATTTGTTGTTGTTGTTTTTGTTTTTTGTTTTTTATAGTTGCCATTACTGCCGATAATACGGTTGTTGAATTAAAATTGCAATGACATTATGTGTTAGCACACTTCTGTATTATAACCGTGTTGTCGTTTTTCTTTTTTATTATATTTCAGTATATTTTTATGTTGGTGATAGTTAGCACACTACTGAAAGGAGAAGAGAAAAAAGCATGCATATGATTTGCTTTTTAATTCTTTATCAAACTCATTATCTCGTTATTCCCAAGCCAGTTAATTTTCTCTTTTTTTCTGCTAGTTTTTTTTTTATCAATCCCCTTATTTTCAATCCCTTTTTTTATTGTCGCGAGATATAAAAACAAAAGTATACGAATATGTATATGCGCTGTTAAAACGTTATCGGTTTAGCAATTTCCACGTCGATTAGATGGAAAATTGTTACCATTTTCATATGTGCTTGATATAGCACTTGACAAAGTTTCCAAAGAGGCCTGCATTAAGGTAAACAAGCATGATAAGAACAATGTTTCACTTTTAGAAAGGAAAAAAAGAAGAGTAAAAGAGGTCGCACTTACACCTATATTGTTTCCCATAGCGATGTTTATGAAATATTTCCCCTTATTGCATTAAACAATCATCGTATCGTTGAGGTGTACGTGATTCTGTACGCGGGCATTTCCACGAGAAGATTAATATAGAATTTTATATAATAACACAGCAATAAATTATCACAGCAGTATAACTGAAAACGTTAACACAATAGCTAGCTATAGTCAGTAACAGTAACGTAAGAATTGCCAGCAATATTGATAACAATGTTTCCACGTTTAGTTTCCCTTCGTTTTACAATTTAATTGCCATCCGCTTGTCTTTAATATGTACCTCTTTGTAGCAATAAGTATGTAAATCAAACTGTATTCTTATTTTAGTTTTACAATCTAAAGAGCATTGACTCTAGACAAGAATCCATTGAGCATAATAAAATAAACGGAAATAATTAGTCCCAGATGTTTTGAGTAAATCAATAGAAAGAAATTTAATGAAGAGGAGGAATATATGTGTTTATATTATCTAAAAGCTCAATACATTTTAAGTTAATAGTCTTAACGTTCAGCATAAAATCATTGCCTTTACTTAAGTAGTTTAAAATTTATAAAATGCTTTCTTTAAATTTCTAAAATATTTCTCTTTAAATGAAAATCCAAAAGTCTATCATAATCTTTAATGATTAGTTTATAAGTCAACATGAAGCCTCTAGATAGATTAATTTTACTTTTTGTATTCACGCAACCAAAAATAAATGAAAATATTGACTATTTTCATGTTTTTTGGATGATGAAGACAAATAAGCTAATAGATGCAATCAATTCCACTTGTGATTTTTCAATACATTTAGGGACATAATTCAGTCGTCAGTTTTACCGTTCTCTATGTCTTAGCTATTTCTTTTCCATCTGTGATAAAAATATTTTGATTATAGAGATAACCAATTCTGCAGATCGACTTAAATTACTCCCGGTCCTTCTATTGATAAGTGGAATGGTTCTCCTATTAATAAGTATAATTGTATATCACAAAAAGGCTTATTTTCTCTACTAAAAAGGGAAGAGCGATAGTTGCTGCTTGTTTCTATCTGTCCTATAGACTTGGGAAATAACAGCTACAGTGAACATGAGAGAATGATATGAATTATTATATGTCCGTATAACTTCCACAGCCTATAGCCGAAAAAATAACAAAGGCCAGCAGTACGGAAACGTAACTACATGCTGAATAGGATTAGTATGTGGCCGGAGCTTATAGAAAATGGATGGTCGGTAGAAGCTCAAAACTTATCGGTTGAGTATACAACCCTCTACAGCTCCGTCCTATCCTTCTACCCCCCTTCTGACGAACATCTTATTCAAACACGTATAGAATATATTCTTGGAATAAGAGCACATATTAAAACAAGGAAAAAAATTATATTCGTCTGTGCTGAATCTATTATACCCACCACCGTTATCTTAAAAAAGGGAGAAAAACTAAATTTTAATAGGTGGGCGTGCCAGATTTTTTTCTATTTGTATGGAATGCGGTGGAACACAGTCAGCCATGGAATACCGTAAGAAACGACCAAAGCAACCGACAGAAAATAGAGGTTCTTTCAGCCTATACTGTAGGCGGGGCCTGTAATCGATTTGGCCCATTTTCAATAGCAACGTATATGAAAGAACTTCTTATATTCTTGCCAAATTTGAAGCCGATGTCTTCATTTTGGCGGCCAGGAGAATGTTTGCACAGACATTACACAGACGGACATGCTTATATCGATTCCAAATTTGATGCTGATCAAGTATATATATATCTTGTGGGGTCTCTGAAGTTTCCTTTTGGTAGTTACAAACGAAATGACAAAATGAAATACACCCTACATCTTCGGTAGTGGGTATAAAAATAATAAATAAATTACATTTAAATTAACTTACCGTGAAAAAATTATAACGAAATGAATGAAAATTTATTTTGTGGGCCGTTTTGAAAAATCGTGTTTAAACTTTTGAAATTTAAAATCTTCAATTTTTTTCGGACGATCTTTCCGATCGTTCTGAACCATTCCATATCCATTCAACAGTAGTTGCGACGAAACTACACAAAAGAATTATTGTTTAGAGATGCTATCAAATAAACATAGACACTTTCTAAACAGGGAGTGTAGGAATTAGAAATTAAAAGTTAAGGAATTAGACTCCAACTTTCCAACAAGAATTCACTGGGGATTGGTAATTTTTTTTTTTTGAAGCGCTTGGGAAAAGTCGTCGGATTTCAAGGAAAAAATTCTTCCAATTAATGAATTTCTCCCTATATTCCATAAACTTCTCAAAGCACCTATTAAACTAAAAAAGATTCTGGAAAACAGCGGTGTTCGTCCCTAAAATTTCGTTTTTAGCTTTATCTAGGTAAATTAAATTTAGAATGTACCTCTTTTCATGAAAAGTGAAATAAGTGTGCGAACCAGCTAAAGTACTCACGGTCACTTACTTATTGTATTCTTCGAGGATTTATGGCACTGTTTGTCAATTTAATTATATTTGTAACCGCCTGTAGATATACAACACATGCATACAATATAAACCTATCTGTCAATTTCGTTTTTGTATATACGAGTCCCCATGTAGGCATTCTTGCTATGCCTGGTTTCTATTGTTTTATTGCCGCCCCAGGAACACAAAACGTGATAAAATCCAACGTTAGCTAACTAAAATGCAATAAAAGTTTTTATATGAATGAAAATTAAATGAAATTTGTTGAAATAGAAATTTCCATAAAATTTCAACGATTTTATTATAATTGAATCGCTTTCAAGTTTAGGTTTGGAATTTTTTCTAAATATGTACAAAAGTTTAATAGTCATGGTTGGTTGAAAAAAATTTTTTTTCTTAACTCTGGCGTTAACGTTATTATTTTAAAAAAACTTCAAAATGTCTGCAAAGTTTTGTTAACAAAAAAAAAAAAAAACTTTTTTAAAATAGAGCACGAACGCAGATGCAACAACTTTAGAAAGCCGAATAAATTTCCCATGTCCTCACTTCCCAGTCTTCAATTATGCCTACCATCCAAATATAAAAAGAGAAGCAGAACGTGACGTTTATTTGTCGCGACTTGAAAAGTTCATTCATGATTACCATATGACCCGGAATCGATTACTCAACGCTTGTCTATCTTTCTCAAACCGTGGTCATTTGCTTAAAACTTTATCGAATATCGAACCCAAATACTTTTCCGTATAAATTAGACTTTTCAAATCTGAATATTAGACGGCAGTCCCTTGCTTAGATGTTACAGTGTTAGATGCTTAAGATAAATAGCAGTAAATGTTAACATCGGAAAAAATTCATGACCTTTTTTAATCAAAGTGCACGCAAATTTTTCTTAAAGATCAAATCAATTTTATCAAAGCAAGAATATACTACTTTATTCAATCTTCTTACCGTTTTGACATACTGTAGAACTATAACATTTCTGGGCAAAAACTGAACTAACTGTTTTTCACGGGCTTCTTTTGGAGGCAGAAAGAAATTTGAATTTAATTTTACTGAAAGAAATTCACTATTTTTCTTAAAGAAGATTTAAATGTTCGGAATAAAACTTAAACCATATGTTCGAGTAAAATTTAATACACAACGATCATGTACGAGCTCTAAGACAAATCCATCCTCTTGTAGATGTTTACACTGTGCGTGTATTATTACATTAACATTAAAAGTAGAAAAGTGCAACAACAGAACAGCAACAAAAAAGGAGAGCATAAAGGAAGATAACTATACCATTTCAAAGTTAACAATGGCACAAAACAAAAAACATTCCTTCAAATACTCTTAAGTTTAAGCAGCTTACCAGTCAAACATGAAAATCTAATAAAAAACGAAAAACTCTTTATGCATAAATTTATAAAAAAAAAAAAAAGCATTAAAAGGCACTTTACTCAGAAGACACGCATGAAGATACATAAGAGTACGTACCTACTACAGCTGATATATTGTTTAGAATTTTTCTATTAATATAATTTTTGTATTGCTTTTTGAAATCTTTGTATAGATATCTGGTTGCGTTGCAAAGTAAAAACGAAAACTTTATAAAATTCAATAAAAAAGAGATTGAGCATAGAATAACAAAAGAAATGCACTAAAATGAACATTAATATAAAATCAAAAATATTCGTTTTTTTTTCTTTGGATGTGGATAACACTTAGCACAAGGCTAACTTAATAAGATTACACAAACTCTTGAGCACATAAGTATGCAATATCGATATTATTTATATGACTTCTGAGTAGCAACATATAGAATATTTTGCTCAAGAAAAAGGCAAACCCATACGCATGAATGATTTTTACTTGCAAACAAACAAAAAAGACTTACTTTGTAACAAGTTCTAGTATAAATTATAAGTTCAGCTTCAATGATAATATATTTAATTTATTTATAATTTTATAATCATGGTTAATAATCATAAAGCGAAGGAGACGTTTCTTCATTTTTAGAGGAATCAAGTCAAACTGTGTATGTGCAGAACGGGACCTATTCTCGTTTTTAATTTTTTGACAACGCTATCAGCTAGCAAATTGATCAATAATTCCCGGTACTATCATATCTTTGAAACTCTCAAAGAAGATTTGATTCAACTAAAAGGGTCATTGCCAAAGCTGAAGTGTACTTTGAGGATCTTTACAAATTGCCGTTTAAAAAATGCACCAAAATATAAGAAAAAGGAGACTTACTTTGAAACTAATATTTGCAAAAAAAATATTGTTTCTTTTTACTTATTCTTATTATTATTATATATTGAAAAAGATTGATGAGGGCTTATTAAAATTAAATTTCTCTAGTCTTTAAAAAATTTCGAAATCAAAAACGATGACACTAGACAAATGCATTGCTACTAAACATCCAACATATCGGACGTTACTAAGAGTATATTTCTTATAGGTGGTGGTCAGAAAAAGGGAGAGGGAGAGAGAGAGAGAGGGAGAGCCGAAGGCTGGGTAAGAGTAATATCTCTACCCATCGAGGATTCGCTATAACTGCGGCCATTTGCAATTCAGGTATGCTGTACCAAACTGAGAATTGAACCTGGGTATGCCACAACTACGCTATGCAGTAACGAAAGGCAATCTCATTCGTAGCCAACAACAGCATAGACAAAAATTTAAGCCTTGCTTGGACAGATAGCTTGATGTGCAGATTTTACACATGAAGGGATGTTTGTTAATAGTGAAAAATGTAAACTGAAATTTGGAAATGGTAAAGACTTGCAAATAAGAAGAAGAAATTACTTAACGCGCTTAATTTGTTTTTTCCTAATAGTGATTGAGCGCATGTCGAGCAGATTTACTTTAATTTTGATATCAATCTTATTATGAGGAGAAGAAAAATTATTTTTTCTAGTTTAGGCTGACTGGATTTCCTTGATTTATTTCCAAACCTGACAGTAACAGTGGTATAAACTACAAAAAAAAAACGATATCATGACCTGCGAACTTATTTGGTTATTCCCTTCAGGCATCCAATCATCAGTGTTTTGAGAAAACTTTTAGTATTCAAGTTCAATTTTTTTATGAAAAAACGAAAACAAACCAAACAAAAAACATATAAAAATAAAAAACCATTTAAGCGTTTTATTTAAACGCAACAATGATAACAACAAAATCGTTTTAAAGTGCAAAAAAGGAACACGGTCACCACCTACTATCTCTATCTCATGGACGATAGGAACGTTAATGTTGTTATGCTTCTTCTCTATTACCGTTGTTGTTTATATTGGTAATGTTGCAAGAAAACCGTGTAAACATTTGAAAAAGTTGAACATTGTAGTATCAATAAAGTTGAGTTAACCACCAGATCTATGTCTTGTCATTCTTTCTCCGTATATTCTATTCCGTTTCCCTGTCGTTGCAGTAATCCGCAAATATAACTACAATAGCATTTTGAATAAAACTAAATTGAAAATGAAAATGAAAAAAAAAAAAACAAACAACAAAGACGACGGCATACAGAAATATGAAAGAGTAACAAACAACAATAAAAACAACAACATCGAAAACAAGAACAACAACTTTGTACATACAACACAAACTGACACAGTTATTTGTTAACATTTTCAAATTCTCATTTAAAAGTTCATAAAAAAGGAAAAGTTGGTTGGTTGGCTGGAACTGGAAAGCCTGTCTCCGTAAGCATCATCAACAACACTCATTCATTGCACTCGCACATATGCACGTATAAACATATACACGTACAAACATATACACAGTCGAGATCTTCTGCCCCGGGTGCAATTTACCAAGTTCTATGCCACGTATACATATATATGTTTGAGTGTGGTTGACTATGGCCGTGTGTGCATGTGAATTTAAGTATGTTCTTGCATATGTGCGTATTCACGTATATTCGTAAATTCCTTGGTTTTGTGTGATGTTTTTTTTTTGTTTGAAACGAAAAATGCATTAACTTGTTCATTGAATGTGTAACATGGCAACATTATGGCATGCAGTTGTCATCAAAAAAAAATATCTGTGACAGTTTCTACGTCAATCTATTTAGCTGTAACTATACACATTCGCGTCGTGAACTGGTAGACGTCAATATATTCAGTTCAAGTCACCTAACAACTTAAATTCTCCATTCAGAAGGAATCACAACAAGCATAAGTTTAGGCCTTGACAGGCAAATTATGTACGATTTTTTACCTCCATAAAAATTGATATCAAATTGAAAAGTTTGACAACGATATGCAAAATTCAATTCTTTAGTGAAACTTTCAAGTACCTTTTATATCAGCACGCGAGATGATACTTAAGATCAAACATCCAAGCTTCGCAAGCAAACTGTATTATCTTGCATCTAAGTTAAGAAAGTATCACAGCTAACGGCTAGGTGAGCTGGTTTCTCAGTTTCGGCATAATTGTTTATATGTACCAAACTTAAATACTTGTCACTTGTGCAATGAAAACTTCCCGAGATAGAGAAGGATTAAAAAGGAATTATTTATTCTTCTAAACATAATGTCATAATGTCTTCCTTAAGTATTCGACTAAAATCTACTCTAGGACATTGCGCGCGGAATCTTTGCAATTTATAACTGACCTAGTTCTCTGGGTGATTGAGCAGGGTTAGTAGGAGGATTGAGCCATGAACTTCAGAATCTTTATAGCTCCTTATAATGGGGTTAGCTCTCTGACTGATTTGGGAAGTGTTTTGGTTGCCATGTCTCAATCGCTATAACTGTTTTCAAATTTTCCATAAGAGAGAGATAACGGGAATCATCTTTTATTTTTTCCTTCCTAAGAGTTTTTGTGACTCTTTATAGGGCCTTCAGTTTTGTTGAATGAAAGCCGTGACAATCGCTGCTGTCAGTAAGCAAAAAAAAAACCATTTCTTTTCTTAGCGCTGCTTAGCTTCAATTATTTTAGGTAGTAAGTATACGTGGCCTCAACTATAAAATAATTGCATTCCTTGCTTCTTTGTCCGCTTCTTAACTCCTTTTGCCAATGTCTCCTCAGCCTTTGATATTATTCTTAAGAAAGCATATTAGGAATTTAGCTCTTTCGCTACGCATGGTAAGTCAGAATCTAATCGTTTATAGTTGATAATCATGACAAGGATCTTTCCTGTAAGAAGATTAGTCGACCATAACCTCTCATTTGTTTTTGCTCATCTCTATACAAGTTCTTCAAGCAGTACGAGGACATTCATTTTGGCGTTGTATTATGTTCACCAAAAAAAAAAGGAAAAATATTCCACACGTACATACGTACTTGTACATATGAATGTATTTTGAACTCAAAAGCACATAAAATGGTAATGTTATTGTTTCTGTATCGACTAAGTATACTTGGGCACGGGGCACAAAGCAACAAAACAAGAGATTTTGTAAGTTACGTTACTTACTAATGTTACTAGGACAGTGTAACAACGTAGGCCTGTGCATACATTTATGTTTCTTTGTTTATTTTCTATTTGTATTTTTTTGCGTTAATTTACATTCTTTTCAAATGGTTGCGTAAAATTTATTGCGGCTTTAAATAAGAGAGTTATACTCTATGCGGTATGGGACATTCTGAAAAATATAGATTGACATTAATTTGCTTCTAAATTTCGACTTTTCCCATATATCATATCTTCTATCAGGTTGGAAATTCTGAAAAAATATTTTGAAAATGCGTGAGATTGTAACCGTGTCTACTCTTCGCAATTTTTAATTTGATATTGACCTGCTAAAAATTGGCTTTTGTAAGAAGTGTAAACCCAATCCACAAATTAGCACTGAATACTTAGACTGCCTACGCGATCGACATCACATGTTCCATACGTCCTTACGTTTTTCCTTATGTTTGAGGCTTTCGAAAGATTATAGACTTCATGCGGAGGAAGCCTGAACATTATCACGTGTTCATAGCTTTTACCATTTCAAAGACTACGAATATATACGCTCCTGATAACTACAAAATTATGTCTGCACACTCCTTGGAATTTGAAATTCGAAAAAATTGGAGTGTAGGACCGAAGCTGGGCTTTTGATTAGCCTAAAAAGTAAATTTTGATGTAATGCAAAATTATTTAAACTTCCTGTCTCCCCTTAAGCTTCGTAAATCTGAAGGCTAACATTTGGCGTTGAAGATAGCCTTTTCTTTATTAGGTCATACATTGTAGGATCTCAAGGAAATTGAAAATTAATCTATAGAATAAATACATCGACATATTTATATTGGAAAGCTAACATAATTTGAAGCAATTAGTCAGTAATCCGTACCCTACACATTACACTCATTATCAAATTTGCCTCGAGTATGTAATCACTTCGCTACTAAACTGAGTTAAATTTGTGCCAAAACGAATATAGTTTTATATGCAAGATTTGCAGGTTGAACGGAAATGGACGTTAAACACAATGCGAGGTTTGCATCTTGGATAATTTAAATAGATCCGCTTCATAATTATTGAAATTTTCAATAAATCCGCTCTAAATGGATACCATAGAGTAGTTCCGACTTCGTTGTAATTTGCCCAAACGCCAACTCCACATATAAAATAGTACCGCATGCCACTTAGATAGATTACATATAAAAAATGCTCTTTACGCTATATGCAGCTATGTTTGTTATCAGTTGGTGAACATATATAAATGTTTTATAAAGTTTAAGAAATTCAATACATTCAAAGATGGATATGCAGATACATGAACATCATAGTTGCCCATTGTGTTGTGTTGAGTGGTCTCGCATCTCGTCACAATAACAGAATAACTGGAACACCAAAGAATCATCATCAAAATAATAAGCTATAGATATATATGTTCATTGCTTTCACAAGAATTGGTTCGACCAATTTTTTTTTTTTTACGTAATCTTCTTAAATACCAAAGGCGTGAAAAACTTAGTTATTTGCTATATTCAACAGTGAAGACAAAACTTTGAGAACCAAATACAAAGCATTGAACAACCATCACCGCCTGGAAAAAAGTCATAACGTCTTCGAACGTAAACATCGATTCAATAATTAATGGGAAAAAGGAAGGCTAAGAGACTGTCTAGGGACAGTGCTTCTTGAATCTTCAATTCTTCGGCATCAAAATTAAAAAACAAAAAGACGATAGATTCCAAAGCAAAACAAACTATAAAATAAAATATAAAATTTCCGACGGAATATTTAAAGAAAAAGAGAAGCAAAAAAGCTGACAACAATTGTTTTACTTCCTGTATAACTTGAAATGGAGGGAGATAAAAAAAATAGTTTACAAGCGAATTAAAAAAAAAAGAACGAAATGACATCCTTGCCAACCCAATATGTACGGCTTCGTCAGACAATTCTGATGCTGAGCATTACTCATGCTCTAGAAAGTATTCAAGTGGAGTTATATCTCATATGCCTTTCTGCGAGCTACTTGGCAAATTTTCTTTTAGCGGTGGCTTTAAAATGCTATGGACTTTTTGCGCTTGGAGTATATGTGACCTTAGATTTCTAGCATTTTCCAAAAATTGTACTTGTAAGATAAATTATCTAAAGTTATCTAGATTGTCTTAAATAGCATACATAGCGTCACTGTAGCGGCGACTTGTACAGACGGAGTTCAAAGTTTATGTGATCATTGTCAAGGAATTTGATTTGAGATTTTGATTTAAAAATTAATTCCCTACACAATTTCAAAGCGTTTAATAAAAATAATTAAGGTTTAGACACTTGTGCAGAGTAATGACTTGAAAAAAGCTACGATAGGTTCTTGAATAAATCGAGCCTTGTACAATGTATATTAATTTACATTTAAGTTTTAAGTTGAATCCCGAGTCTAATAATTACTGTTATAAAACTGCCTTTTTATATTTTCCTTTCAGACAAAGTCTGTATCGCTAGATGGCGAAAAGCGTACATTTTATTTACAATCTCAATGGTTTCTACAATAATTTAATAAACTTATCGCTCTAATGCTTATTTGCCGCGAATATCATTATTCCACTCGCGACGTACAATTCTCAACCTACAACTATCAGTATAGGTATACAGCTATCAGTCTAAAGGTTTCTATTACAAGTGATTATTACGATTTTACGTTACGGCTGACTTCTTACGACTCTGTGTTAGGGCTGACTTCCGAGTGCTTATTATGACTTCTTCCCACTGCTTATTACGAATGACCTCTTGTCGCTGGCTCCTGGCGACTTGCTTCTCTTAAGCGAAATGCTTCGCTTATAAACGTTACGAATATCACTCTACTATGCCTGCTGATATCTTGCTGCTGGATTTCCCCGGCGTAATTTCATTAATCGGATTACCGATTCCGCCGGATTTCTTCGTCAATACTTGCTTTTATTGACAGCTACAAATACGCCTTATTATGACCACGACAGGTAACACAATCAAAAGAATTTCCTCTTTCACCGATTTTCCAAAATTATTGCATTCTTATTTTACCAGTGTGTGATTTTCGTAACAATACCAATTTGTCGAACGCTTACTATTCGAAAGTTCTCTGTATATTGTTATAAAAATAAATGAAGAAATTATTTTAAAAATGCTTTTAATTAATTATTTTTTTTTATCAACACTAAAAAGCTGCTTTGCTAATTAGATGATTAAATTCGATTTAAATTTTCGTCCATTTCCGATACTGTGAAAATGGTTGAGTTTAATCGTCGACTATGGTTAGCTATGTGTGTACATTGAATTTTAACACACTTAATGCTAATAATTATATTAATAATTAAAATAAATATCGTGAAAACAATTCATTTCAAAATTTAACAGTAAAGTTTTTATAGATCGACGAAATTGATATAGTATATATACACTGACATATAAATATGTTATTTATTTTTATATTGTTCATGAATTAGACAGAAATCTGTTAAGCACCAAATAACTGGCGAAGTGACTGTCTATACTATAATATATAAATACATACGTGTGTGTATTCATCCATAATATTCTATACAAATTCTCGTATTGTTCGCATATGAACAGACGAAAAGTTACATATAAAGGTAGATAGTTTGGCAAGATTAGCAAAAGTTTGTTAACACAATTATCCTGTAACGTGTCACTCTTAATTTAGGACAAAATTTTTAGAACAACTTGCAATGACTTATGTGCCTATATGCTTCTTATTGTTACGTATGTGACTTTACTTTGGGGTTTGTATGCTTATTTATATACCCACCGCATATGCCGATGTCATTGACTTTGACAGAGGTGATTAGATCGGTTAAGTTTGGCAGTAGGTGCTTGCCATACATCTCTGACAAACGATGTTTTTCGAAAGTAACGAAAGCAGCTACTGTAACAGCAGTTGTGTAAGTTGTGTGTGAGTTGTAAATTTCAAAATACTTGACAAGCAGGACGTAATATAGCTGAACAGGTTAAAGCATTAATGCACTCGACTCAACTCAAATATTTCAGAGGTTCGGAGTGTAGGTTTGAGGTTACATATGAAGCTTTTCTGTCTTATCTCTTCTGAAACACTAAAAGCGCTTAAAAAATTACGTTTCGTTATACACATTAAAGGTGAAAATAATTTTAATTATTTTTGGTAAATGATAAAAAAAAAATTTTTTTATATCATAATTTAATGAGTCAGCTTCGTACGTTAGTCGGTGAAAAGTGTTCATAAGCTGCACAATGATGTAATGGTTTTTTGCTGTTAAGGGCATGCTTCATCTAGCACTTACTGACTTGCCTTACTGAGCATTTATACGTTTTCCGTTCAGTTCTTGTACATTTTTTAATTTTTATTAAATTTTCTATGGATATAGGTGCGCAAATGAATGAAATGTATGAAGATATCACGTGTACTGTTCGCTGTACGCTCATATTAAATATAATTGCTAGTATTGCGCGATGAATTGTATAGTTTTTCCACTAGCTTGAGTTTTGTTAAATTTGATAAGCATTTTATATTAGTCAACCACTGAACGTTTTATGAGAAATTGTGCTTCCCATTTCCGCTGACCGCTGAAGATTTTACGGTACTATTTTTTAATACGAGAGGATTAGATAAAACTGGTGAATGTGATTAAGGTGCCCGTGGTAATTTAATTTCTTTTTCTTTTTATGTGCCATAATTTTCATTTTTATTACATTTATCCTTTCCGTAAGCTCAACGATGGTCATAGTGTATTATTTTATTATTAAGCAGTAAAAAAGAAATAAAAAATGAATTCTATGAAAGGAAACATTAATTTTATTCTTATTCTTATTTCTCCTAGAGTCGTATATGTGTAAACCTTTATATAGAAGAGTAAAACTTTAATCCATATATTTAAATATTTTTTTCCATTCTTTAGGACTAGTCAGCCTTATAATGTTGAAAAAATTGGTATACGATTTTCCGTGCACTTAGCATACAATAGAAGTTAATAACAAGCAATGATAAAAAAATAACGAAAATGTTTGACTTTCTTGACATCTATATCCTCCCGGATTGGCATACATTGGTCGAATGTCATCTGGAGTATTATCTTGTCTTTTGTCTTTTTGTGTGGTTTTTGATTTCATTCGATTCCGACATTGTTAGAAGTGTTACCTGTAATGTGGGCTTGTTATGGCGCCGCATTAGTCATTCGTTTCGCTAAGAACTACTCCAAACTTCAACACTTCCACGCCAAAATTTTCAATTTTTCCATATTTGATTCATATTACGTGTAAGAAATTCATACGTTTTTAGAAATATTTTTAAAGGAAATTCTTTTGTAATGAAGAACAATTTTCTCAAATCCGTTGTTGTGAAAGATTTTTGTTATCAAAAATCTCTTTTAATAGATTTAACTTTTTTTCTTAAACTTTACTCTTGTAAAACGCCAAATTCAGTAATATAAATCTGGTTTCATCACTCGCGATATGCGAAATAAGCCTTGAAATCACCTACCAATTGTCAGGTATGATGGCTAATAACATAAAAGATCGATATACCGAATATAGCGCGAGCTATTTGAAAATTTCATTTCCTTTTTGAAAAAATCATGTACATCCACAAAAAAAAAATTTTCTAAAACAGACACTATTACATGAACGTTGTTATTATGTTATATACCAAGTCCAGACCGAGACGATTTTCGCATCTGGTAGAAGATACGTGCCTAATATTCGAATCATATTCCAAAACTTCAACAATTTTGTGTTAGTAATTAAAGCAATGTTCTATGTTTCTATGAGGCCAGTATAATTTATTAGTCAAATATTTTCTATTAGTTAAAGACTTGTCTGTAATTAAGTACGTGCGCATATTATAAGCAAACCATTTGTTGTACATCTAAGTTGTATAATATGTATGTATAATAAGTAACAACCCAACTGGTCACCTTCAAAGAAATGTACAAAATTTGTTTTCAATTTGTTGCCATTTTTTTTTTTTTTAAATAAATGTGTAAATTTATTGCCTGTTTGTTTCTTGTCTTCTTTCTCTTAGATCCACCTTCTCCACCCATTATTTCCGGTTATATGGAAGGACAAATAATACCAGCAGGTTCCGTACAAAAATTATTATGTGTTTCATCGGGTGGTAATCCACTGGCTACTCTTACATGGTTTAAAAACGACAAAAGGGTAAGTGGCATGATGATGACATACGACTACCACCAACACCAAGTTTAACCAGAATGACAAACAAAAGGAAAAAGGAGACCAGGAAAACTATTAGAATTTTAATAACAAATTATGTTCGTTAGGGCAGATACCAACTAAAGTGTTTTTATGTAAATATCTGAATATGGCACCTTATCCTTACATTTTAAAGCAGAAACAATTACTAAGCGTCGGTTTTTTTTTATGTAAACCTTTCTCGTTGTCCCTTCCATTTGCTGTTGTTGTTTTATTTTAATCCCTGCACTCACGCGAATGCATGGACTTGTCTGTATTGGATTTTCTAGCATATGATAAAATGCAAATTGGTTTCTTGCCTTTTTAACGAGGACATCATCATGTAAAATATGTACATATCTGAACATTGTATACACCTGTGACCACAGAAAACACACATGGGCTCCTTCTTTAACTTTGTTTTTTTTTTTTCTTTTTTTAATTTTGTTCATTTCATGTTTTCTTTCATGTGAAATTGAAATAATGATTATACTCTGGTTAAGGGTGTCTCGCGGCATATGATAGTGATATGCACCATAGGCTCAACGATATGTTTGTATGATGAAGAAATTCTTGCCAACGGTATGTGCTGCAATTAACCTGCGGTTTTTTCAAAATCCCAAGACTATAAATTCTGAAATTATAAGCCTGTACTTGGAGGCAGGAAACCATGAATATCGTATATATTTTAAAAACTTTCATTTTTATTTTTATTTATTTATTTATTTTATCGCAAGGCGGTTATCATTAACATGTGCAGCAGTTGCCCCAAAAGCCGCGTATCCATCTGACATTTTTTTACAATAATCAAAATAGTTCACATGATTGATACGTTGGTTTCAAATGAATAGTTGATAATAGTTTTACGGGCGAACAAAAATTTAACTTAAACGAACGAACATGTGCCCTTTCTTAGGAAATGTAAAAAAATCTAGCTGAAAGCGATTTATGTATGAATTGTCCGCCAATTATATAAACAAAGCTGTTTCTATCTATTGGTCAAACAAAAGCCAAGGTTAGGTACTTCTGCTTTATTATTCATATTAAATTTAGCAGACCAGAAATCGGCAAAAATAATCATATTTGTGACGAATTACTTGTTGTGCAATATCTTATAACTTTTTAGGATTCTTGAAGGTTATGATATTCCAAAACTCATACGTTTTATACATTTTATGTAACACAAAGAGTTTTTTTGTTTATTACATGTAGCCAAGGGCATGGTCATCAAAGCCAAGAATGTAATGAATGAAAATCACCGATGCAAACTAAAGTTTTTGTTAACACACTTCTCTACACTAAAAATATGCATGACTTATGAATATTCTAAAGAGCTCTTTCGTGCCTGATGCTTCTTTAATGGCAATGTTAGCGTAGCCTCCAGTGGTTACTATAAAAGTCGTCATTATTTTCTAGAATTTGTAATGTTATTACGTAGCGTAAAAATTGGATTTATTTTTAAGAGAATTTGTGAAACGTAGATATTTCTTATATCTTCTTGCAGGTGCTAAATTAATTATTTCATACAAAAATTTGCCCATTTTGATACAAGTTATATGTAATTTTCCTAAGTATTTCTTAAGGAACAAAAATTGGACATAACTTTCTATATTTGAAAATAAACATGACTTCAGAAGCGATAATAAAATGTGGTAAAAAAAAAAACGAAAGAATCGCTCAAATTTTTAGGAATTTTAAGCAGTGGTTAGACTTTATAGCTTTTCGAAGGTTTTTTTAAAGCCTTGAATTTCATTGTTTCATTTGCCTTGAATGTCATTTGTAGGTAGCTTTAGTTCCCCAATTTAATTCGAAGAAAAGTGCTGCTAAGGGGCATCGATTAATTGAAAGTTTGCTTTGATTATGCTTCATCGATAAATGCACGTAGCTATTGCTTTTGATTAAAAATTTTGATAGAAAGTTTAATTAAAATATCCTTCAAAATGTAGACGTGCAATAGTATTAAACTGACTGCTTTACTCATTCTAGTTCCCGAAATGGTGCTATATTTATGAAGATTAGCGCAGTATTAACATTAGCAATGTAATTGTCATTACAATCGGTTTGGTGTGTGTATATGTACTTTAGTAAAAGTCGAATTTTTTTCATACCCGTTACTCAACATTAATTTATAGAATTTATCACTTTATTCATATCGCAATATATGAACATAGGTTGGCAGGAGTCAATCGCGATTCGAATTACCCAGACTCTTCGATCAAAATATTAAGAATAACAAAATTTATGAAATGTGTATTTAATAAAGTCCTTAAAAAACCACAGTGCATTTTTTTAAACAAAGTATAGACTAATTCGTGTTTTCACATCGGCAGGAAGTAAATGCGGTATTTTGTAGAACATCCAAGTTTCATCGGTAATTAGCTGATTGTTCAATAATATATCGCATTCGGCGGTATACTACTTCAAAATAAATTGAGCATCACCTTCTTCGCATCAGACTGCCCAATTATAATCGACACAAACATTTAAGTGCAGTCTCTTGGACAAACCACAATTGAAATTATGGAAATCAACTGTAGAGCTTAAATTTCTTCAGTGGGGATGCTGTACGAACATTTGTCATTCGATCTTTATATCCTTTAATATGTTCAATATAATTATGCTTACAAAATGTAAGGAACAAAATGCTAGAATAATGTTTCTCCAGTATGTTCCTCCCAAAACAATTTTTTTACTTCGGCCTGCGAAAACAGAAGAATCAGAGTTTTGTTCCATACATGTTTCAAACGAAACATTCATTTAATTCATTACAAATTCCATTTATTTGTATAATATACTTACGCTTGCACTAGTTTCTATAAATTTCTTCTTTTATTGCCTAAGCGAAATGTATAAATTTTCCTTATACGTCTTAAGTGTCACCTTAGGAGTTTCTCAAGATAGTGTTTTCCACATGGTCGAATTGATTCGTTCAGATTAAAAGTTCAAATGCATTCTATGATAGAAGGACTATAAACGAGATCATACAGACACTTATTATGCTGACCGCTCCAGTGGCTTGAATCCGGCAGATGTTGCATAGCACATACAAAAAGTGTACAAAATCGTTTCGAAAGACCGAAAAGTGAAGTTGCATGAGATAGGAGACCCTGTTTATCTATGAGAAAACTCTTTTGCTCATTTTTTCCACGAAAAAAGAAAAAAGGTTTAATGATTCAAAGCACTGCCTGGAGCTATATAGGCGAAATAAAAAGATTTTTCACGCAATATGTGACAATAAATAAAGTACGGATTCATCACTACACTCCAGAGTCAGATCGGCGCTCAACCGAGTGGCAAATAACTAACGCATGCAAACGAAAGTCGTATTTTGAACAAACTGTAAGTTGTAAGCTAAATATCGGAATATCATAGAATTCGACACATTTTCGCATAGAAGATCTAAAAATCATTCAGATTCGCCAATAGTGACATCTAAATGTCATACTGCGAACTTACTGAGCGACGCGTTAGTCCTCAAACGCCATGTATTTTATACATGGATGTATTTGTACAATCTAAGTTGATTTATTTATATCAGTACTTTTCGTCCGTCTATCTCAGTCGAAAAGTTAATGTTTACAAAGTTGAGAAGTTGAAAATTACAATTACTTTCTACGAAACTAGAATGTACTCATTGACTTATTATTATTAATAATATATAGATGCTGTGACTGTCAAGTCCTCAAACCTGGATCGAATTTTCGGCTCGGATACCTAACCTACCATTGCCAGCAGCTATAGTGAATGTTTGCTAGGTAAAGGAGGAACACTTACCAATCGTGTGCATACCTCTCAAGTTGCGGGCAATAGCTCATCCTTCTACAAAGTCACACACGTTAATTTTTATTATATTATTTGCGGTCCTGTGCAAGTTTTAATTAGAACTATTTAAACATCGATTTTCTTAAGATTTTTAGACCCGTCCATTTCCCCATGTCCCGCATAATTAAAGTTACCCTAAGTTTAATTATCAAAATTAATATTTTTAATTAGCGTTAAAAAACGTTGTTGGAATTTTTGTTCCGAAGTATGCTCTTGCTATCTCTGCACGCATAAATATTGTGCTATGAAATTTACTCAAGTGGACATTAGAAAAGGTGTCATATATTTATGCTTTAAGCCATGTGTGGTTTAGTTTATAAACTAAGCAAATACGTATGTGCGTGTTAGTTAAACAGTATGTAAATTTCTCTTTTCGAAATAGTCCGACAAACTCTGACATACATTCTCTACTTAGCTTTAACTTTGGCAAATTAATACATAGCTGCAGTATACGAATAACAACAACTAACAACTTTTCCCCGTATTGCCTTAACATCAACCTGAATGTAATACATACTCAATAAGCTTGTCTTTATTTTCCTTTTTTTCATTCAGATTAACTCGGTAATACGCACGGCTGATAAGTCGGTTTCAGCTGAAATAACTATTTTGGCAAATGTTACCGATAATCAGGCCCAATACCGCTGCGAAGCTGCAAATAGTGCAACTGAAATACCGTTATTCGAATCGACAACACTGAGTGTCCATTGTAAGTGCCTGATATTGTTCTTTAATAAAATGACAAATGAGAGCATAAGATATGCTCATCAGTTTAATGAACCAATTTTCCCATAGCTATGTAAATAATATTTTGTTGACGTTTGCTCTTTTTTGTTTGTTTTTGTTTCGGTGAATTATTCTAGTTGCACCGGAGACAGTCAAGATACGCATTGAACCGGAAGAATTGAAACCCGGCATTGAGGCGACTATAATATGTGATTCCAGTTCCAGTAATCCACCTGCTAAACTATCCTGGTGGAAGGATGGTATACCAATTGAGGGTAAGAGCGGTGGAGTCTTTCTTCCATTTTGATATATGTATTTATATATACGTACGGATACAAACATATTTATATATGCACGTATGTACACATGTATTCGACCAAAGCAGCAGACAAATAAACCAGAAAACGTACTGCCAAGTGCAAAAGTAACGATGATACAACAAAGACGGTAATGGGACGTTAAAGCATTTGGAAAGGGGTTTGTGTGGTAAAACTGGAAAAGTGCCCAAATTATTGGGTTGTTTCGAGGATTTGCAATGTTGTCAGAAAGCCGGTGTGGCCGCATGCCACACAAGCATATATTCATACATAGATAGATATGCATTCACTTATTCATGGGGCATTGTGAATGGCGCCGGCCAAAAACCAACACCGCATACCAAACAGATTTTCATGTTGTTGTTTATAGACAAGCATTCAGCAGCAGAGGCAGCAGAGGCAGCCAAGGCAGCAGCTCAGCTTAGCTCAATCATCATTCTGGCCATGTTCGGGGTCGGTTTAGAATCTTGAGAAGCTTAGCTCCTAAAGATTTCTGCCACATTCTATTCCAATGTTAAAAGCACAAAAATGTGAAATATTTGCTTTACACAAACTTCCGGTTTACTGACTCTTCGTGGATGCTGTTGCTATAGTTGTAGTAGTTTTTGTCGTACTTGTGTAAAAAAAGAGTTCTTGCAATTACTATGAAATTGCTTTCACTTATACGTTGATGTTGCTTTCCTCCCTCTTTGCTGTTGCTACGATACCGTTGTTGTGTATCGTGTGTACGAATCCGTTTTGCTAATATTTTATTCATTTTTTTGTTTTTTTTTTCGTATTTTCTTATTTTATTTATGCATGTTTTACCAGGCATAAATAATACATCTAAGCCCGGTCTATGGGGTGGCACAGTATCTACGTTGGAATTCAAAGTAAACATCACACAGGAAATGAACGGCATAGTTTACACATGTCAAAGTGCCAACGAGGCATTACAGCGCAGTGTGCATGAAGCCATAAGCCTGGATGTTCTATGTAAGTACTCAGTCAGAGTCAGCAAAAGAGAAAGAGAAATAGAAACAAAGTGAGAGAAAGAGAGCGCGAAACAGAGAGAGAGAGAGAGAGAGAAAGGGAAAGAGAGCACTCACATTTGGGAAATAGAGCAGAACATGTAAACACTGTGATGCATGATGTTTCAACTTCTCACACTTATCTTTCTTTCTGTCTTTCTGTCATACATAAACATACTTCTATTTATTTATATACAGATCGTCCCAAATTTGTGCCTCCTCCATCATCGACAGCTGTGGGCGTTGAGAATGAATCGTTAATGGTTGCACTGCAGGCGAACGCGAACCCTATATCAATTATCTACACCTGGTCAAAGGACGGTCAGTCTATAGCCAATGGCAATAATGAAGTTGAACATCGTATATTCAGCGATGGGCCGAAGTTAAATTTCACCAAACTGCATCGGAACGACGCTGGCGTCTACGTATGCGAGGCACGCAATTCCCAAGGTTCGGCTAGTATTAATGTTACCGTGGTGGTGGAATGTAAGTACTAAAATCATTTATGTACACAATAATATTCAAGATAACAACTTGAAGTAATTATTCTGCGTAGACGGTACCAATATTAAAACGGTGTCAGAAAATGTAATAGTGAATCCGGGTGAAGATGCCATGTTGTCATGTACAGTAGAAGGTAAGCCACTTAACGAAGAACATGTTAAATGGGAACGTCTCGGCTACGACATGACAATTAAAACGTCAAGTACATTCGCTAACGGAACCTCATATTTGCACATCAAAGATTCCCAACGCGAAGATGTTGGCAATTTTCGTTGTATTGCTGACAATCGTGTAGCCAATCCTACTAGCCGTGATGTACTGCTGATAGTGAAGTGTGAGTGTGATAGACATGAGAAGATTGTATATTCATTAACTCAAAGTTCGTGTTTAAACAGTTGCTCCGGAAATTGATAAATCTCCAACATTACTAAGGGCAGCCAGTGGCACAGGTGAAAGGGGACGCTTGCCTTGCCGTGCCCAAGCGTCCCCTAAACCGAAGTTTGTTTGGCGCCAAGAAGGCAAAGATTTGCCTGTCAATCGCACTTACAAATACGAAGTGGAAGAGAAAAAAATAGATTCTTTGACTTATGAATCTATTTTAATTATTGAGAAGGTGGCACCAGCTGACTATGGAGCATACGAGTGTTTGGCGAAAAACGAATTGGGCCAGGCCGTGGAAACTGTACGTTTGGATATCACTTCACAACCAGACAGTCCCCTTAGTCTGAACATATTGAACGTAACGCATGATTCGGTGACAGTCGCCTGGACACCAGGCTTTGATGGTGGTCTGAAGGCATCATATAGAGTACGGTATAGGTAAGTATCTCTAAAAGTTAAATAATTTTGAAAAATGATATGCAATAAACTACTGCAGCTATCAAAGGCAAAAGTATTAATTTTTTTTTTCTTGCTTTCACCCTCTATAGAGAAGCCAATCGTGAACAGTATAAATATATCGATAGTTTGCCAAATAGTCATAAACTTTCCATAACTGGCCTCAAAATGAATACGTTATACCTATTCTCCGTTATGGCTTACAATGATTTAGGTGAAAGCAAATATCTACCGGACTTGCAAAAAGCTCACACCAAAGGTAAGTGTAATGCATAGTAAAGCAAGCACTTCACCAACCTATCCAAGCAGCCATCCATTTCATTTATTCTCCCTTTGGTCGCATGCATTTGCATAGCCAACTCAATTAACTTGTTAAACCAAGAGCGCCGTGCATATGAAAGCAAAGTGCACAAATTAGCTACTTTTCCCCCCTTTTCGTATCGGAAGAGGTGTTGTTGACAGAAAACTGGAGTAATTGTGATGGTCGTGATGATGGTGGTGGTAACGACGTGGGAGTGCATTGATTTATTGGCCGCGTCATCTGCATTTAATGGGCTCTGTATAGTTAGTTGCCTCTAACGCCAATACCACTATCGCCATCAGCATCGCTATCACCGGCACGAAGTCTGATATACCACCATTAAAATTGTTTCTCTATATATATATAGATATCATTGCAGTGTTTTGCATTGCCCAACTATTGTCAAGCCAGCGGAGTTTATGGAGAGTTATTCAACATCATTTAATGAAAATCGTCTTTTTTCTTTTTCTTCTCCTTGTTTTTCTTCTTATCATTTCATGTCTTTTTTCGACCGCTTCCTTATTCCTATTTCTCTTTTAATCATTATAATGTGCACACGATAGAAGCGCCACCACCCTCGCAGCCGGCCTCTTCTCTGGGTGGACCACCCACAACGAGTGCCACTCCGTTGGGTGGAACCTCGGGTACTTTGCTGTTGGTCGGCGTTGCATCTGGTGTCAGTATAGTGTTATTAAACGTTTTTGTCATCGGTTGCTGTCTGCACAAACGTAACCAGAAACGTCTTAAACGAGGTACTGTACTATAAACAGTAAAAAAAGTTAACTTGAATTTAATTTAAAAAAAGGAAAACACTCCACAATATCTACATTCGAAGAGAACATACCATACTATACAGTTGAAGTTGTCTGCATTGTTTAAATTTAATTTTTAGTTATAAATGAAGTTTTTAAAATGAAGTATTTTTAGGAAGATTGCTGCAAGGTAACGATTTCTTGTTTGTATTTATTAAAAGATTTCCATTCAGTCTCTTTCTTTCCCGTTCACGACATTTATGGTAAAGAAGCATTAATGAATTCTTAAAGTTATTAAAGTTTTCAATTTTCTGGTGGTATTCTAATGAATTTCATACGCTTAGCCTATACTATGTGTTGTATAAGGAAAACTTATTTCTCTAGGAATGTAGCTTTGTACGCATATCGTTATCCAAGCCAGCATCTGCATCATTATCGTCAGCATTAAAATTTAACAAAAATCGTGGAAAAAAAGAAACAAAAGAGTTTTGTTTCTTTGATTTTCCTCTGAGAAAATATAATCTAGTTTTTCAGACTTTCTTCACGTCACCATCTCTCTTCCGCTCTCGGGTTCTTCCACTTTGCTTATGTTCTTCTGGTGCATTTAGTGGTTTTTGTTTTGTTTCGTCAACTGAATGAACATCTGCTTTTTCTGCGGTATTCATTCGTTGCTTTCATTTTTTTTCTTTCTATTTTTTTATCATATTCAACATTTCTACAAATATTTTTCTTTATTTTCCAATCCCTTTTGTAAATCGTTGCTTTCTTTTACTCCGTCATCCTTCTATATTATACTAGACCAACTTTTTTGATTTTTATTTGTTTGGTTTTTTTATTTCTTGTGTTTTCGTTTCTTTTTTCGTCCTTGTTTTATTATTATCATTATATGTACCACGACGACCGTCATCACCATCACCACTACTTCTACGACGTCTGGGTGTGTGTCCTGTGCACTATTTTTCCTTTTTCCTTTTTTTGCCATCACTGTTGCTATTTTTATTGCTACTGATGCTGACGCTGTTCTTCTTGTTCTTGTTACTATTGTGGAAATTCCCAAAGAAGGACTCGAATTGCTACCAGCTGAATTAACAGAAAGTTCGACTATACCAAATCTGGTTATAATTGGCACTTCACTGGCGGCTTTTGGTTTCCTATTGGTTAATGCCGCGTTAGTTTGGTTTTTTGTTCGACACAGACGCAAAAAAGGTTAGTTTTTATTTTTATGTAATTTTTAAAAGTTTTTCATTTATTTATATATTTATATATGAAGAAGGCGATATGGTGTTTGCAACAGCGTCATATGCTTATTCATAATACTGCCGTTAACTCTTCTTTTTTTCACAAGAAAATGATGCAATTTTTGACTAAAGATAGCTATCAGTTTCTATGATTCTTCCGTCTGTCCAGCATGTATTTATGCTTTTTGAAAAAACTCTCAAGATCACAAGTTCTACTAGAATTCGACGACGTTTTATATATGATGGCGTCGTTTTCAGCAGATAGCTTTCTAATGCAAATCGCCACAAGAGTATTGACAGATGTGATATGTTTTCGATTAGTTATTTAGAATATTAGTGATGATAATTTTTCCTCTTTAAAACAAGTCGTGCAAGATGGACGATTAAATACATCAGACACCCATTGCCAACACAATCTTCATCTTTGTTAGTTATAAAATATGATTAATTGTACCTTCTTATGTTTACTTAGCATTAACTCTTCTTAAGGGTTGTGTTCATGTGAAACCCCAATGTGGTCCAAATTTATCACAGCAAGTTCTTTCATAAGAAAATGGTGAAAATCAAGCTTTATTACCATATAAAGGTTTATTTCTCATATAAACGTTTTGATGGAACGGAATTCAAAAATTGTCCCAACTCGTTCAAATTTTTATATTTCTTTGTTCAAAAGTATTAAAAATGGATAACTTCTTCATGTAATGACTTTTTTTACATCGACTCAGAAAATGATTCTGATTGATATGACAATACATGGATTTATACTTAATACATCTTTAATACATGCAGTTTAGGGTATAATTACGCCGGACAAAATGGATGGAAAAAATATATAACTAACGATGGGCAAATAATACAAATAAAATATTTTTTTTATCATTTTCACACTTGATATTCGGAATCTACTAACGCAGGAGCAAATGGGCAGACCTACGGAAGTGACTAAGCAATTCGGAAAACTATACTGATTCAGAATCTGTCTATACGATGGCAATATTGCGCTCATTTCAGTATCATATTATGCATAGCGATAAAAGTCTATTAAGCATTTAACTTGCTGACAGAAAAACGTACTTTTAAACAGAAAATTCTATAGATTTCGCTAATAACTACCTATCTACTATACTTACACAACAAGGTGCAAATATTTTTATCGGAAAACGTTGTTTTTGAAGAGAACACATCACTTAAGAACGCTAAACTTCTATGAAATATTTTGCAAATGCCATGATCCGGAAATTAAACATCCTTCACATAACATAAGTTAACAAACAGAGTTAGCTCGCAATAAATAGAAAACGAAAAAAGGAGAGACAGCAGAAAGAAAACAAAAATAAACATAAACAACTTTCAAAACACGACCAGCTAACTACCTACGAATGTATGAAAACAAGTATACTAAACTATGCGCACATATCCAATGGAACTGTGCAGCCCACAAAAGTGTAAACATATAAATATATTAACTATTTTATGTATATCATAATATGAACTCTTGTTTATTCTACATGCCAATGCTGTCTGTTCTCTTTGCAAAGATACTGACGCAAATTTATTCAGAGCTAACTGACTGCGAGTCTATCTAACCGACGTGTGTTTATGTGGATGTGTGTGTGCCTGTATGCGCATGTTCCAGCTCATAAGGAAGAACATATATGTGTTTCACTAGCAATAATATGTTTATTTAGAAATTTCGTCACAGTCAAGTGCCGGCAACATCCATGCCATAATATTCACTTCGTATACACAATCAATAGGAATACGTTGAAACGTATAGAACTGAATGAAACCGAACTGAAAATGTGCTTCCAGATTATTAAGAAATTTCCTCTTCCCCCTTAAGGGTGGCGGTAATCTTTCGAAATCAAAGAAATACTGTTTAAAATTCTTAGCTGTCTGAGTACAATTCAAATCTCTATCTATCTTTTTGTTTAATTGAAGAAAAAAAAAATGTGAATCATTAAACGATATAACGATTTTTATCATTTTAATATATTCGCACTCTTATCACCATAGAAAGTACCACCATACAAACTTTTGCAAAAAAGTAAAAGACAATGTTGCGGAAAACACAGAAAAAACGATAGTAAAATGACAACTGGCTCACCGCACACACAAAATGTTGCCACATAAACCCATAATGATTCCACTCTGCTATGCTCTACCATTGTCACGCATACTAATTTACGTGTTTACAAATACATCTTACATATGTATGTTTAAGGAAGAAAAGAAAAAAACAGTCAGCAAGCTTACTGTAAATAATCGCAGTGATAGCAATAGTTATGCATATAAAAAGTGTTTAGGTATTTGCAGCGTATACGCTATAAACTTACCGCAATACTGGAAACAGGTAGTTGCTTTTAAAGTTTGTCCAGGTTGTTGTTATTTATGCATAAAAATACAAACATTTTTATGTGTGTGTGTGTGTGTGTCTGTAGACATAATACATATCTATACATTTAAACATTAATACATAAATATATATAAGTAATATCTAGTTGTAGTTGCTATATAATCTTCTGTGAAGGCTGCAAGAGGAAAACTGCCAGCGAAGCTTTTTGTGGCTCTCAGAAGCCTAGGCTCAGCGATTATGTGGTGATGTGGTGAATACTCAAAGTGGTTTGTGTGTTTGTAGATGCACATACATACACATAAGTTTATCTTATATCTACCGCTACTTGCCACGTTGCTGTTGTCGTGGCTAGATTACCATTTTTCACTTATGTCGTCATCCCCCAACAACGCAAAGTGCATTTAGTCCATACAAAAGGAATTTAATCTTCTTCCTACAATACTCTGACTGTCGTTTACTTTTGTTGGTGTAGTTGCATGCATTTCATATACAAGCATTTTTGGACAAATTTGTACTATTTCCCTTCTCTTTTTTCTTATGCGCAAAATGATGAAAAACCTGAAAAAAACCACAATCGTCTACATCGTCCTTGCACAAGAAAAGAGTAATCAATAGAGATCATACTCGAATTACTTACTCGCTATATACTCAAATTTGTAAAAGTTCGTACATTTGAGAAATTTATACTAAAAGCTGCTGTAAACCAATTTTTTTTTTTTTGACAATTGGTGTACATTTATAGGGTTATCTATATTGTGGTCCGGTTTTGTCTACCTTGTTTCAGCAAAGTATGTGTGTAAGACAGAGTTGTCATCCAAAATATTATATGTTTAGTGCAATATTTTCCATCTTACAATATGGATCGTTGAACAACCACCGAACGTGCTAAAATAGTGACATTTTTTATTATAACATTAACTATAAATCTAACCCGAAAGATAAGTGAATGTTATATAACTTGGCAATGTAACTAGTACAGATTATTATAACAACGCGGGGAAACTAACAGAGATTATTATAACATGGCGACGAAACTAACAGAGATTATTATAACATGGCGACGAAACTAACAGAGATTATTATAACATGGGGATGAACCTAACAGAGATTATTATAACATGGGGATGACACTAACAGACCCATATATAATGAAAACCATACAACAATACTGATTTGTTTTACATACTATTAAAGAGAAGTTTTTAAATTAAGAAGATGCATTAAATAATTTAAAAAACAATTATGAATTAATTTTCAATTTGAAGATTCAGTATATGATCCCTTTTCAGTCTTATTCGATTCATCTAGAAAACATATTGCTAAAGGATTTACACGATTATCAAGATATTTTAAAGAAGAGCGTTGAGTTAGATTTTTAATATTGTTACAAAACTGCCTCTTTATATTTTTCCTTTAGTGCGTATCGCAAGACCGTGAAAAGCGTAGATTTTGTATTTACAATTTCTTTATTTATGACGTAATATTTACAATCTCAATGATTTTCACAATTTATTAAAAGGAACTATATCTTTAACGCTTAGGTACTTCTCCAATTATTTTTAATCAACTCCTCTGTTTTAAGCGAAATCCTCTGCTTGTAAACTTTACGAATATCACAAATTCTGCGTCCCTTTCTGCTAAAACTTGGTAATACTTCGCTGCTGGATTTCCCGACGTAATTTCATTAATTCCATTCCTGTCAGATTTCGCGGGAATTTTTTGTCAATATTTACTTTCAATGACAGCTGCAATTGTGTCTTTTCTATCACCGCAACAGGTATCACATTAAAAGGAATTCCCTCTTTCATAGATTTTGTCGAATTTGTTGCAGTTGTATTTTACCAGTTTATGATTTTCGTAACAATATATAGAAAATCCAAGTCATCATGAATAGCTTTGTTGCACACGAACCACAAGGCATTAGTTATTAGATGAGGAGAGTTTTAGGTTGATATATTTGAAATATTTCCATACTGAAGTTACTGGATGTTCTCCACCGCATTGTATGCAACAGATTCCAATGGGTTGGATGATACTATCTTGTATAATATGCATTTATTCTTTAAATTAAATTGACATTTTGAACGAATTAACCAATAGAGCATTTTGGTTTCTAAGTCAAGTTGCTGGCATTTAGCTTTTATGGGCTCTTTCCATGTTATTTATTTTATTTGATAAGATGTTGCAAAATTGTTTTCACCTACAAACTAAGGAGCGTATAGTATAAAACATAACCTACTTCTATATTATATATCAGAAAGTCTAGGTACGCATGATGGTGGAAAAAATGTAGCATATTAAGTTTGAGGATGCATAACAACGGCTTAAATTATTTCCAATATATTATGTGTCTTTTTTTAATCTTAATTCTCATTGATCGAATTAAGCTAAATAGAGTCGATAGGAAGCAAAAAGAAAGACTATTTTCAAAAACTAAGCGGGGAATTATTTGCATTTCTTCTTTGCGCCGTTAAGTTTGTTGAAAGTAAACTATTTTTTTTTTTGCTTTGGTTTGAAAATTGCATAAAAAAGGGTATAAGTGACATGAAGGAATTTTGCAAATGATTTACTATAGAATACTCTTTGCCTCTGCGTAAGATAAATTATCAGAGGAAAATGAAACCTTGGAGCATTGGCGTTTGTAAAGCTCTTTTAAAATAGTGTTAAGGATTTGCGTGTTTATTCAATTAATCCTAATTTAAATCAACTCCTTTTAAGTGAAAATAGTTGATTTTGCTTGGAATCGTGGTGGGAGAAAAAAATAACGTCAGCAGTTTTTTTTGTATTAAATCATTAAATATTTTGCTTGAAATCGCTATAGAAGAAAACAATTGATTCTAAGCGAATCCCGTAGTGAAAAGAAATTTCTAAATGTCTTCAAAAATTTTTGAAAAATATCGGAAACATTTGGGTGGCGTTAGAAACGTCTGAAATTCATATTATATTCGCGTATCGTTGAGAAGAAAGCTGATATACAAGAAAGCTAAAATTTGTAACCTTTTCGAGGTATACGTAAGCTTATTAGCACTATTTTTACTGTTCTAATATTTTATCGTGTACTAATCTTTGTTTCGGAGTTAATACAGTTTTGCGTAGCGAAATTGTTTGGTAATACTTACGTTTTTCACAAACTATGCACGTATCGATATCAAGTGCTCTTTAATTCAACAACTTTCACGCAGCTTTCATGTAAGTTGACTCTCGTGACTCGGAAAACCCTTGCTTTTTTAACAACCTGTAGCTTTAAGATTTTTTAAACATATTATATTTGTCTGAAATTAGTTTCATTTGCAAGGATTAGAATTTTCTCAGGATGTGCAGTTGACTTGTAACTTAAACAAATATTCCAAACTAATTACTACCTGTTGGCGGTGCATTGCATTAATGAGAAATGTGCGATTATAAGAAAACTTTATTACTTTCACGAGTGAAGTTTATTCATCGCTTGTTATTATTATTATTATATATCTTGTTGTAGTTATTACTATCCAAACTTTATACTTTCTTTTCTATATATTATTTTACAATAAATTTTGCCTTTTTTTCTGTTCAACATTATTGTTATAGGATAGTCTTCTGTTTGAACTTAAGCTGATGGAATGTAAAGTAAATCAAAGCACACCCGCATGAACGCACACTACCAAGCTTAAAGAATGTGTTGTTGTAAATATATATATATATATATATATGTAAATTGTAACAGTACATCCGTTAAAAAGCTGATGTTGTCAGAGAAATATGTTAAGGAATTTTTAGGGAAAAAAAAGGAAAGCAAAGAAAACGTATTGTGTTGCATCCTTACTTCTCTTTCATTTCCTTTCTGAATGGTTTATGTTCATCTCAAAATCGTTGTGAGCTACTTATAAGTTTTTCATTTATTTATTAAGGAACCAAATGCAACAACAATAATAGCAAGAGCAATGACAAAAATGAAAAATCCCTTTCAACACATTTGTGTAAGCTTGCATACTAAAATTGTATGCGAAAGATATGTACGCACATATGCATGCAGCGTCAGTATGATGTGTAAGATCATGTGCGTCTCTGTAATATCGTTAGTTAGCAGATTAAAACTTATTGCACATGTGTTCTGTTATGTGAGTTAACATGTTGCATATGACTTTCAAAATTAGAAACGATTTTCTCTTTTCTTTTATTCGTTCGTCTCAAAATGGTGTAGGTAAGCTTGCATGAGATTCTTATACATCATTTATGCATATATGTGTGCGTGCGACATATACCTTCTTTCAACCATCCCCCACATCATCATTTAAGGCACACATACTAGAAAAGATTTTTCTTTTCTTTTCTGTATTTGTTTTTTTTTTTTTGCTTTTGTCTCTTGGTATTGTGTTGTCTTGTTTTTAGCTTCGTCTCTCTTATAAGAACATTCTCGCCACTCATTGAAGCACATCTTATAAATTTACGGTGGCGTATGAGTATTAAATTAATACAAAGCGTTTAAAATGTCTGTTCGCTTTTAATATAAGAGTAAAGCAAAAATCTGTTGGTACAACAAAGTTTTAAAAAGACAAAATAATGGATTTTATTAGACAATTAAAATTTTGTCTTTTCCTATAATATGTGATAAAAGCTCTGCAACAGAAACTCTTTAGCTAAAGTGTTGATATGTGTTAAAAACAGATTTAGTCAAAGCATATACCTAAAGTATATAAAGGTTCTAGAGTAAAACTGTTGCCGGGGAGGATCAGACAAAGTCTATTTCGTTATTAATTTTGCTGTTTTTTTTTATTTTCCATATGGTTTATAAATTTCAAAATAAATTGTTTTTATTTTATTGACACATTGCTGGAGAGTATAACCTCACCGTTGCTATGTTTTGGCTTCAAAAGGTTCTTTGTAAAAAAGAAATGTTCTAAAAAAAAAAAGAACGCTGCGCCGCATGTCTATGACCTAAACCTCATATTATGACCTATAATAAAAACCTTGATCGACAGTAATGTCGAATAGAAAGGACGGAAAGAAAAAAAAAACAAACATATTATTTACATATAACTAAGTGACGTCGATGTTCTTATTCGATTTTTTTCAGTACATCAAAAATCAGTTTTAAACATTTCATTTCATTCGATTTTGAACCGTTGAGGAGAGAGTGCAACTGCAGACAGACGCACAGAAGTAAAAACCCTAAATTTTCTACTGCTGTGCTTGGATAAGAAATATTTAAATATCGATTTAAATATTGAAAAAAAATTGGTTAAAGTAGCAAAGAGAGTTATTTGAAAATTGCAAACAAAAATTGAAGACAATCAGAAGAAACGTTACCGTAATTAAGCTAAATATGGTTTCGAGAAAAATGCATTTAAAATTTCTAGTTTGAAATCTAAATAAGTCTCAGAGTTTTATTTCTCAGAGTTTTACTCCTCAACAAATGTAAATCCTTTCAAAGTTTAATGGATTTTCAATGGTTACTTCCAAAGGTCCTTTTTTAAATCAAATACATTCTCAGTCGACGTTGATGTAATGATAAGAAGCAATTAGAATAAAACAAAAACTTCAAAAAGGCATCGACAATTATAATTTTTTTTACAAAGATTTAAAAGAATTAATAAAATAAAAAAATTTATTCACGGTGTCTTCCGCTTTCCATTTATTATGATAAATTCACAAATATAATCGTCGGAAAATGTTTTCTCGGGATATAAAAAATAACAAATTTATCTCCATATGTGCAACGAATAGTAGCAGTTCGCACGATTTTGTCGTTTGAATTTGAATGACATGAATTCACACATGTATTTGCTACGTATCAACATGTATATGAGTAAAAAAAAAGAAGAAGAACAGGATGTATGGACATGTATGGCGCTGTACATATACATGAGTTACTACGAAACTGAACTAAAATAGTTAAAATGTAATCGCGTCAAGTGCACCACAGCGACGCTTCGTTTTTTTTTTTTTAATTTTTCTATTTTCAATTTTCTTTTCGCGTCGGTACTTGTGTTCGTTTACGCATATGTAAAACTGTAAAGTTTCATTGTGTATTTTCTATTGTAAAAAAAACCCGGATGACAGCAACACGGAAATTGTCAACCATTAAGTTGTGGTCGCCACAATTCGATGCCATTTCTTTATATATATATATATGGCATATAAAGTTGGTAAAATTTGGATTGCTCTGTTGTGGGCACGTCAATATCGGTGACGCTTATGATAGTTCAGTTGAAAAAATGCTTTGTAAAAATTATACATTATAATTGCTGAAATAACAAAACAAAAATTCATTTGTGTTAAGTATCGATTGTCGAGCAATTTCCGTTCATTTGCATGTGTGCGCGAAAGCGCTTAAAAAACTTTTATTACATTTCGCCTAACGTTCTGCTTGAAAACAATTTAAACACAAATGTGATTATAGTTAATTCTGCCTCTTCGTTATATAACATAATAGCAGTTGCACTAAGATTAACGCATTTAGTAGCTCGCTTCTGTGATGTGGTTTGTTTTTTTTTCTTTTTTAGCTTTCGTTTTTTTCTCAATTTCAGTTCTCCACACATTTTATATGAACCATAAAGTTTTATGAGAGTTTTTAAAACTTCCTTAACAATATTTGATTAGAGTAACGTACGTGTACGAATACTTATAACCATATGCCATATGCCGTCTATGAAGTATTGAACCATGGCATTTCGAAATAGTGAGATTACAAAATAATACAATTCAATAACTTTTTATCGTTTCTGTAAAACTGTCCTGATGAGGGCAAGCATAGCCTATAAGATAAACTCATTAAAAAATTTCCATTAAATCCGACGAACTGCTGCAAAAATTATATGGCCGTTTGGTGTGGGGCAGAGCTTAATACAAATTTGAGTACTTTCTACCACCTAACAAGTGCTAGGTGTAAAAATGTCTCAATTGTTAATTGTGGCCCCTATCTATCGTACTGTCTGGCGGAAGCCAGATCTTTCGATTCGCTTCATACATCACACACTTTACTTTGAGACGATAATGTGTCTTTTCGGTCTAAAATCATGATCTTCTCCATTATTTACCGGCAAATACTCGTCATATCTATTGCCCTCCGGATCTTTAAGGCCAAGCTAACCTTTTCGGACATCCCTACATGTCTGTTCAAAAATTTCAAAATTTCTGCTCGATTCTGTTTCTTTTCCTTTCTCGAAACGCTTCAAAAGTATATCATTTCCATTAGTTTCAGTAAAATGAACTTGTATATGTTTGGCTTTTTTTAAACTTTTGTAATCATATTCGATATAAAAAAGAGGTTTTTGCATATTTGTGAATGATTGCGTACCATTTTTGTTCAATTTTTTGTTTGCGTTGATTTGCTGCCCATTGAGAAAACAATTTTTGGCATAGAAAAGATCCAGAATAACGTTTCCGTTGAAAAAGTGTCTTGTCGACAAAAGAAAAAAAGAACGAGGGAACTTATGACGAAGCACTTAACGAAATAATATTTTAAAATTAAGAAAAAACTTTAATTGAAATCTTCGCTTTGCATTCTTGTGTTTGAATATAAGATTTTCAACATTTTTTGCATAACTTTCGAAAGACATTCAGAGGCTAATCCGAGCGACTTGTTACGGCTTGTAAGAGCCAATATTTAAGAAGTCAACGCCGCCCTCGCAATGGAGGGCTCAACATTTTTTCGATTTAATTTTGTAAATAATATAGAAAAAAAAAAGTTTTCTTTTCTACTTTATTTATCGTTTTGGTTTTCATTCGAACATCTCGTGAGGATTGCTGGAATTCTTTAATTGAAACAAAATAAAAAAATCACACACATATGCGCGAATACACATTTACGAGCACATATCGTGCATACAGACCAGTATCGTAGCAAAAGAATAAAAAATATTGAAATGTGAATCACATAACATAACATACACGAGTTTCAAGTATCCATAAAATGCATGAGGGTTGGATTGCTGGTCATAGAAAAATCGAGAAACTTTGTTCCCAGATATAAAATAGTAACAAAACTAACATCGACAATAAAAATGTTTGTAGTAATATTAGTAGCCAGCTACTCTTGTACTTGTTCTTGTTTTGATTGTATGCTGTTACAGCCAAATAAAAAAAAAATGATATATTTTAAAAAGTTGTTCGCCTCCTCTGAAATAAAAAACAAAAAAAAGCATAGTTTAGTAAATATGATGATGATGGAAAATAATTTTTGAACAATTTCATATTCACTAAAGTTGATTGTATTCCTAATTGAATAATTGTTATATGTATGTGCTCCCAGATTCGTGTATGTAAATGCGTATGCAATGTGCTAATGTTGCTTCCAGCAATTTCTTCTGTACAGAGCACATTTGAACATTAATACATATGTAATGTATGCTCGTTTGTATGTTCGTGTGTTCTGTGTGCATATACACTAAAAGTTGACCAAACCAATTTACAAGTTTTCAACTTCTCTTCACTTGTTTCGTAAATTTATCTCAAGGCTGCGGCGATGTACACATCACTTTACAGTTACATTTTGTTAGAATATATGTTAAATTCTTTAAATGTTTTTATTTTATAAAATCATTCCTTCTGTTGATTACGGTTTAAGAAGAGATTATAAATGTTATTGCTTTCCCCCATTGAATTGAAAAATATTTCTGCAAACAATTTGTCATTTACTTCAACTAACTGATAAAGGTCTAACGTAAATGTAATAAATTTTTCGCTTTTTTCTTTTTTAATAAAAAGTATTTTCTCACAATAAAAATTTGTTGCCATTATTGCTTTTAGTTTTGTTCCTCAGAGACCAATTCTTATAATATTTTTAAAAATGTTAACATGTTTATAAGATCGTTTTTCAATACAATAATCGTAAAAGAGATTTTTGTTTGATTTTCATTCATTAATCTTAACTGAAAGAAAATTTTCAAACAATTTATTTATTTTTAATATAAATTAAAAATTTTAGTGTTGTTATTACATTGTCTCATTTTCAATAATAACTTTTGAGGAGACCCAAACATTGGGAAAAAATCTCGAAAACAAACATACTTAATCAATTCAGACTTACAGTGGAGCCTAACAGCCGAAGTTCTTATATTCGTATTCGTATCAGATCCGAAAGTTTAAAATCACTTAGTTTGCTAAAATTAAAAATGAAGATCATATACACCTATTAAGTCTACAGCGAAACTTCCACTATACTCGTAATTAAAAGTATGCTTTTTACGACCCTCTAAAAGAAAGCATTTCGTTTCATTCTCGACGCTGCTTTTAACAAAACAAAATATTATTTATTGAGGTTCGATCTTATTCCATAATCAAAAAAAAAAACATGATTAGTGTGATTCAAATCAAAGAAAAGTTACTCCATTAATGTTCCATTCACGTTAATACACGTTAAATACTTTATTTCTGATTTTGAAGAAAAGATGGAAATGTTTTAGTGCAGTATAAGATTCTAAGATCGACTTTTGATGATATCAAGACATTGGCTTGTACGCCATCTAGCGATGAAACTCTCACAGCGTCCAAAAATCCGAGACAGGATGTTCTAGTGCAGCATAAGATTCTATGATTGGGATTTTATAATATTCGGACTTTCACTTGTACGCCTTCTAGCGACCAAACTCTCACAATACCGAAAAATTTCGAGAGAGAAAGATCAAATTTAATATTTACATTTTCCCATAAGTGAAGTTAGCGTAATTTTTGATTTGATGTCAAGCCAAGAACAAGAAGTTTAAAAAAGGTTGAATGCCAAGTGCTGCAATAAAACTTTTTTAGTTTCTCTAGAGATATAGAGATATAAAGATAGTTTGCATTGTTAAGAATTACTTTGTAATAAATTAATTGTGCCCTAAACATGTCAAAGCGCTGTGAAAACCAGACTTAACTTTTATAACCGTTACTTGAGGATGGAGATATATTCATTTTATTAACACTCAGAAGAAGACTTCAGAACCTCTATAATATATATATATATATATATATATATACATTTGTCCATTCTTGATGAACATCAGATGCTGAATCGATTTCAGCATGTCGTTCTATTCGTATTAATGGGCAAAACTGGTCAAGGGTTACGCCAAGAATATCTGAATGGAACAGATAAACTATGAAAATTTCCATTCAATATTGTATTGTAAAATATCGAAATTTAAATCGTTTTCGTATTTTTGACTCTGTTTTAGGATAGAGGTGTAAAAGATTCGATCACAGTTGAATATAATTTTAGACATTCATTTATATTTTTACTTCGTCACATAGCGGCTGAGCAGGTTGAATTTAAGGTCCGCGTCCTCAAAATCGAAGAACACAATATTTACGCGAACTTTATAATGGCAGGGGGAAATCGTTGTCTAGTCTAAATTTTTTTTCACCATAGATGCTGCTCGAGAACTTTTTGTTAAAATAACAACCTAACTAACTCTTCCTGACTATATCATATAGAAAAACAAGAAAAATACCGTTTGTTTTGTCCTTTAAAAAAACGACAAGAAAAATAACGAAGTGATTGCAAAAGTTTTTATTGGGAAAAAATGTTTGACACAACGCTTAGGGAGGAACAAAGACAGAGAGAGAGAGAAAATTTGAAAGATGTCACTTAACAAAACAAAAGTCGTGTATTTAGTTTACGTTGCGAAACTAAATCTACAAAAACAGCGTTTGTTTTACCGCGCTCAACACTTTCTAAATTCGTATTGTAAATCTATACAATATATATATAAATAAATGTTATGTATATATATATGTATGTATATATATATATATATATATATATATACATATGTGTATATATAATATATTATGTGTATATATATTATATATATATATGCATGTGTATATAAGCATATGTGTGAAATCTGAAAGTGATAGGAGTTTGTCATGTGTTCTTTATATTTATATATATATTCTCTATATTTATATATAATATGCACATGCCGTGCTGAAGAAGTGGAAAGGAAAACTTGAAGAAAGAAAATTCTGACAAAAACCTTTAAAAAAATACATTTAAAAATTACAAATAATCCACTACAAGTAAATAAACAAACTGGACAAAACACTTCATTTACGAAACAACAAAAAAGCATTTGATCCTTTTTTTCCGTTAATGTAGCGTCAACAACAATAGTGTGTTTATATATAAAGACATGTGTAATATACGCAAGATAAAGTCACTTCCGGTCACCTCGGTAATATGCTACATCCTCTACCATATCAAAGTCTTTCTTCTCTCTCTCTCTCTCTCTCTCTGTTTTTTTGCTTTCTTGCTTTAATTCCTTCTTTCTCTATCATTCTGCCGAGGGTCTTCTTTTAAAGTCTAAGAACCGATAGCATCTAACGTTGTCAAATTCATATTAAGAAGTCGTAGTTTTTTTTCTCTTCTCTTTTTAGACTTAACGACACTTTTTATCTACTTTTTTTTCTGCTTAAGTTGTTGTTATAGTTTTCCAGATTTTCTGGTTGCCTTGTGCTTCCTTTTTTTTATTTTTTCTTTATTGCTTAGAACTTTTTCCTTTCTAAGCTCACATGACATTTTGTCCTTTTTTTGTTTCGGCATTTTTTTCGCCTGTTTTTCATTTCTCACAATTTCGCCAGTAATTCCAAACAATTTGACAGTTGATAAACTTAAATATTTGTTCTTTGTGTGAGTCTAGGTGTGTTTTCTATACTGTTGTGCGAACATATCTTTTGGGAGTTTTTGCGTTTCTTGCTTCATTCTTTTAGTTCTTATCACACATTTCTGCTTGACACTCTCTCTCTCTCTCTCTCTCTCTCTCTCTCTCTCTCTCTCTCTCTCTCTCTCTCTCTCTCTCTCACTCTCTCTCATTGTAATGACCGAATCAGTCAAATAGAATTTTCTTCATAAAATTTTCTGCTTTCACTATTCCGTATGTGCGTTTGATCATGTGTGTCTCTTCTATCTCCTTCCTAAGATGCAATAAAATTTGGAGTTCAGAAACATAGCGCAATAAAAATTGTGGAAAAAAGCAAACGGTGAAGCTCAATTTTATACTTGATACACTGCTGCGACAGTTTTTGCAAACAAGTGCTTTTTCACTATAGACATAGAAACTCGCCTTTTACGTATACACTCGTAGGCTACGAGCCAATATCAGTTTTCCATATAGAAGTGTGAAGTATTGTCCTCAAGCTTTAAAAATTTTAGTCTAATGCTAGTTTCGTTACCATGTAAACTCAGCTCATGTTTACTGGAATTTCGTTATTTTGTAATAAACGATTTCAACAACAAACCTTAAGAACTTTCTTCAAGATTTGACTTAAAAATTTGAAAAAAAAAACTACAAAATTGACGATAAAACAAGTAAGAAAATTATATTCGTGCCGAATTTTTTATACTCACCATCTTCATCTTAAAAAAGCGCGAAAAACTAAATTGTACTAGGTGGGCGTAATAGTGAAAGAACTTTCAATGTTTCTGCCCAAATTTGAAGACGATATTTTCGTTTTTGCAACCAGGAAAATGTTTACCACAGACATTACACAGACAGACGGATGGACGAACATGCTTACATCGATTCTAAATTTGATACTGATCAATAATATGTTCATTTTGTGGTGTCTGTGAAGTTTCCTTTTGACAAATGACAAGATAAAGTATATTTCTCACCTCCGGTGGTGGATATAAACAAAATGTGCTTCTGATTGAGATATGAATCAAACTTGTTTCTCAATATATATATTGCATCTTGACGTTACGGAATACAACATTATTCAAATGTCCTCCGGGAGACACCTTGCAGAATTGCATCCTTATGGTATAATTTTCAATGTTTTGTACGGATATAACGGACAAAAATTCGTGAAACGTGAAATTATTAGTAAATAGTTAAAGCCCAAATAGAAAAGCAAGTTCGCGATAAAACCTCGAGACCAGTTAACGAAATTTATTTTTGCTTTAAAGTTTAAAAAAACCATGCTTATAACGTAGATGCTCATGTAATTAAAAACGCAAATGGCGTTCCTACTAGTTCCGGTTTACATCAACGCAAAAATTACCAAAAGGTAATCTTTTGCTTGGAAATGAGTTGACTTAGGGTCTAATACTATCTCTTGTGTATTTTTTATCTTAAATTCTCTTTCAAATTTCCAGCAATGATAATCAAAAGTTTTTAAGACGAGCGGAAATCTTTGTGTAGTTCCAAAATTTAAATTTTCTAGTAAAGTCTTAATTAGAGATTACTTAAAACACAACCTGCACTTTCTACAAGAATCGTATTTTTTCAAACTAGTATTTTTTCTAGTGAAGCTCGAAGGAATTTATTAAGAGCGTACGGGTATATACGCGTTAGCATGAAAAAGTCTAGTACAAACAAATATGGTGCTACAAATTCTTACGCATTGTTCACTTGTATTTGCCATTAATGGATTGGATTGAAAGCAGAAGAATCCACCCGACAACATATATGTACCTAGTGATTGAGAAGGAAACAGAAAATAGTTATTTTAATTTCTAGTGTTTACAGCAATCATTGCTTCCAGTAAAAGAAGGTTAATAGGGACTATGAACGAGATTATTTCGGTAATTAAAAGTATCCCATGACCACCTTCACTTCATGGTTGTGATTGTCAATAAATCAATTCAAAATTTCGTCTCGACATCAAGCAATTGAAGTGTTTGCCCATTCTTGACGGCAATTTCAGTCATACATTTTAGAAATCATAGCCGATACCGATGTCAACTGTGTCGAGGATGTTGTAAAAAGATACCAAACAATCTAACGTGCCATTCAGCTACAACAATGTCCAATGAATGTAAACGAAACGCATTGATATTATTCTTATGCAAAGACTTATTTAACATTTTTTTTTAAGGGAAAATTGCTGTTGAGTTTTTTTGAATCAAACGAGGATGAGCTAGGGATGAAAATCTCTGCTATTGTATCTAAAGTCATTTCTTCTGATAGACAGATTAACGCAACTATAATACATCTAAATGTGAACATCTACATCAGCACTAATGCCTGAGATGTTCTTAATATTCTTATCATACGGATTGGAGATGGTTTCTATTTCTATCTCCTATTTTGTCAGGTTGTGTTCACAAAAGTTTTTAATTAAAATTTTATCAATAAAACTGAAAAAGAAAAAAATGTTTCACTTTCATTCCACAGTTTACGTTGACCAACGGCAAACACACAAACAAACATAAAAGTGAAATAAAAGCAAATCTTTTTTTTTACTTTTTTAAAAAGCTTACAATAAATACATAGAAACCAGCAATTTGTGTCAGTGCACAGACGAGAATGGATACTGATTTCATACGATTCGATTTGATTGCAGGTATTTGTGGTTTTTACGAATGACAAAACGGCATATAGAAGTCAATTTAGCAGTTTTGACTGTTCTCTAAATAAAATCGAAAGTAAAAAAAAAACAAACATTTCTTCTCCTTGCCTTTAGGAAAAGCTTGCAAAACCACAAAATTCTCACTAATTTTAAACAAATATTCATTTATTCATTCACTCACTCTTTCGTTGGTTCGTTATGTTAGGTTAAAGCATAAATTAAGGACATTTTTCATTTTGTTTTATTATTTGCTACATTTATGTTGTGCTGCTTTTCTGTCTAAATAGACCCACATATGTGGATTTATACGAGCGTTGCCCATTTAACCGCTTCATTATATGTTAGTGTATTTGTTTACTCTTTGAGTTGATTCAATATCGTTTACAATTATAAAAGCCATGAGCACAATTTCAATAGGTACGCCGAAACCACCACACAAACTCTTACACATATGTTTGAATGTATGTGTTTGTCTACGTAATTAAAAAAGAACAAGAACAAAAAAATCAAATGTACAGTTGCCAATAAAGTAGCACAATAAAGTACAACAAAACCGTACATCAACAATAAACTCATTTACGGTCATATACAAGGATTAGACAGAGAGGCAAAGAGGAAAAAGAAGAAGAAAAAAAGCCGGAAATCTAAAACAACATTAGAAAGCGCATAAAAATTGAAAGAAACGAAAAAAATTTAATATACGTTTGATTATTGCATATCTTTGCTTAGCCGGAAATTATTAAACTACAAGTGCAAATAAAGAACTTATTGCAAATAAAAAGTGTAGAAAGTAGCGTAGTAGTTGTAATATCAACAACTTGAGGCCACATTCACTATGTACATAACGCTAAGCAAATAATAAACCCTACCTCAAGTGTTATCAACGTTTAGGACCTTACATGCTTTGCTAAAGATTCTATTTAAGATTTAAAAAAAATGTTTTTCTACGTTCTTTGTGAAAGCGGGCCCGGAATTGTTATATGAAAATGTATATAGTAAATTTATTTATTAAATCTTTTGTAAAATTTTTCAGCAACCAATAGCATTAACTAATTAATTAGATTTGATTTTAAAGAGGTCACGTTTGAAACTAAGAAACAATATTTTTTTTTTTTTTTTGTAAAATTTCTTCGGATCAAAAAGAAGTGCTTAGGCAATAACGATAACGTCACAAAAATCACTGTAAATCATAAAAAAATGGTTAGATTAAAATGAAATTCTGATAGGTGCCGCTTGAGTGTTGACCCTTTTTTAAAATAACGTGAATTTTTTTTCGTTAGAGACGATGCGTTCCGGGAATTATTGACAAATCTGTTATATTCGACTCAATTATATTCTAAATATAACATTATTCCTCTTCCTATCACAGAAAGGGAACCCGATAAACATAATTTTCGAACATTTTTTTTCATAGATATTGGTTCATTCCATCACTAGCGCGTTGAGTATTTGTTTGTAACGCATGAATAGAAACTAGTTTGAGTTGCCATTGAGAAACCACTTGATATAATTCCTCAAGAAGCAGTTCGTAAATGTTAAGTCACAGCTGTTTGAATGACGTTCCTTATCGGAATTTCTTTTCAAAATTTATTTACATTAATATTGTTCGTTGGACTTTATGAAATGTAGCCCCGTCTTACTTGAAACAGATGTTGTTTAGATCAACATCTTACAATTCATACAATAAAAAATCTTTCGTGATTGCGTGATCTCTATACTCCTTTTAAAAGAAACCTGTTTCCACGATATAATTGCAAATTTCGCTGTGAACAAGTCCTGACAAAGATAGAAGGATATGGAGAAACCCCATATACTACAACTAGTAAAGTTGTTCATATTTTTCATGGCACCTTATAGCGTACAAAATGGCAAAGACAAAGACGTGAATCTCATTCGAACTTACGCCAGTTAACTTCGAATAACAATAAAAAGGATTCAGTTTCGACTAGTAGTTGTAAAGCAGATGGCGAATGGCCATATCCGGCCTTCTTAATTGTAACTTCAGAGTGAGTAGCTCTTACTCTGGTTTTTATTCACCGAAATCTTATCATGGCGCCCTGAGTAACATAACCATTTAACTGATAAATTAGAAATAAGCGAGAAGCAATCCGTAAAATATAACAAACAAATGGTACCCAAAGAGATGCAGGGAAATCATATATTATGTAATAGAACAGTTCAATGAAATACTTAGATTACACAGAAATTCATAAGAAGTGAATTAAATAACATGAAAATTAATCGTTAACAAGATAAAAAAGATATTTGGGTTCACTGGAAAGAATGAATTCTGGTTAAAGTGACAAATTTCTTCAGGAAACTGTTCAATTATCTTTAACTGAATAGAGTGAGAAATTTATCTTGCAGAATGAAATCTGTAGAGCTTTTAGAGTTCGTTTCACTTCGCTAGCTTTTGAAAAACGATTTGTTAATGAAATCTTGATAATTTTAAAGCGGTCTTCAGTGTTTATCCGTTTCTTTACTTATTATTGTTATTATTATGGTTCACGAAATATGATTAATTTTTAACTACAAAATTTCCTTTCAAAATTAACAGTTTAATTTTTCTTAACACCAACATTTATTGTTTTTGTGCCCACTACCTAAGGTGAAAGGTATATTTCATTTTGTCACTTGGTTTGTAACTCCCAAAAGGAAACTTAAGACATTCCGCAAAATATGTATATTCTTGATCAGTATCAAATTTAGAATCAATTTAAGAATGTCTGTCTGTTTATCTATGTAATGTCTGTTGTAAACATTCTCCTGGCCGCAAAAATGAAGATATCGGCTTCAAATTTGGCAGAAACATTGGAACTTCTTTCACATACCTTGCTATTGAAGACGGCCGAAAACGATTGCAGGCCAGGCCTACGGAATACAGCAAAAGCACGTCTGTTTTCTGGCTTCGTTGCTCTGGCGGTATTCGATGGCTGGTTGTGTTCCACAGTATTCGATAAAATTAGAAAAAATCTGCCACGCCCAAATAAATTTTGTTTTCCCCTCCTTTTCAAGATATGTAATTTTCTCAGTTGTTTTGAATAGAATAGGATTTTATTTGACAATATCTGCCGGTTATCCAGTATCTCTGTTCCTTTGTTTTGAAATTCTCAAGATCTAAAAGTTGGAGATAAAAACCTAAAACGTACGCAGATTTATCTAGAAAGCAAGACACGCGTACAGCTTTTAGAAGTTTAAAAAATAATTTAAGTTCGTTAAGTTGTTTTCTTTTGTTGAAGACATGCACCAATAATTTCGTATAAACTGAGCTGAGCAGTACAAATTACAGTACAAATATTCGATGTTAAAAAATGAAAGAAAATAGTTGATATATAACGTATTTCCCTGTGTGTATGTTATATCAATATATCGTATTTCCTTGTATTTATACCGTGCTCATCTTTAGCAAAATATCTGATATCATTATGCAACAACCACACAACAGTTCAATATGTATTACATATCGTCTTTATAGGCGATGCGTGTTTTTTAATTTTAGGGAAACTTTTAAAAATTAGTCTTTATTTACAAACGATTCCAAACATTTCCTGCAATTGTACAGCTATTCATATATATGTTTACATGGAAAACAATTACTTGCTTTTCCAAATAGTTGTTTGTGTACGGAAGTAAGTAAACAAACCAACAAACAAAAAGAGCAATATTGCCACACATACACTTACAAATTGAAATAACTCTATAAACAATGTAAACTATTCACATATACAAACAGATCCTCGTAAATATACAAAAAGATTACAACAGAAAACTTTAAAATTTATTGAACCAGACTTCACAAAATATCATGAAAGGGGAGCGATAAAACGAATACATTGAAACGCATTTAATAGCAAACCAATGAGAAAAACAAAAAACCAAAAATGCATGTTAAAGTTAAAAATAAAAAAAAATGAGAAATAAATAAAATATAAAAGTCAAAAGTTAATCAACTCGATGTGGAAACTCAAACGGCGATTTTTATATTCAAGGATTCCATAAAATGAAAGACGAAAAGGAAAACAAAGCGATTAAAGAAACAAGGAAGAAAGCCGTAGTTGCAGCAGGACACGATTTCTTGATAATCACCACCTAAAGTGAAACGAAAAAAAAAATTTCACAATTTCCTACCACGATGTTTGAAACAATATGTATATATATATATATATATATATATATACAATTTCTTCTAGATAACTTATTTACTCTGCAATTTCAATGCGTGTAAAGGGTTGTTCCACGAAGTACCCGTACATCTCATTTACAAGACTGATCAAATCAGTCCACATATCTTTTACTAGATCTTTTGCAGACAGTTCTAGCCGCGCTGGAAGATGTAATGAGCACATTTAGCGAGTTTAATGTTAAGACATAATGTAAAATAAATTTTAACCAGATTTATGCTGAATTTTTGAATACTCTCAGGTAGATTGTTTGCAATCATCATAGTTACTCTTGATCAATATTAGATTAACTATGGAGTAAGTTTAGCTTATAAAACGCAGGTTGACTACTATCTTTCTTAGAACTACCATCTGACATTATCTTAGGCGACTTAGGTTACACAATACTGTATCTATGTCCTTGAACGTCTCTGTCGCTTTGCTTACTCCTTTAGTTTTACTCCTATCCCTCTAGGGCCCTTTTATGGTTGAGATTGTAATTTGAACATGTGGATTTTTCTCTTTTCTAATCAACACAGTTCAGATATTATAGTGTTTTGGAACTAATTATGATCGATCAGAACTTGTAACGCGAGCTTTTTTGGTTAAAGCAATAAGAGATTGTTTCACTGCATTTAAAGATGGATGTGCTCGTTATATTAAATTTCTCTGTTAAGAAAAATTTCAGTTTAAACACTTATTCGAGGACGTCACTATATACATATGAACAATAGTTATTCTATTCTATATAAAGCAATAAAAAAAAATGAATAGAGATTACCTTTGATTAGGGTGCCTTATCCTTATGCTTTTGCCATAAATTGCCTTGAAGCGGTTTGAACACTCATAATATATTCACTTTTGATTTTTAACGTTTTTCCAATATTTTGCATTTTTTAAAGAATTTTGAATGAAAAAAAAACTTGTGACTGAAAACTGAAATTCAATATTAATTTTCAAAGGAGAAATGCATGCATGTGAAAAGGACGAAAAAAAAAACTGCTATCAAATCCAGTAGGTGGATAATAGTGACAAAGTCAACACTCGTTTTCTTCTCGTTTACTGATGGATGGATGTATGTACTTTCACAAGTGCTCAGCAAATAATGCATTGGTACATAGAAAACCGTGTGTACACCACAAATTCGTCCGCCACCTTCTCTTCTTCTACGCGTATGGTCGCTCACTAAAAGAGACAAGAGATTTTTGCGTCAGTACACACTTTCACTTCGCTGCATTTTCCAATCAAATACTTGTATTTTTCCTTTTTTTTCTACGTATTCTACACTGACTAACTGGATGACTGACTGACTGATTGACTGTCTGACCGACAAAATTTCATATCGCATTGCAAACGTATAGCGGTCGTAAAAGAAGAATATAAATATCGAAAGGACTTTTCGTGTTTGTATTTAGATGCATACTTGCATATGTGAGCGTGACAACGTATGAAGCTTACTTTGAATTACTAACACAGTCAGGACATGCACTATTTTTACTTTGGCCTTCCTTTTTCCATTTTGCCATTTCACCGCTAACTTGAGGTTTTATGTCATTTCGCTCATAAATATTTCATTTCATTTGAGGACTGTCAATAGACAAACAGACAGATAGATGTAACTTGTCTCTTGCTGAAGAAACAAAAATTCTTACCAACCAAACTGACTGCTATAGCTACTATGTAGAGAACTATTATAAGTATATTGTCAACTTTACGCATAAATGTTAGCAGTAAGAGTCAGAATTTTTCGTAACAGATATACAAAATATCCAAACATTTGTTTGTGGTGCAATAAAAATATTTCAATTTATTTTACATTAATTTTTAAAAGAATTTAAAAAATTATTCATTTTGCGGACATAGTGCTTTCGTGCTTTTTACGTAGACATTTTTCATTTTGCTGATAATATATCATATTACGCATGAAAACTATAGTTAAGCATAGTAAGTAAGCTGATGCTAATATTGAAAAATTTTAAATAATAGTGTTTACAAGTCAAGAACTTCGCGTTCCAGGTACTAACTGACCAACTAGAATATCTTTCTTATTACGATTTGAGAACAAAATATCTTAACTTATTAAAAAAATAAATTATTTTATAAAGAATGGATTTAATTTTTATTTATAATATATTTATTGCCCTATACTGTCCTATATATATATATATATATACGATTATACTATCTTACCATATTATACTATTAATGCATATATGCCGCTAAGTACTAGCAGGCACAAATCAGCACGTATTTTCTCTTTGCAATATATAACCAAGGGAGAAATTTTAGACATCTTCCTCAAACATCCTATAGGTTACCGAAAGAACGTCCTTCTTGCATGATTAAATTGGTTGTTATTAGATATCGCTTTAATATAATGCAATCGCGTATCTACAACAAATTATGATCTGTGACATTCGGCGATTGTCTCATACGTTTCTTGAAAGGTTTAAGAAGCCATTAAGCATATTTTTGTAAATCAGGTTATATGTTAGTTTTTCCTGATTATATGGTAACGTTAGGTATTTTTCAATTACATTTTCAATAACATGACTCTATCGGTTTTCGTCTTCCTGAATGTTCTTAACAGCTTTGACCATCTGACCTTTCATAGTATGGACTATTTTTGGTATCGGAATTTTCACAGCGAAGGTGCTTTCAATAGTTTATCTTTCCTATATATTGTAATATTTCTTTGCCTCTATGAAGTAACATTGTGGCTCTAAGCAGATGTAGTTTTATTTATATATAATATATTGACTAACTTTTTTTACTTTCCTTCGGACAAAGTCCGTATCGCTAGATCGTAAAAAGCGTAAATTTTATTTACAATCTCAACGGTTTTTACAATTATTCAAAAGAACCCATTTTTTTATGCTTGTTTGCCTCGAATAATATTATTTTCCTCTCAACGTACAACTAACTTATCTCAAGCAAAATCGCCTGCTTGTGAAGCATATGGACATCACAAACACTGTGCCCCATTCTGCTATGTCTGCTAATCTCTCACTGTTGGATTTCCTAACGTAGTTTAATTAACCTCGTCAACTGATATATTTCGCAGGAATGTGCCTTTTTATGTCCACGGCAAGTAAAGCATAAGAAGGAATTTTCTCTGGAATAAATTTCGGCAAGTTTGATGCTGGCATATATTCCTGGTTTATAATTTTCGTAACAATATTTTACTCTCTTACTTTTATTACATTCTCTCTAATTTTGATGAATATAAGATTCTTCATATGGTTATTAGATTGGACTTACCTTCTCACAGTATTTAACTTATTTGTACATCTTTTGTTATAGCATTATTTTCAGTTCATTAATATAATAGGTGCACAAATAAAATCTGTGTGTGCCGTTTGCAAGCTGTCGTCCAATGTGTATCAAAGTGTAAAGAGATAAATGCCAACAAGCATCAATTGCGGTCCGACATGTTATTCTGTTTTAAACTGGCATAAACGTAGCTGAATGAGTCAGTTGGCTTGGGGATAAGATACAGTCAATTATGAAACAGTTAGAAAGTAGTTGTCAAGGTTTCTAGTAGAACTAAACTTACTAGACGAAAATCCAACGCGTAGTAAAAAACAACTTTCCGCATAAGTAAGAATAATTTAAAAAAATAGCAGAGATACAGAAAGAAGCAAAATAGGTCCCTCATTAGTCGCCGTAAGATTAGACTACGGATTTCCAAATGCTTGATGAAACTGTTACATCTAAGCGATACCAAATCCAACTAACGAAACTAAATGACGCACTTGGGCTAAAAGGACCTTTTATCATCCGCATGCAGCAAGAGCGAATAAGAAATTGATAATACGTCCTTATTGATCTTAGAAAATATTATGACAGTTTTTACAGTATATCCAGGCTTCACACCTATTTACTTGCAATTATTTTATATATTATATATATTATGACTATTATGTTTTTTCTCCTTTTTTTTGGTTTTTTCCATCGAAGATCATCACCTTCTATTCAAATTAGAGCAATATGATCAATTTTTAAATACGGCAATTGCACTAAAATAGGCAATCACTGTATGTTGAGCTCATGATAGCTAATAGTTGGAAATTATGCTTTTTTATCACGAATTTATTTTGTAATGTTTTAAGCTTATATAGAAGTGCCTTTCGTTACTACAGACTACATTGGTGGTTGTACTTTTTTCGATCAACTGGTTTCCATGAATGCCATGCTTCAATGGCAACAACATTTTTACCAACTTACTTCTTAGGACACGTAAATAATCGTTTTTCAAGAAATCATTATTTCATTTAAAAGTTGCAACTTGCTATTGACATCTTGTTAATATCGCGTAATTATTCCTTTATCAATCTGCTAAGGAGAAAAATAATTAGTTATCTATATAGGGTATATAAACTATACGACCTGTGTTCCAAAAAAAATTTTACTTTTCAAATTTCGTGGGCTACATGCATTTGATTTTTGATTATATTTTTTTTTTACATACTTAGAAATATGCCGACGATTTATGGCCACTTTTTGCTATTCTGGGATTGTAAAGTTTGAAATAAGAATCCCCAAATAAGACGCTGTACACTATAATGATTATTACTTGTAGAAATTTCTGAACATTACATTTTACTCTTTCCTGCTCAGACATTTCAGTTGATTTTGAGTTATGAGGTACAACGTCAATCTTGCTCATCTCTTGAAGACTTAAATGTAGTTTGTTTGACAAGAGTTCTTCCCCCCAAATGAATTAAATTTAAACTTTATTAAGTTTCATAGACTAAAACAAAAAAAAAATTACTCTAATATCGTTATATGCCTACATACGTAGACAAACCAAATCAAATGGTCATCATCCAAATAACAATTTGAAGACATTAAATTTTGTAGGTATTTTTAGGTTGTGAAAAACACTTTAATATTTATTCACTTTCTGCTTCATTTTCGCATTCAAGCCCGATACATTTTATGCTATATTAGTACCAAAATAACGGTAGTCGCAAGGTTTTCAAAGTAATTTTAGTTTTATTTTCATTCTCTACTTTAGAAAACATAAGACAATTACAAATAATTTGACAGACAAACAGACCAATATGACATGAATGTCAATCCGTTTGGGATTTATGCATCATTCATCTCACTGATATGTGTTTCATGATAAGCCAAACATATTTTAGTTGCGCGAATATAAAATATAAAAATGCTTCGCTCTCTTCATAGTAAAGCAGCAAACCTTGAACATTCATCATCAAAACAGAAACAGCATGTTTTGAATTTTAATTCAATTTATTACATGACATACATATATTATACAGCATGGAAGATGAAATTGCATCTAAGTTATACAGTATATTATAAGTAATAGATGAAGTTATGTGAATATCGATTAGGACTTACCTCTAAAGCAAAGAGAATATTCAAAATTACAGAAAAACTTTGTAATACACACAAATGCAATCTTGCATACAGATTTTGGATGTCCCTTGCTCCATTTGCAGAAGTCATGGTTAGAGCTTCAATATAAACTCGCCTTACTTTCTGTCTTCTACATACTTCAAGTTGAAAGTTACTAAAATAACCTAAAGTTTTTACTTACAGTTATGAAGCGTATGAAATTAATAAATAATACCCAATTTTGAGTTTGTATTTACTGAAAGATGTGCAAGTGTCGGGTAACAAGGATATACGAGTTACTATGTGTTATATTTACTAACAGGTATCGAGTAATCGATTTAAAAATGTCTCTATTGGGGACAACTACAAAACTTTTAATGGTATAGCTGGGATAGATATAAGGAGGAAAGTTTTCTGTCTCAAAATGTGCTAAAATGGCTCAATCATTCTCGCATCGAAACCGTGAAGTTTCTACGGCGAGGGCATCGATAATCTATCCGTCGAGAGGCAAAAGATCATAGAGAATGATGGCGAGTATATTGATTATTAATCTTACTAACGCGATAAACATTCGATTTTGGCGATCAGTGTCTGCTTAGGATTGTGCATAATTCTCTGGGTACTGTTAATAATTTTTCGTTAAATTAATTAAGATATTCGCAAAAAATGTCCAAAAAATTGCTAAAATTTCTCCAAAATCTTACCAGAATCTCGCCCTGGAAATTCCTATATAATGCGTATAAATAACAGGTAGATCTTTATTCTTGAAAATTATATATTTAATCGAACGCGAAAACTCTAATGTTCAATATTCACACAATTGTTTTTACAATAGAAAAAATCAGTCTCCCTTACTCTGTAAGCATTTATGTTACATTATGTTAAAACTGTCGCGAAATTTCTGAAATAAAGAATAAGTTTTTACACTCGGCATCTGATAAGAGAGTTAAATTAGTCTTCCTATTTCTTTTCTAACATATAAAAGCACATACTGGACATAAGCCGTAAGCTGTATATGCTGCCGGCCAAACTAAGTTTTTGAGTCCATTCAATCTCAATTATTCTGCTTTTCAGGATCTTGAGGTCACAAAAAATTCAGACGGATCTCTCAAGTTAGACGCGCATTTTCAGTTGATGCAACCAAGTCCAGACACAACCAGCTTCAAAAAGACTCTTACCCTGGCTGCCTTGCTCTTCACTGAAGTAGGTTTCGCTTTGGTACCATAAGATTCGAACATGTTGTTTTATTTTGAAATCCTAAGATTAAACTTGAAAGATGAGAAATTTCAAAAAGCTGTCGATAGCAATTTAATCAAATATATATTTCTTATATTAGAACCAATGTAGGCTGCTGTTGCTTATATATAGTTGTGTATATATATAGATTTGACATTGACATAGAAAAGGGAGGGTATCCGAAATTTGCTCTGAGTCAAGTATAACTTTTCTCAGATGTTTTGTTTCTTCGAATGTGTTTTTAAAGGATTTTTTCTTATTTACTAGAATTTTTGTTGGTACTGGGCTTCTCTTCTTTTTCTTTTTTTTTGCTACATATCGTGTTTTTCTTCTTTCCTTGCGTTTTTTCTCCTTTTTGTGCTGGCCTCCTCAAATGTAGCCTAAGTGTTGCCGCAGTCCATAAATAAGAAATTTACATTATATATATGGGTGTGTGTTTGTGCTTTTTAGGACTTTGTAAATCCTATGTATATGTATCAGATAGTAGGAGTAAGTACATGCAAAGAATTTAAGTGTATTATATAGTCACTTATGTGTGTAAGAGTATACACACATGTTGTCAAGTATTAAGGAAAGATCATAAAATGATATTCCAGAAATGCTAGCGAATTTTTAGCAAACATTTTTCATCTTCAATTATTTTATGTAGTTGATTTTTTTTTAGGTATTCAAACTGCATCTTTTCAAAACTCTGTTAAATTTTTATGAAGGAAAATTTGACAAAAATTATAGTCATTCCTTTTTTTGTACTTCTTTCTTTAAGTACTTTACAAATTTAAATTGATTGAAAAATTTTTAGTATCCATTTGCATAAAGAAAGGAATGCTTTATTTTCGATTTATAATATCTCGAATATAAGCAAATCTATAAAGTTAAATTGTAATATCACATCATTATTATCGTTGCCATTATTATCATCCGCTGTCGTCGTCATAACATTTGATTTCTCTCGGTATGAAAGAATTTTTGCTGTCCACCGTTTCTGACTAAAGATTTATGAAGAAATTGTTAAAATTCTTTCTTTGTAAATTTTCGTATATACATGTATACATAGTATGTGTATGTGTTTGCATGCATATATTTGCCGTTGTCTGCAACTTATGAGTAATCATCTTTTGCTGTTTGTAATATTTTCTATTCCTAAAACATGTTTTTCAAAGGGCCGGAAAACATTCCGTATATTTTTGCTACTAACGCTGATAATGATGCTCTTAATCGCAATAGTGGGTATTTTGGTTGAATTGAGAAATAAAATTTTCCTGTTATGCATGAAAAAGAAAAGAAAAAGAAAAAGTAGATATCAAAAATAGGAAAGGAAGAGACTAACAACAAACGAATGCGAAGACAAAGCTAACCATATATGTTCTATAAGAACACATAGTACACATAGGAGACCCGCAGTTATCAGAAAGTTATCAAGATGTGCTCGTGTATAGCGATATTACATACGTAAAAAGGAAAGAAAAGAAAAGCGAATGTTACGAAATTATATATGTGTACACAGAATCTCTAATGCAATCCCCCATACACTTAAACAGTATAAGCAAATGTTTGGCAGATTATGTGAATGCAAACGTGCTTATCAAATTTAATTTAAATATCATTTCAAAACACACACGTTGTACACATGCAATGTTTAGTTTTTACCCACTGATAGGTTTGACTCCTATTGCATATATGGATCATATAAAATATATTAATCTATATTTAAAGGTATAATTACACATAATATACATTTAAATACGTCAATGAATTCATCAATTTTTAAGCTAAATTAAAGCAAATAAGATTTCAATAAGTTTAAGTTGAATGAAAAAGTTAATGAAAAACTTTAACTTGCCTTTTAAAGAATTTGATTTTTATTAATACTTTTACTTAAAAACTCTAAAAACTAAAACTTATCAAAAACAGTGAACATTTTTCGATACCTATATCGCATTGGTTACGGTTTAATTTGATAATGTAACTAAAGCCTATACTAATACAACGTTAATATAACTGCAATACAATGTATAGTATAGTTACTAATCACTGGAAATTGCATCTATCTAACGTACAAAGCTGCAGTTCGGAAGAGGAAATATTGCTCTTAACAATGTTGTAGTTGCAATGAATGTGTGGCAGTAAGTATGTCAATTTACGATAGTAAGATATCTAGTGAACTACTTTCTCTCACATCTTTAGCTTGGATTGAAGTCTTTATTTTATTTTATTTCTTCATTTACTGTAATCAATATATTTCCATTGCCACTGCAAATATCTTAAATTTACAGAACACTTGCCTCGTCATAAGTCAATTTAGTCAGATTATGTACCCATCAAAGTAATGATTTTATTCTGCATTCTTTTTGTTAGTGCAAAAATTTAAGTAAACTGTTTCAGGCTTTTGCTAAGCATTGGAAGAACAATTTAAGCTTCAACATTTGTTTTATGGAACTATAGATTTTATCTTTCGAAAAGAAAAATTATGTTAAGTTTAGTGCCACATGAATAAAGTTTGTAATGAAAAATTTTTAAACAATATTGGACAGTACTTTATCCTCTTTTAGAAACCAATCAGGCGATATTATGCTTTATATCCATTTATTTCACACAATTCGAAGAATCGGGGTTTTCCTCTTATTGATCTTTTGTCCACCTACATCTTTTAAAGACCATCACAAACTCATATATTACACGCCAGAGATCTTCCAAAGCTTGGACATACGAGTTCAAAGTAAATTTCAAATCATCATTTATAAAAATCACAGGGCACTCAAATGTATGATTATCAAAAAACATTCTTATCATCATAGCTTAGCATCTGTGACAAATATCAGTTAAAAATTTGATACAAACATTTCGATTAAGCTTCTTTACGCTAAAATCTCCCAATTATATCATATACAACTGATCAAATATTTTGAAAGAATTTGCATATATATGCTACGTATAATAAGTACCCTAAGTTCATAACAAGCTTAGTGTAGATTTCGTAGTAATTTGTACATAATCAAATCGTAAGTTACGTATAAATATATGTACATTTATTAATATATATACTGTTTATGTATCTATTCTGGTGTTCAAACCTACATTCACCATAAATTCCTTGAAACTGAAGTAAAATGGGTCATGGTTATTAAAACATTCGATGCAACTCCCCTTCATGTGTTTATTATGATATACTATGAGGTAGCAGAGTCTGCATAACTAATTAGATGCTTACAAATATATTATATCCGTACATGTGGATAAAGTTTCAACTCTACCAATAGTGTAATCAATCAATACACTAATAATAATAAATGACTAATTAACTGAAATATTTGTAAGCAAATATTTATATAAATGTCAACAAGTATTGCTTTGAAAAATTTTTTAAATTTCTTCCTATCAAATTTAATTAATATTTACCAAAATTTCGTCTGCTACCAAAAATTGCGTATTTTGCAAAGCATGTATTTTAATTAAAAAAATTATTTGAAATTGTAGACAATATATCAAATAGTAAAATGTTGAAAAATGTGCTAACATTCGTTTGATAAACAATATGTCTTTTATGCATTCGATACAATTAAAAGCTGATATAATATAAAGTATATATGAATATGTAATATACAATATATAATATTGTTACGAAAACTGACTTTCGTGTTTTACCTTTAAGACACAGTTCATATCGCTAGATCGCGAAAAGCTTAGATTGTGGTTATTTTCAATTTCTTTATTTTTGAAATATCATTTATAATCTCAATTATTTTACAACTCTTGGTTACTTCTCTGATGTTTCTAGTCGACTGTTTGTTTTAAGCAAAATGCTTTGCTTATAAACCCTACGCATACCACAAACTCTGCATACCCTTCTACTATAGCTGCGAATACGTAGTTTCATTAATCCGATTCCTGTCAGGTTTCGTGGAAATTTTTTGCAAGGAATTTCCTCTCCATCAAATAGTTGTACTTGTTTTATTAGTTTGTGATTTTCGCAACAATATATAATATATAATATACAAAACACAAAATTTAATATATAATATATTATGTATAATATAGAGTATACAATCGCTGGAATCTTTTTTATTATAGAAATAGAATCAAACACTTAGTATAAGGTCTTGTTATTGTAGAGAAATGTGGTTGAAAATAAAGATTTTCAACATAGTTTTTAATTTTCAAGTAGATTTTATGTCGATAATCCTTGAAACTATTCACCGTACCATTAGTATACGTGCATATTACGTCTTATATTTACGATATTTACAATATTTTACCACAATACAATATTTTAGACCTCACAACATCGTCGTATCTTCATCATCCCTATAAATTTATTGACGAATATGGCTATACAAGTACACATAAAAGTCTATCTCTCACTTAAACTTTAATTAGTATAGAAATTAATGGCGTAAAATTATATTCGGTGATTCGAAAATGCATACCGGATTTTAGCTAACGCATTCCGTTTTTCAAATTTTAATAGGAAAAACAGCTCTAGCTGTATTCAAGGAAACACCAAAATGATTTAATGCTGAATGGCTTACAAAGATTATGTATCGACTTTTATTTGGGTAGATTTTTCAGGTTTATGTAGGAAAACATTTAAGTTATTAAATATTGAGTGTTTTCCAAGAGGTCCTTTCTTGGTGTGGATATAGGTCTTTAGTCGACTGAGGCAATACGTTAATTGCTTGAAAATCCGATTACAAAATTTCAAAAAATCGAAAAATCATTGATTGTATGTCCTTAGAAGAAATGCGGTACGACACGTAAACAGGAGAGAAAAGCATGTATGTCGCTTACGCCCATACTTAGAAGAACAAAAAAAGAACAAATAGAAAATCTATGGCATTAAAAAACTACTTTATCTTAATTTCTAAATAAATGAGTATAAAATTACTCTCTTTATTACATTTCATTCTAAGTTCCGAGAATAATTCACTAAATCTTCTCACATATACGACATCTGTATTAGCTTAGGATTGAAAAGGCTACAGACTTGCACAACTCTGGATAGCTTTGGGGCATTTAAACTTTTTATTTGTCAGAAATTCGATTTTTCAAACGCTCCAAGCTTTTATGTGTATTCACATAAAAATGATTGGCATAAGATTTATTTTCCATTTTTAAGTTTACTTACATAAAAGTTTATTTCAAAAGAAAATTTTTATATAGTTCATTTAGTATAATTTTTGTTTCCTTTTTATAACCTACCACACCATTTTGTAAGTTGTCACTTGTGGTACGGCTTAGAGTAAGTTTGTGCGGATGTATCTAACACGCAGTAGGATTTTCTTGGTTTCCATAGGAAATAATTTTCTGAATTGATTTAAGTTTGTCTGGCTGTCTGTCTGACTTACTTTTTTCAATCTACAGGTTGCAATATTTGAGATTTTTCAACGATATTTAGTACACTAAGGATAGGATTATTTTTACGGTCACTCTTCATATCTTGCTCCTAATTTGAAAAGCTACTATTTGAAAAATATTCGTTTTATCGGCCGCCATTTTGAAATTTTACAAAGTTTTTTTGCTCGTTGCACTGTCATTATAGCTAAAGGTGCGCGCAAAATTTCGGCATGATCGGACATTGGGAAGTGCCCGAAATTTTGATTTAAAAAAAATGCTGCCATGCTATAGGAAAACAAGTTAAATAAAATCTTATAAAAAATAATTCGTTGAAGAAGAAAGAATGGGTTACTAGCGTTACTAGATAAGCTACGGAATTAGTGTTATATTCTCAAGGAGTTCCGGTTCTTTTCGGACATAGTATTTATGTACTTTACCAAGTAGGCTTTTGATTTGATTTGCGTTCATTTTTTAGTTAATTGTTAGTTAAATTCAATAAATTAACAAGCAAAAAGTGTAGCTTAAAATACTAAAACGAAATTAATCTAATTATATATTAAAATTTTCCTTCTAAACTCATTTGAACGTATAACATTTTTTGTATTTATTTACGACGTATATTTCCTCCATAAACAGGTACACCTCTCCCACGCAGTCAAAACGAGTCCTCCAAAAGTCGACTACCCTTCTCACTTTTAACGAAATGCTATGCATTTACGGATTTAGTGGAATTTATTTTTAATTCTTTTTTGTTTTATATATTAATATTGTTCTTAACTTTTAACTGCAAACATTTTCCATCACTCATGATACTACCAGAGTATAGTGCATGCAGGAATATTATTCTTATTTTATACATACTTGTTCTTATCTACATGAGGTTCTCTACAGTTAGCTTAAATTCTTACTAATGTAGCCTATAATGTGATTTTTTTTTTTTTTTTGCTAAAGTAAAAAAGAAATATTCAATCACGAACGATTATTATAACCATAATAGATAAATATATCGAATTTCAGCTGCTTACCTAACTGAACACTTTCGACACATATTAGGTGTGTAAACAGAAAAATAAGCATTAATGTGCTTTTTTGGGCATAATGGGCAACTAAAAGAAGGTTTATATACAGTGTTCTCTCATCCAGAAATAGAGTAACGTATAGAGTAACTTTTGGACTGACTAAGTACTTTTTTTTTGTCACGAGTCTTAAGAAATAAAAGGCGTTAACAATTTATCAATTAACAACAATTGCTCTACATGTCTGATTTAAGCTGCCATCAAGTTGAAAAACTTTTCTCACGAATTAAAATACAACACAACAGACAATTTGTGAAAATATTTCATTCGAAATTCGAAACTGACGAATCAATTATCTCTTACAAACTCTGGATCATATTGTCTTATAACATAGTGATACAAATTGGCAGCCGAAGTCTTCTTCAAATATACCAAGAAAAAATAGTAGATATGTAAGCACATTAAAGAAACCTGAAATATTTTTATTTCAGAGAATACCATTCAAACCTTCCGGAATGAAATAGTCATAAATAAAAAATGTGGAATACTTCAAATTGTGGTAATTTTCATGGAATCCACAATAATTATATAAAAAAAAAAAGTTAAATTCTTCAACGATTTCTGTAGGACGACAAAGTCTCAATTAAATGACGGCATCATACGGTTGTTTGCTTATCCATGCCTTTACAACTCTTTCAGTATGTCATTTTAGGCGTCATTTAATGAGTCTTAGATCGATCGTATTTAAATACAAAATTTAATCATTTTTCTGCCTGTTTCGAAGGGACAAGAAACGGGACGGATTACCTAACTTTTTAGTTAATTTAAAGCCTAAAGCGCCTAAAGAGCAAATTTTTATGTAATTTCGGTTTTTACCTCTGCAACATTTAAATCATGATGTCAGAATGTATGCCTATACTTACTTTCCTGGATATTTTTTTTTCTAAATCTCACCTATACTGCGTGTCATTTTTTATCCAAAATTTCGTAGTTTATGCACGTTTGAAATACGAAAAAGAAAAAAAGAAAGAAAAGTACGTAATAGTATTGACTTATTAACAAAAAAAAAAAAAAATAAAAAGAAACAGAGAGACTGCATTCGCACGCATACATTGTCATTGTTGAATGCTTTATATTCGGATTCACAGCTGCAATGGCAGTAAACGTATTATTTCAAGATGTGTGCGGTTTCTTGCCATTTTTAAATTCAATTTAAGCACGAACCAGATGAACGTGTTCCCATCTAGAAAATTGTGTTTATTTTTTTTTTTCATTCCCAAAAAAACTAAACCATAATCATCACCAAGATGATGTGATATTTCGTAAGTTTAGAATTATTTTTCACATAAAATTTGCCGCCTCCTTAGTAAAAAATTTTAAGAACTTTAAATTTGAATATGAAAGCAATAAGAATCGACCTTTTCAAATACATTATTTTCATATTCAAAAGTTTTTTGTTTCCTACTTTATATCACTTTCATATTCACCAAAAAGGAAGGATGGACTTATATTTATTTTATCATTTTTTTTTGTAATATCCAGAAGAAAGCTTCAGAGACCCCATAAGGTACATATATGCTTCATCAGAATCAAATTTAGAGTCGATTTAATAATGTCCGCCTGTCCGTCTATCCGTGGAAACATTGGAAGTTCTTGCACGCAGATTGGTTTTGACAACTAGCATAATCGGTCAAAAGGCACGCTCGCAGTACAAAGTAAACTGAGAACAACTTTGCTTATAAGGAAAAAACAAGTAAGAAAGTTATATTCGGATGTGCCGAATCTTTTATACTCACCACCATCATCTTAAAAAAGGAGGAAAAACTTAATTGTAATAGGTGGACGTGGTAGTGAAAGAACTTCCAATGTTTCTGCCAAAATTGAGGCCAATATCTTCATTTGTGCGGCCAGGAGAATGCTTACCACAGATATTAAATAGTTAATTAACCAGACAGATGGACAGACGTATCGACGGATACGTCTAGGTGGATTCCGAATTTCATGCTTATCAAGCATATATACGCTTTACGGCGCTTTTGAAGAATTCTTCTTAACATTACAAACGTTTCCACAAAAAAATTTGCAATTTCAATATTCTATTATACCGAATAGACGTGGTCGATCCTTATCGTTTTTTGCAAAGAGTTTGCGGGATAGCTAGTGCAATATTTGTGGAAATTTTTATAGATCTATGTGCCATGGTTTATGAGTAATAAGCAAAAATACAATTTTTTTTTTGCTTCCAAAAGCAGAGGTGTTCTTAGTCTACGTCGAACTGCGGGATTTGGCCCATTTTCAACACCAACTTGCGTGCAAGTGAGCATAAAAAAAAACAAATTGGAAAATGAAATGAATTAAATTATCGTAGGATGTAATCGTGATGACAATTTCTTGTTGACAGTTCAAAAATGGTGCGAGTTCTAAAAGACCTCTTGTTGCTTGCTCGTTCACTGTCAAATATACAATTTCTCCTTTCTTAGAGTTAAATCTAGATTCTAGATTTTGTGGAAGTGTTTTGAAGTGAGGTAAAGCATTTTTCACATTTTTAAAAACTATTAAGTTTTAATCAAGAACAATTTAACGAAAACTAGACTGCATACATTCCTTTGAAAGATTTTGATAAAACTTAAATGTTAGTGAAGTCACGAGACGAACAGAATCTTCCATGGCTGTTCCTTCAAACAATAAACAGAATCTTATCAAGTACATCGTCTATTATCGTATATTGACGCTATTTCAAAATATTTCTGTTCGTAAATCTTATGTGAATTCTGATATAGAAAATTATTACTATGACTATAGGAAATTATTTATTGACAATTACATGGATGCGTAAATAAACATTTATTCATTTTAATTGTCATCAAAGCTTATTCAATTTTAATTTAAAATCTTCTTACTTGCATTTATGATATTATTTGCTTTATAAAATATTTCTCTTTTAAATCATCTCTACTTAAATATGAATGTGAGTGATTTTCGAAGTATCGATCGTTGTCTCTACTTATAATATATTTTCTGTTTAGTTTGAAGATGTATTATTCCAGATATTCATTTGTATGGCTTTTGCTGCATCACGAAATAAATTTCTTTAAAAATAAGCTTTGTTCGTTTATCTTATTTTATTTATTTATTTTTTTTTTTTTTTGCTCTTAAGTCCAATCTCTCATTGATGTGGCCGAACATCTTTTGCTGTCAGTTTTGTTCACAAATTCATAAAAAAATAAGTCTCTCCTCAAAAGCTCGTTCTTACTGCAGTAAAAACTTTCTTTTTTACGGCTATGTAATACATCTGTCAATAATTCTCGGGATTAAATAAGAAAAAAATATTTTTTTGACCAAATTTTAACTTTATTTCATTACCACGGCCTCCATCAAAAGTAAGGTAAGGAGTCTAACGTTACCGTTTTAATATAAAGATCTGGACAACATCTTTAAAATACTCTCCATTTGATTCAAAATTTTTCCTTTAGAGCATCATTCTGAGGCTTCCAAACAGATGTCAAATGTAGAGAATATGGTAATGGTGGCAGCAATTCGAACCCCAATTCATTTCATTTTGCGGCTAACGACTTGTAGCAGGGTTTCGCTTTTCATGCCCAAATGCTCAAGCAAAATAATGAATACAATTTGATTTTTCGATTACCGGCAAAATTTTCGGAACTTTCTGATGATTTCTTATGTAACCACCTATTTTCGCATCTACGGTGTTCACCATCATCGGTGCCGTTGACAACTCGTTTAAGATTTTCAAAGCGCCGACAAGTTGTTTTTGATTGAGTTGAATTGCCGTAAGACTTCCAATCCAATGCTGAGTTTGTATTGTAACATTTTTTCCCATTTTGAGAGTAACACCCAAGCAATGTCAATAAAAGCACCGCAATAGGTAAACATGACCATAATGAATACAATTTGGACAGAAGCCCTTTAAGGATTCGCATTTTTTAAAAACAATACGGAGTATCGTTTGCGTCGGTGTCATAAATTATTGCTCAATGTATATTGCCCTTCCTTATCGACTATAAATGGAAATAATATCCATAACCAAGGTTAGACTAAACCGTAATTATGTGTAATTATGTTTGGATTTAGAAAATGCTGTTATCATAAACATAGACGTTGGCAAGGATAAAGAAAAGATAATTCAGTAAACATCAGAACTAAAGATCTTCTTAAATAAAAGCTTTTAAAAAATGTTAATTCGGAAGAAATTGGAGGTAAAATGCTTTTTAAAATTATTTCCATATTAATATAAATGAGAAAGTTATTTTGTGACCTCATTGCAACTGTCTGCCTAAATCTTCCCAGTGCAAGGTTTTCAGAAGAGTGACATTTCTAATTCGATCTTAGCATTAACGCTGGTAAAGCAAATTTAAGTTCTTTACGTCTTTTCGCGAATATTTACAAGTGTTATAGATGAAAGATCAAACAGCCAAACGAAATGATTACGTACCGACCGTAAAAAGAAATATTCAATAATTTAAACGGTTCATATAAATTACACAAGAATCAAGAATAAGAAAGAACATTAACCAATTATATTATGATTAATTTAGAAAATCCCAATATGTACCTCTTCAACATTTCAGCATGTATGTTTTAGTCTTTATAGACTTCGTAATACAAATATAAAATCTATACGGAGCTTGAGTTATTGCAAATTGTAATTCAAACATTATAATGACGCAAATTTTTTCATTTTTGGGGCAAAAATTCTGCTAAATCTATAAAGATTTTTGCAAAAAGTTTCGATTTCATTTAAAAGAAAGCGAGTTATTTAGTGCAACAGATACTAAAAGATAGTGTTGAAATGTCAATATTATTTATTGCAAACGTTTCCTCTTAAACTAATACCCGCGTTACGTTTTTTAAAATTCTTTAGAGAATAAATCAAATCAGACTTTTAAAGCCGAATTAAAAGAGACTGTCATCGTTAAATATTTTAACACATGAACTTCTATAATATATTGTACATTGAATGCTGATATAAATCGAAATTCAGTAGTGATTCCGAAACCATTTATTCTTAAAACGCCTCGTGTTTCGTGAATAATAATCATTGATTAATATTACTTATGAGTTTGTTTACTCACTATTATACCAAATGCATTCTAAACTTACAATTTCATGTCAATATTTAACTTGTGTATGTTTACAATTCTTTTATTGTAAGAAGTACAAAACTCGTTAAAAACAATTTTCTCTCGTTTTGCTCGAAATTTTATAACAAGAAATCTCTTTAATTATACTTACACTCCTGTTTGTTTTCTTTCCCTTTGAAAAACTTAAAATTTCAACTATTTTTTCTAATTTTTTATCATTCTAAGTGAATATTAAACAAAAAATTAAAAGAAGAATTTCCCATCATAGTGGAACTACTTGAACATATTGTCCAAGTGTGTGCTTTAAATTAGTCTGTTTTTTACAGTAGTATTACGCTTTATATTTTTTATGTAAGTCTGCTTATATTAATTGGCGGTTGTTATCATCAACGCACATACATTAATTAATTTAATTATTTTCACATTTTTTTTGTAATTCAATAAGAAAAACTTTTTTTTAATTTGTTATTTTCTCTCATCATATTTATTGTATTTTGCAGAATTTAATGTTTGTTTTTACGTTTCTATGAAATCGTACATATACTGACGATGTAAAAAAAAACAATGAATAAATTCATTGTAAATATTTTTTTTCTCGCGATCATATGTATTATAGATAAAAATACCTGAATATGAGAGTTTGGTTATATTGCTGGTTAGTTAGTGTATGCATTTGATATATGTTGTTGATTTATAATTTTTAAAATATTTATCAGGTACTTTTACTATAAACACACGTTAATGAATAAAACATGAACATTGATGTCCATCAACCACTTGTACTTAATGTTTGGCATGGTGAAAAGTTTTTGTATCCAAGCAATAGCAAAACAAAACAAGTAAGAAAATTACATTCCGCTGTGCCGAATCTTTTATACCCATTACTTCTACCTTAAAACAAGTAAGAAAGCTATGCTCGCCTGTGCTGAATCTTTTATACTCACCATCCTCATCTTAAAAAAGGGGAAACACTAAATTGTAATAGGTGGATGTGGCAGTGAAAGAACTTCCATCGTTTCTGCCAAATTTTAGTCCAATATCTTCATTTTTGCGGCCAAGAGAATGTTTTCCACCGACATTAGATAGTTAAGCAGTCAGACAGATGGACAGACGTACCGACGGATCCGTCTAGTTGGATTCCGAATTTTATACTGATCAAGAATATATACATTTTACGGCTTAACGTTTCCACAAAAAAGGTTTACTTCAATATTCTCTTATATCAAGAAGGCGTGGTCGATCCTTACCGTTTTTACACAGAGGCTACGGGATAGCTAATGAAATATTTGTGGAAATTTTTACAGATGTATGGTTTATGAGTATTAAGCACAATACCCATTTTTTTTTGCTACCGAAAACAGAGATACACTTAGTCTACGTCGTGCTGTGAGCGTGTCCTTTGACCAATTTGACCCGTTTTCAATATCAACCTGCTCGTAATAACTTCCAATGTTTCTACTAAATTTGAAACTCATTTTTGCAGCCAGAAGAATGTTTATTACTGAGATTACGCGGAAGGGCAGACAGACATTTTTAAATTGTTTCCAAATTTAATGCCGATCAAGAATATATATATACGTTGTAGGGTCTCTGAATTTTCCTTCTAATCATTACAAACAAAATGACAAAATGATGGATATAAAAAGCAGCATACATGTGCACATATTTCTCCGACAAATGTAATTTATGCGACGCCTTTGAAAAATTTGTTTATTTTAAAAATTATAGTAAAAAATCAATACATATATGTGTGCATAAATACATTTTAATTTTTTTGATACAGCGAGCGATCACACGCATTCCAATCATTTTCCAGTATATATTAATGGAGAGTAGAACAATAGCGATGCAACACAAACCGCACGTACATAACAGAGTCCCTATAACTAATCTGACATGAAAATTAACTGTACTAGATTTCGATAACGGGTATGTTGACTAGATGGTCGCGCTTATTATCTACCTAAGCTGTAGAGTTTTTATTTTCTTCTTTTTACTTGCATTATGAATGTGATCTTGTCCACTAGGACAAAGAACCTTATCTAAAATTAATGTACTTTTCACTAACCTGATCCACTTACGTTCTTATTGCTACGCGTTTCGATTTGCACTTAAGATAAGCTTCAAAGAACATTTAAAGAAGACTTTTAGTTCGTTTTTTCCGAGGCGCTTCAAAAAAGTTTTTTTAAAACATTACTGTGGGGATAGGATGTCTTTTTCATACTCTATATAATTCTTGGCTTATCTTTGCAGCCATATAAGGATATACTTTTCGTTCAGAATGTTTATATGAAGAGCTGTCTGGCAAATGTAACATACTTACTTAATCCAAACTTATTACAGTGAATTCAAATGTTAAATTGCGATGACTTTTGTATCTGACGATATAGTAAACGGGGAATCTATTTCAGTTTGTTGCATTTGCAAAAGTGAAATTTATCCTTACCATAAGTAGTGGAAACGGAAGATTTGGGTCGCAATTATATTATCAAAATCCGAAAGGAGGCTTCAGAGATCCTTTAAAGCACACATATCCTTAATCAGTATCAAATTCCGTATTATAAAATATCGTATTTTCAATCTTTATATTTTTTTTCTTTCACTTAATAGTTGCGTGTGTAAAAAATTCGACTACAGCTGAATATAATTTTCTTACTTCTTTTAATATTAAGAATACTAAAAATTCCATAACCGTCTGAATTTTTAAATGTATTTTAGTGCAAGTTAAATTTTTTTTTGTTTTTAAGGCTAAGAAGAGAAGAAGAGTCAGACAAATTACTTTTCTAATAACTTTCCTGCATATTTTTAGTATTTTAATATATCTTAACTGAAAGCTTTTGCTTCAAATCCTGCACAATAAACATATTTTTCTGTTTCAAAAAAACAAAGTAAATTGTGTGTAATGAAATCTACGCCCTTTTTTTATGCTCAACATTTCTCAAAATTTAAAAGTTTTATTTTATAAATTCAACTACACGTCTCGGCTCTTAAATATTCTGTCCCATATTTTTTGCACCTGTCATATTTTAATTAATGGCTGTTCCTTGTAATTTTTGTATTATAGTAGGAAAATAAAACGAAAATACAACAAATTTCAATATCGATAGCAAATAATAAAATAGAAAACATCGAAAAGTATACTACAGGGTAGGGTGAAGTTGCTGTTTCACGTTGCGAGCAAAAAAACTTTGAATTAATATTTCATCAAACCGAGAACGAAAGCAGAACAATTCACGAAAGATATTAAGGCTTTGAGACTAATCTTTAATACTAGACGCATCGAAACGAAGTACAGAAGTAACAAAATGTATTAAAAGGTTGTCAGTTACTCGAACGCAATCATTCGTGGGCTCCCTTTTTAGATCTTCCTCAATGGAACGTCATCAAAGCTTTGTAGATTTTTTCGGCTGAAAAGAATTCATCCATACACTCAGTGAATTTCGTCTCGAAATACGATATACCATATATCCATATCTGTTTTGCGGAATTAATATGACTAGCAACGTTTTACAATGTGTGTGTTAGAAAATAAATCTACATGAAGATCTCTAAATTTTCGTGGAAAACGAAGGCAATAAAAATAAATAAAGATTTTTAATTCTCGGGAAATATAACAAATAAAGGCTTTAAAATAGTATAGCAATGAACCCGGCGCATTATAGGAATACCAACACAGGCAGAATGGAATATGGGGTTTATAACTTATATTGAAAGGGTTTATAAGCAGAGCAGTCGAATAAAATGATGTAGTCCAAAGGTGATATTCGAAGAGAGAGAAAGAGAAAGCGAAAGAGAACTGCATACATAAAATAACTCAATTAAGCTTGAAGATAAAAATATTTGCTTATGAAAACGTACTTAATGAATTTTCTTACCAATGATATCACTTCAGATATAGTTGAAACTGCTGCAGAAGATCGAAGCCAAATCCTGTTTAACAAAAAGGTGCGGCATGTGGAACGGGATTCAAAGAACTTAAAAGAGCATCAAAATTGATGCTATTTTTCCCGCATTCTGAACAATGATCAAGAATTACGAACGATGAAAAAAGTCAAGCAGCCGGTATTCGAAAACCTTTGTAACAATCTGAGAAAATTGGTCGAAATTTTAATATATATGTTTTAACACTTTTCTGACTGATATTTTTGGTGTTACGATAATGAACCATCGTAAAAAAATCATTGTAGTTCAAGCGTTTTTATTTTGGTTGAATTCTCCGTTCTGCGACCGAGAAAATAATTTTTCTGTATATTCTTAAAAACTATCGCATATTAGATAAAAACGTAAGATTTAATACATAAAGAAACGTGGCTTCGATAATTATTTACGAAATCAGATAGAAGTTTACGATAAAATGATAATTCAAACCTCAACGTTTTGAAAGCATAATCATAGTTGGATTGCAACTTCCAATTTCAAAGATAAAATAGATAAGTACAAAAAGGCAATCCTAACATACCCCCACCTATCATTGGCGAGTTTCTTTGATGACTAAAAATTTAGATATGCGATGCCAGGTGTGCTGCTTTACAATTTAATTAAAATTATTTATTGAATGCAGACAACTTACCCTGTATTTCTCTTACCTGGTTTGCTTTATACTTGTAATTTAATACACAAATCAAAGCCATTTACATGTTTTTTTAATGTTAGAATCTCTATCAAAATTAAAATGAATGCATATGTTTTGTGTGAGTAAACGTTTGTATATCTCTTGGATGATGTTGATATCCACAACAGATGATTGGTATTCTTTTTTAAAAAACTCAGCATGTATGTGAATTGTATTAAGAGCAGACATCAATTGGATATAAACATTTATATGCAAACGAAAATGGAAGAGAATAATAAAAAAAAGAGACTAAAACGAAACGAAAATGTTAAATAATTGCAGTGCATTTGTCATTTGATATTAATTTATGATGACCAAACGTAGTTATATGTTTTTATGCGAGTATGTGTGTGTGTGTGTTTGTAAATCTTTAACTGTGTAATTTTTTCAAAAGTATATAATTATTTATAAATAATATTTTTGTCATATTCTGCTTTTTTCTCTTTCCTCTCTTTTCATGTTAACTTCGCTTTTATGACAAATAATAAAAACGTGTATTTAATCAACATCAATACTCATCATTATGGGATTGGCTGGCTATATCTATACATTGATGATAAAAACTATGTGTTTAACGATTTTTGAAAACAAAAAACCTGAACTCTTCTGTACAAATTTTTCAAATATTCTATCTCTTTCACTACGTATCAATGGTTGCGTTGACAACTGTTGTTAATAATCAACAACATATTCTATATGCATGGATGTGTGTCTGTTATTGCACTATAAAATCCATCATAATTCATCACAACGTTTATGTGGTATGACCGATACCATAACCATCTTTTATCGATGAAACGCTGGTTTTGGACCATGGTTACTGTTTTGGCTCTCGCTCTTGCTGTTGGTTTGTTTGGACTTTGATAATTTGATAACAAATCGGTTGTGGATGGTCGTGTGTTATCATGTGTTCACTTTTTGTCATTGTTTTTGTTGTTACGTCTGATGATACGATCTGCCGATGGTAACTTTGGTTCATTATCATCATTATCATCATTATCATCACTAACTCTTTTTGTCATCATCACCATCATCATCAATGCCGTTGCTTTGGCAACATCATCAACACTAAAATTAACACTGTCGCCATGTGTTAATGTTATCAACTTCGTTATATACATCTCCACGAACGGAAAACTATAACTGTGAATACACATTTTTACTCAACTCTGCGAATATTCGAAATACGTACACTCATGCATAATAATTTTCATACATCAACTCTCATACTTTTATTCTATTCCTTCATATGCGCGCGTGCCCTTGTATATGTTTGGATAAAATATACGACAATCACATTAACATCAAATGAAATATGACAAATTATTGGAAACACCCGAACGGAAAATGATATTTTTACCATGGGATATGCCTACAACGTTTAATGGTAAATAAATGCAATGTTTGCTCCCTGCTTGTGTGTTTGCGCGGGCGTGTGTTTCTGCCCTGTGTGCCCTGGTTGTTATAACTGTAACATAAATCGCCGCACTTTATGTCCGTTGCCGGTATTCTTATATTTTATTGCTACCGACCAACCGGTCAACCATTCACCTGGCCTGAATTGACCGAAACTCGACCGTGCCATTTCATTTATATTCAAATTAAAAAAAAAAAAATCCTCCTTTTTTATCCCTGAATAATTGAATGCGAACAAAATTCTTATTCGATTTCATGCTTGACATTATTACTTTGGATCTTCGCATACATTTACATTTGAATGCATATATACAAAACCGTACCGTTTCATATACCGCTCATATTAATAACTAAAAAAAAAAATGTGCGCGTGTCTCCATGTCTCCGTTTGCCTACTCCTTCCATTTGTCTACTCTTTCGATTTGTCACTTTAACCTCTTTTGATTCACTTGGCCTTAATATCTTTGTTGTGTGTGTGTGCACACATTTAAAATTTAAAATCTTTATTCCTCTTGTAATTCTTATTAATGTTCACATTTATGCGACAATAACGCTACGCACATTTATCTGTTTCTTCTCCTTGCAAAACAAAAATATTTTTTGAAAAAAATTCACTAACAAATCAAAACTCATTTCTCTGGTCTCTCGACGACCATCTCGTTTATTTTGTCACTGGCAATTTCAAACATTATCTGATAACCTGTTCAATATTTGATTTTCGTACCACTTTAAACTCTTCTTCTTGCATGTTCACATACTCATAAAAACATACATTCGCAACTATATGCGTACTTCGCTCTTTACCTATATGCTGCATGCATTTACCGATTCAATCGTTATGCATTTGTTTCTTCGTTTTTGTTTTTTATTCCTTTGTACTTTCAGCTGAAACAGCAAATCAACCGGGCAAAACGGCTACAATTGAAATGTATGCTCCTAGTTCGTACAATGACACTGTTACCGGTGAGACTCTGTCGAGTGTTTCCGAAAAGAGTGAATCATATTCAAACGATGGCAGCCAAGGGGATTACATAGTAAGTAAAGCTAACTCACTATCATTAATTTTTCATAACCGGGAAATGTCATATATAATATCAATTATTACATTCACTCATATATATAAATGTGCAATAAATTCTTTTATCTCAGGCTACATATACGCCTGTAAAATATCGAGGATATCATTCCCTTTGTAACCTATCAAGAATTGTTCGTATTAATATTGGACATTGAAAACTTAATAAAACGAGAAGCGAGCGCTGTGAGAGAGATTAAATTATAAAATCTTTTTATTGTCATACGCCTCTAACAGATTGAGATAAAAAATTGAAGCTAAGTTCGATTATTTATTAGATTTAAATGATCAAATTTACGATATACATTCCCTTACGATTATTTACGGTTAGATGGTTTATTATAACAATACTACCTATGAGTCTACTTTTCTATATCAGAATATTTTTCCTCTAACATATCTTTCCCAGCAAATTTGAACAAAATTTTTCAAGTGTGTGAAGAAGAACAAGCAAAAAGCCTGTAGTCGGTCAAGCCAACCATTAAACATTCTACACCATTTCTTCACTTACTTTCGTAAGAGAAATTGTAAATATGTTATTCTATAGTCCAAAAAATAGACTTACGGGATCAAATTACTATTAAGGATTTGTTTTCATCATAATGTATTAAAAATTGTAGCTTTTTAACATATAAAGGTTTTTATTCTCATAAGAAAGGTCTCCAAAACAGGGCCCAATCCGATCGAAATTTTTCACACACATTTTATATACCAAAATACTCCTTTCTAACGATGTTTGTTATAGAAAGGCTCTTTTCAAATGGGGTTTTATACGGTTCGTAATCATAGAAATGGTCCGATCGATGTAATAGCATTTGTCCTTGAGTGAAAACATGTCATTATACCAAATTTCGTCGAAATATCTCATAAATTGTGGTCTGAAGGTTGACAAAAAAAATGCATGGATGGACATTAGATGGACGGACAGAGGGGCTTAAATGGATTCAGAAAACAATTTTGAGTAAAGAGTTGTAATAAAGGGTGGGTCTATCTTGAGCCCATCTGGTTGTTACATACACGCGCGAAAATTTACAATAGCATTTAGCACAAGTGGTCTAGATATAACTCACTCGCATATGAACGATAATGAAAATCAAGACATTCTAGATTAGAATTAAAATATCTTGCATACAATTATCAGCGAAAAAATTTTGACTAAAGAAGGTTTTTCCCGAATCTTAACTTACTTTTTTTTGTGCTTCAATTTGTAAAGCCGTCGATATGACTGCTCATGGGCGGTGCCTGATAAAAAAAATGAAAAGAGTTGATTAATATCAGTCGATTTTGAACGAATGTGCCCCATATGTGTATACTCTGCGTAAATAATAGCACTTAGCTTACTAACAAATAGAATTTTTTAATTTATCTGTCTTAACTGGAAGTTAAATGATTTGCTTTTCACCAATGTTCATTTTACTAATCACTAGTTCGATTATTGTGATTGAATTTTTATCTATAGTGGTTGATTTTTTGTCTTTACCAGTCGTGAATGATTTTACCTTTCATTTATCAGATGTTTTGTCTTCTATTTACTGCCAGTTAGTAGTTAACTGGAACAGTTAACATTCAACAGTTAAATTTAATTTAGTTAAAGTACAAATCGTAAGTTGTGGAATATATTTTCTACTAAATGAAAGTTTAATGTGTTTAACTTTAAATTTAATATTTATTGGAATACCTAGGAATGTCTATAAAAAAAGGAACGTATAACGGTACGCCGATACATAACTAACTTTTATATTGAATCAAACTTACCTAATAATGTGAAATATTTATACAAAACACTCAAGATGCTCTCATTAACCGCAAGTCTTTAACGACGAGAAAAGCAAGTTGATTTTGTTTTGCAACTTTCTATCAATTGATAACTTCAACAATCATTTAAGAAGTCTTGTCCCTGAAAATAATAATGTAGTTTCATAATATAATCTATGTACAAAGTGCTCAGTGCATAATTATAAGTTATTAAGTACAAATGGTTATTAGTAACGGACTAGTTGACGTCTATAGCAACTTCTAAATTTTCGTTTTCGACATACGCAACTTTTTCGATTGTTTCATATGTTGATTCCAAAGAGCTTGCATCTCTTATTTCATAAAAACATCGTTTGCTTTAAATCACCCAAGTATTCTACGAACAATTTTCTATGTAGTAAGCGAACGGAAAATCTTCCTCTGAGAACCATAATTAATGGATTTTGTATTTGATTTGATAGCCTATGCGCGACGGTTTAATAAAATTTTAAAAGTCTCAGAAGAACAAAATCAGAGTATAACAGTCTAATTATGTTGAACAAACGCGTTGACTAGCATTGTTTGCAAAATACTAATGACATTATAACAAAAAACGGATGGAACGCGTACCTTAGAAGATTTGAATTTCGGCCACAGTTGCGATATTAAAACCTTGTAAACTAACAAACGTGAAAATTTCTCTTCTACTTACTATTCGATTAAGCATTAATAACAACAACAACAAAAAACGAAATATTAAATATCGACAGATATTAGTCAGTGTGTTTCAAATCTTGCAAACATTGTTGTTGATGTTCGAATTATTAAGATAATGAGCAAAATGAAACGGAATCTTGATATATGGACCAAGAAAATATTTTGTTTTTATATAACTAAAATAATATATAAATAAAAGCTGTACCAAATCTCTTGATCGTCTAATACGTTTAGCGTCGTCGGTGTACATACACAATTTCCTTCAAAATCAATGAATAATTGACAGACAGGAGAACCTTGTCATAGGGCTTTCCAGGTCAATATGTTATTAGATATATATTATATTTATTAGATGCTTGCAAAAGTTTTTATCAGTAACTTCTATAGGAAAATACCAGTATAAATGAGGGTTGAATTCGATAATTGTCCCCTTCCTCTACATAAAACAAGAATTTTCCATTTAGTTTTATTGAATTATTCAGTGTATATAGCCGCTAATCATTGAACACTCAAAATTGCATTTTCTACATTTATTGTCGACATTCATTTTCAATAAATACTTATATAATAAAAGCTTTTAAAAACCCATGGTGTAATAATGTTCTATCATATCCGAATTGTCGCTTTGAGTTTCGACGGTTTAAAAGTGATGATTTCGACGTCAATGACAAAAAAGTTTCAAAAATGAGGGAAAGTCAGCACAAACTCTCAGAGATCATCCGAACAGCTTCGAAATTGATGAATTAACTATTTCTAGACGTTTATGTGCGATTAGAAAGGCCTAAAAGGATGGAAAATGGTTTCCACACGATGTGGATACAGGTGTCATCTCGGCCACATCCTGGAAAAGTGGTCAAGGATAAATTATTGCAGCTCAAATGGGAAGTTCTGCCGCACCCAGTCTACTCACCATAAATAATATTTTTTCTGTTTTAAGGCGTTTATTTTCTTCCGCGAGAATCAAAAACGAACGACATAAAAAAGTTCGATATACGAAACAAGGCAAACACAATTGTTTTGAAATATTGGATTTAAAATATATTGAGTTTGAACGATGTTTTTTCCACCAAAATATTTATTAACCAAATTTGGATTTTTCTCTTGTTAAGGTTCGAAATGACACGAAATTTTGACATGATCCGTTTAACGACTGGCACATTTTAAAATTGATATGTTATTTACAAAAACCGATGTATCCCAACGGATTTATTATTACAAAATGTTTATAATTGTCTTAGAGTAAAGCATTTGAAGAAAACTGTTTGTAGTGTAGTAGGGGAATTCAATAAACAGAAAACACCGGTAAAGTAGTGAAAAATTAAACCAATAAAAATTTGTCTTTCATCACCATCTTGGCTGAGAATTAAAGATTAATCATTTAGACTGATGTTAGATTGCTTTGTATTGTTTCTTTAAAAAAAAAAAATATATAAAAAATATTAGAGAATATTGCATCTTGTGGTGGAGCTTCAAGGATGAATTTATGGTTTTCAGTTTTTGATTTATGAGCCCGGTGTTGAGAAACTCCTTTGCTTTTGTGTAACGTAATTTTCCTTTTTCTTTTATTTATTTATTTTTTTGTTTTTTTTGTTGTACTTTAATACACCGTACTCTTTAGGATAAAAGTCCGACACCAGGAATGATTCTCACAAATCAACCATAAAAAAAATTTAATTTTGTAAAACTTCTCAAAAGCCAAAGCAGACGTTGAATTAAATTTCATTTGCAAGGTAAAAAAATGAAAAAAAAAAATAATTCACAACTTTTCCATTTGATGGCATTTCAGTTAAATGCAAGCCAATTAACAAATGCCAGAGAAAGTGAGAAATAACACAAATGACAGCACGAAAATCGTTTTTCAGTCCAACGTAAAAACAATAGAAATATTCATTTATCATTTAATACCAAAACTGGAAAACAAAAGAATGCAACAATGACAGCAACAACATTAATTTCAAGACTGTTATAAACATACGCAACCACCCGTTAATTCATTGATTTGAATGGATAACAAGGAAACCGAAGATGGTGTTCGGATGATTAACTTACCTTAGTATAGACGTTGTGAGAATGAGAAGACGTTTGTTTTCGCATAAAAGTCGATATAACAATTAGCTTCATCATCATCATCATTATCATTAGCAACATCACCAACATAATCATTATTATTGTTATCATCATGGCAAGCAACATTAAATAGATTAGTCAAGTGTATAAACTATTTGCAGCCATTGATCCAAAAAGCGCAAAAAAAATAGCAAAGAATTTAATGACTCCATAATTAAAATGACGAATAAGATAATAATAAAGATAAGGTGTAAATGAATCTATTGCTAGTCACTCTCCCTATACAAACGTCGAGTTTAAAGCATGGGCCAAAAACATTAAAGGAACACAACAAAACAAAGAAATAAAAATCGAGGCAGAAAATTTATGATATTTCAACGTTAGCTTTGTAATTAATCTTCAAAGTTTTCCGAAACAATTTGAAATTAAGACAAGCCTTTATATATATTAATTATAGCAATAATTTATGATGTGTGGGTGACTTTTATTCCATTCACTGATGCGAGAGGCTATATATAAGTATTGCATCTTAAACGAGGAACTATTAAATTGGCGTACAGGGGTTCAATTCCCACTGCCTGATTTTTTGGGTACTTTCTACTGACATATGCACTTTAAGCTGTTAATTTTTAATTAACAGATCAGCTTCTAGAAATGAATTTATATAAAAGGATAGAAATTAAAAAAATACTTCGCAAATTTTTAGTTATATTCATGCGTTACCTAAAAGAACACTTCCTATACATCATATAGCAAAGGACATAATCTACTCGTCTACTTATCTATTATCTACTATGTGTACGCATTTTCCGACGTCTTGAAATAGCTGAGCAAATGTTTTATCAAAGGAAGAAACCGGAACGAAAATGAAATGATTTATGTTTGCGTATGTCTGCACAATAAAATTTATACTGCTCTTGTTCATTTCGCATTGCACAAGGCGTTTCCTTTCAATACCACGTTTTAGCATTTGACCTTTTTAGTTATTGAAGTCGTTTGTAAACCTTTTATTTCATGATATATCAGCTAAATCTTTTTACATTGCTTTACTAATTGGACTTCTTATATGTATATACATCAGATATATATATAAGAGTCGAAAAAGTCGAATTAAAAATAAAGCGATTCTTTATTCTTTTCACTTGAAAAGCTTAATGTTCCTCCAACTACATACGATGTAAAAATCAATCTAATGTCGCGTCAAAAGGTCGCTAGCAATTTTGAGATTTACCATGTAAAAACGAAAAAAGTACTACAAAGACGCTGTTAAAAGAAAAATCCTCATTTTACTTTATGATGAATAAAGTTTAGGGGAATTCCAAACGGAATAAAGTGAACAGAATGTAGCGCAATTTTTACATTTAAGTCAATAGCTGACAGTTTGCGTCAGATTTTATACCAACAGTTGTTAAGAGGATTAATTACCTATTTACTCTCAACTAAAAAGAGTTCACTTTTCTGATGCGACATCATTTTTTCAATCAACTTACAACGCTATCCACAGAAGTGTTATCAGGTGAATAAGGCCTTTGGAAAACAGCATGCAGTGAATTTTCAGGGAAATAATGAAAACATGTTTTATTTTGAACCAAAAACTAAATCACCCATAGTTCTGGGCAAAAGTCTCACGTAAACGAGCACGTATAACGCTTAAACATTATTCCTTTTTACCAGTTTAGTATGAAGAAATGCGACAACTCATCATGGGCGACGAAAACATAGTCTTTCTACTTTTTGATCACCGTACAATGTCGAAATTTCGAACGGGGGGAGAAAACATTAAACTAACTTTTATGTAATTCCCAAAGGAAACTTTGCATAAAAACAAATAACAAAATTAATATATTTTTAAGGTGCCTTAAAAAAATGTTTTTAAAGTAAGTTTTGTTCGTGCCCCTGGTAGAAAATTACAAAAATCATAATTTATTTTAATTAAAGTGAAAAAAAGTTTGATTCTGACGCAAACAAACAAAAATTGTGTTCTTTTGTGACTTGCACTTGTCAATATACATTTACAGTCACTGCACTCACTTCTATCTCAAGTTCGTATTTCTTTCATAGTCTTGAACAATGTGCTCGGATTTCGACATTAAAAGTGGAAAAACTAAACCACATTATTATTATTATTTTTATAATTTATATTTGTCGCAATTGTAATGATTGTTGAAAAATTAAAATGGACTAAAGAGGGAGTTTGGCCTTGCTGCAGCAGTAACGGAAGAAGAATGTGATAACAAACACAATATTAAAAAAAAAGAATTCTTTTAAAAAACTTCTCGACAAGTAAATTAAAAAAGAGAAAAATGTGCAAAAGTTATTACAAATGAGAAACGCATCACTGACAAAATTATATTATTGTTGTTGATGTGGTTCAAGCTGTTCTCAATGAACAACAAGAAAGACAAAACAAAAAAATGGAAACTTCCGAATATATAAATGAAGTAGGAATTCAAGCAGAGAGATGAAGTATGAACAAAAAATAAATTAAAATGAAAACAATTACAAATAAAAAAATGGACATTTTTGCAAACAAAGCCTTTTTCTACCCGGAAATAAGGAACCAAAACTTCTCTAACAAGATAAAAAAGAAAAACGCAAACAAACGAAACTTGAACACAATATTCCAAAGGACGACAAAAGAAAGCTTTTTAATGTTTGACCATTTTGCTGGTATTACTGCAAAACAGCATCAGTTGCTTATAATTAATCATCATTTCAACTTAACAAAAGAAGAAAATCATTAGAATTCATCATCAATTTGTACTAAAAAAAAAAGAAAAAAAAACCCAAATTCTTATCCATTAACTTAACAAAAGCAAGAGGAGTGAGTGCATTGCCTTCGCTTTTTTTATCATAAGTAATGAGTGTCATATATATCTATGCATTTGCTATCCGCCTTAATATGAGCATCTAACGGTAAACTCAGCCAGCTGCCAAATTGTTTATTGTTATAATTCATAAACTTTAAATATAAATATTTAACAATAATTTGTTGACATTTATTCTCTTGCAGGATGAAGCTCGTAAAAAAGCTGTCTCCACATATCTGGTGGAAAACTCTGATTTACCACCACCGCCACGTTATCAACAAGATGGCACACTGCCAATGCTTTACCCCAACAACATGGGTAAGTTTATGTTTACTCTCTTAATACATTATGTCGTAATTGCATCATTATGGCTCAAAATACTTTAACACTAAGCTCTCCTTGCATTTTTCACATTAAATCTCTCGTATAATACCGATTTCATTTGATAAATTTATTGAATTTTAACTTAAAAACAATATTGAAACATTCAATGGTTTAAAGTTTTTTAGTTGAGGTAATACACCACGCTACTCTTTGCCTAAAACCATTCTTCGCCCATTTTTGTCGTCAAAATTCAAAAATTATACCTTGTTCGCATATAAAAACTTTTCATAAGACGCTAATATTTGGCGAGCTTTGAAGAATATACCTTTGTAGTCCAAACTTAGCACATTAAATTTATTTGCCAAATCACTATTTTGCACCAGTTTTCTTTCCAAAATGCAGTAACTTCAAGTCATATAAAGGTTCAACTTTTGAGAACATATCCAATCCGAATTTTCCAAATTCGTTTAGTGAGGCGTACTATTATTAACACATTTTTGCCTAAAAATATTAAAATTAGAAAATTTTTTTCAAATAACGCATATTGTTGAGATAGGGGAAGCGGTCTTAAAAATGGCCCAGTTAATCCATAATAAGTTTTATTAGAATACATCGAAAAGCGCGACCTGTAGCGACAGACGGAAAAGTATACTTAGTCAATGCCTGGTATGATTCGGAATCCATTGACATAATAACAAGTGGATCTATATCAAGTCCTTTCGGATGTTGCATATACCCGACCAAGCTGCATACAGTCTTCCCGAAGTACAGTGTATGTTATAAAATATTCGCAGAATTTGAAATAGATTCACATGCGCAAAAAAACCTCTAAGAAGGTTCTCTTATGTGAAGTCAAAAATTCTAAACAAAATAAATCGTATTTACTCCTTGAAACTATAGAATTCATATCAATTGCAAACACCTATTCAAGCTTAGAAAGATTGTCCGATCTTTTAAATTCGTAGAGGATAAACCGCACCCTCTGACGCGATTGTTGTTGTTTTTACTTAGAAGTCCCATAAAGCAAACGCTTACCATTTCACGTTCTTCTAAGTTTAATGGGGAGATATATCCCCCGCTCCCGAAATATCTCTTCGAAGTCTTAATTTCAAGTAATTTTTATTCGTTTTGATCGAGAGTGGCGATGAATCAAGTACAGCGTTTCCAAAAGAGCGAACATTATTTTCGTTCGTATCTTTTAACTACACGTCGTAAGAACGTGTACTAAAGCCATTTTTCTTCTTTCAATTAACTTCAGAAGCATCGTCTTTTTTATACATATGTTTTTTAAAAATTGTTCTATATAAAAATTTTTCTAAGTTTTGAATATTGATTCCGCAAGCTTGTCTTGCATTTAACTCCCACTTTTGCAGTGTTTGTTTGCTTTATACAAGGTGCATCTTTAATTATTACAATTTTAATCGTTACGGTTTTTGTATATATGGAGATGCTTCTGATTGTTGCATTGTTTCGATTATCGACCGTTATATTGTTATCCTTTAATTATGATCATTACAAACATATATACGTTGTTTTTGCTGGTCAGTAGTATGCCATAGATATGGGTTGTAAAGATATGTTGCCAAATGTCAATTTTATTTGGCGAAGTTGAATTTGGAGACGTTTTGTACCTGACTTTAACTTCAAATATTTTGTTCACTTTGGTCGATATTGAAAAAACTACTTCCTTTTTTCGGAATTTTTGTCAAAAAACCAATAACTTTGTGCTTACGTATGTTTTAATGATACCAATCATTTCTGAAATTGGCGCACTTCTATGACAAATATTACATTCTTTAAATTCACGGTATAGAAGAGTTGTTTGTTAGAATAATTTAGTTAACTTACGCATTCGCCCTCATTTGTCAAAAATCGTAACTTTACAGATTTAAGATTAAAACTTCAAGGCAATACATTTAAACCAGATGGCGTTCGTATAGCATAGGGTTTCAAGTTAGTTCACCGTGGGAAATATCCGCCTTTGTGTTAGAAATGTCATTATAAACATATACTATGGTTCTCATACCTCAAACGCCTCCGAATCGCTCTCGTACAAAAAACTCAATAAATTTTTATAGAAGCATCGCTTTGTTAAACTCGCAAACTTTCGGGAAAAGTTGCAATAATTGTTTGTAATGCAAGATAATGACGATTATATATTTTATTTATTCATTTTTTGGCGATAGTCCGTGACTTTGTGTAAATGTCAATTTGCGATTTAAGTATAATTATTCGTATTTCAGTCTAGAGTTGCGTCATTCGAAGATGAAAAGTCTAAAAAAATAAATAAATAAATTAGATACGCATACGACAAGGAATTATTTTATATTGATCCAGGATTTCCAGTTGACCTATATGTCTACATTAGATGTTCTAAAAGCATCGCTTAGTAAAATTTATACAAATTCACACATTGTTTCCAAGCATTTATTCTCCTTCATTCGAGAATATTGATAAGCAGTAAAAATTCATTAAATTTAGTAAGCAATCAGGACAAATTAAATCGATAAAAGAAAGAATTTCTTTATATAATAAAATTACAACCAATTAAATGAAACCATACGAAAGCAATTTTCACTTGCCTTACTTGCAAAAGAGTTTGACTACTTTACTATAAGAATAAAATGATAAAAAAAAGTGAAGCCCACTGATTTCCTTTAGCATTAAATGAACAGAACAATTGTTGCTCACAAAAAATATCAGCAATTTAACTTAATTAACTTTCTTTTTCTTTTTTTTCGAATATTGCGTTTAAATTTTATTTTACTTTTATTTTATTTTCCATTCAATTGATTACAGATGTTTTGCATTTTAATTTCTTTTAAAAGCTTAATGAAATCATACTTTACGCTGGAAATTTTATCTATGGAACATTTTACCTACTTTTTCCTCTTTCTTTAGATCCAAAAGAGAGGGTAACGGAATAACTTCGATACTAAAAAAGAAACTAAAATGCACTTATATTTATTATATATGTATATTATATATATATATATATATATATAAATTATATAAATTATATATATTTATATATATATTATATATATAAATTATATATATAAATATATATATGTATATATTTGTATATAATTTATAATTTTATAAGAATTGGAAGAACATTTAATAAGAAACATTTAATATATTTGTTAGATAAGGTAGTCCCTACACAGTTCTTTAATTAGCACGGTATTCTGAACCGTTTTGCACTTTTCCAGCGATTAGTTTGCTGAACAAGGCTTAATTAATCTCACCGTTTTTTACCCATAATCGAAAGATGTTGGGTGTATTTATTTTGTTATTTAGCTTGCAACACCCAGAAGGAAGCTTCAAAGATCCCGCAAAGCATGTATACTCGCGATCAACGTCAAATTTAGAACCGATTTAAGCCAGCCAGTCTGTCTGCATGATGCCTAAACATTTTCCTGGAGCAAAAATTAAGATAAAAGTTGTAAATTCGGTAAAGCCATTGGAAGTTGTGGCACGAACGTTGACATTGAAAATGGGCCAAATCGGTCAAAGGACATACCCACTGCACTGAAAAAAAAGTTGCATGTTTTGCTTGTTACTCAAAACTCACAGCAGATAAATTTGCTAAAATCTCCACATTTATCGAGTTAGTTGCCCTGTAGTATTAGAAATCAAAAAGGATCCACCACGCCTACTCGGTATAATAGAGTATGGAAGTTAAGTTTCTTTATAAAAACGTTTGCAACATAAGAAACCTCATAATCTATCATCAACATCTATAAAATGTACATATTGATCAGTATCAAAGTCGGACGTATCTGTCCTTCCGTCTGTCCATCATTCTGTCTGTTTATCTTTGTAATAATCTTTTTGCTGATCGCAAAAATTAACGTATTTGGATGAAATTTGGCAAAAAATTGATATTGAAAACGCGCGGAATCGGTCACAGACCACACTCACAGTATAAAATATGCTAAACACTCCACGATTTTCTGGGTATTTTGCTCATTACTCATAGACTACGCAATATATATTTCCACAATACACGCACCAGCAGAAAAAATATGCCACGCCCACCTATTAACATTTAATTTATTTATACCTTTTTTAACATAAATGTGGTGGGTGTAAAAGAATTAGAATGACTCGCGGTATAGAGCTATCTTTTACTATATAAATATAATTTTCTGAATTCAGTTAAACCTGTGTATCCGTCTATCTGCCTGTTTGTCTTACTGATAAGTGTCCATGTACCTTTGTGCTTAACCTAAGCACATAGTTTTCTAGATAATGGGAATCTGATTTTTGGTATATTATGCAGGAAATAGCTATAGGTTTGTACCGAGAGGTGAGATGTAAGGATTTAATGTCTCACCTTGTCAACTTACTCATTTGTTTGCTATAAATAAACCAATCCATGGTCTTTGTGTAACAAGTAGAAGTGGCAAATTTGTAAGTTGGCGGTCTGGAAATCGGATTGTCACTACAAAAAAACTGAAGCATAGAGTCACTCATTTCAAAGAAATGATCTATCCTCATTTCTGATGACATCAATCACGTAGATGATAGTTGCCTGATGAAGTATTGTTTTTTTGTTGTTATTTTTAATCGAAGTGGCAAACTGGTACAAGCTTAAGCACATATTCGTCGCTTGATGATATCTTCTTACCTACTACAATCAGTGAGTAGATAGTGTTACTCCATTAATTCCGACTTTCGGCAAAGAAACAAAGAATATTGAAAATAAGTAAAAAAAAACTTACAGCGACTTTTCACTATTTTTTCCTTAGATGTAGGGGTGTCTTGCAAGCGCGTAACGCAAAATTTGAAGCTTATGGTGTGTGCTGAAGTTAGAAACCCATCCGTCAAAAAATAAAATGTCGTTGTTTGTTTTCAATTTTTGAAGCTTGTGCGTCTATAACGAAAAGAAAAGACGAATGGGTTCGTTTTGAGGCAAAATATATTGAGATAATGGTAGTTTCAATAGACAAGGAAGTAGAGAGGATTGACTGAATTCATATTCTATCGAGTCTTCGTTCTCAGTTTGTGGGCGTAGCAATCCTTTTATATCCTCTACATTTGGTTTAATGAAAGACAACATATTATCTGATATACTTTCTTTCTCACTCGCCTTTGATTTTGAGCGTGCTATCCAGAATATAATCCATTATCTAAATTTCTTTTGATTCTAAATTTCATAAGAAAATTTGATATTGCGAACTGTACCTAGATCTTTTAAAAAAACGAATAATATAATAAGAGTAGACTGTACTGTAACTGCAGCTCATACGATTTATTATTATATGGTCTTAACCAACAAGAATGGCATTTAAAATGTTATTGTTCACAAACCAAAGAACAGTCTTTTGTTAATGCGGAGAATAAAGAGTTTCACACTGGTGGATAAAGGAATTGTCGCGCTTTTTAATTTAGACAGGAAAGACAACCTCCTTTTCTTGGACCAAATGTGTCAGTTTTTCAATATTTACTGTAACATTTTAATTTTTAGACGTTTTTCTGTTGCCTGTGATTGGCTTTGATGCGCCTGTAATGTTGCTAATGTTGCCTTAGCATGCCCATAGAGAGCAATTCTAACGTGAGATGGAAGCAGGCATGTCCGTAACACATACAACGCTTCTTTGTGAGATTTCAGTATTTATTTCGCCAATTTATGATTTATCTTCATTACTTTTTATATAAAAAGTTCTCCCATATAAGTAAGATTTTAGCAAAATATAAAATGGTGCGAGCAAAATAAGTTTTAATTTAAATAATAAGCCCTTATGGCGAACTCTATCGAAAACTTGCGTTACATCAAAAAATACTGGAGAAAAATATGATTTATTTACCAGGCTGTTTTTAATTACTACGCTGTAGCATTACCCAGTTATGTAATGATTACGCCGAAACCCAAATTGATGATCAGGCAGTACATTGACAGCTAGCAGGATTGAAGACGGCAATCCTTTTAAAAAAACCTTTTTCGAAAAGACTGGGGAAAGACTGATAGATCTGTATGATGTTATCATGTTTTCAGGATTTTCTGGTTTTTGAACCGTACAAACTGTCATGCACTTCCAATGAATAGGAAAAAAGAAAACTATTATGATTGAATTATACATAAATTAAAGCAAAGATCTTCTGAACGTCGATTACATAGATCAGATTTCAATTGCTCTAAGCAGATTTGCAAATTGAATAAAGAGATGCGAGTTAAGAAAGCTTATACTAATGCAGAGATATGTAGAGGCTTTGGGTGCTTTAGTAGTGAATTGGTAAACTAGCAATAGATGATTAAATGATAAATCTTGATTGCTGCTTTATTATACATATGCATTGTACATATTTATATATTTAAAGACGTATATAATTATTTACAAAAACTGCCATTTCGTAAGAATTATGATGCCAATCAACGTTGACAACGTAAGAACTTAAAAAATATCAAAATGGAAAAAATAAATGAAATATAAAATAACTGAAGTCTATACATATTTGTATGTATGAGGATCGACTACGTGCACTAAAAGCATGTAGTGCGTATGCATATGCATATTTATATGGGTGTATATGCGTATGGGTACATGGAGTGATAAGCATGGTATAGTAGTTAACATGTGTCAAATCTACATTTTAGATAAAGAAGAAAATCGCTTACTCGGTATCCTCATGACGTTAGTACGATTATCTCTTTGGCACAACAACATAAAAAAACAGTTAAAATAATTAACTTGTCTTTTTCAAATTGGCGAAAATGAAAAAATGCTATTGACATGACGATGATATGTTTGATAGGCATAAAAAACGCAGAGGGTCGTCTTTACGTACGTACAAATATGCTGCGTTCTGGGGTATGTTTGGGCTCTTTTTTTTAATTTAAAATTAAAATTGTTCTTTTCAATTTTGTTTTCAATATTGTCTTCAGTATGGCGCTTTCTTTTGTCTTTTGCATTTAGTGAATATTTTCGATTATGGCAGTCATGCGTAAACTATCAAAAATTAATTTAGGCGTTTTCGATCTTGAAATGTCTGTAACTTGCTACGCCTGCTAGACCCTCAGTAATAGAAAAAAGAGATTAAATTTTTGCAATGATGGTTTTTTAAAAGATGTAAACAGAAAATGACTGCAAAAAAGAACTCCGATATTACAAAAATTAATTTTAAAAAAAATTCAATTGATCGAACTGGTTGATACTTAACGAATCAAGAAAAGTATAAACGATATCCCGGTAAATATTGAACGAGGTCATCAAGTACCTCTTGAAAAATTTAACCAAGTTGTCGAAGTGAAGAAAACTATAACATAAGCAAAGCAATGACATCAAAGAAGAGCGAAAGAGAGAAAGAAATACAAGCATCGCATGCTCTGCATAACAAATAAATAACCTACGGAAGTAAACTGCGGAAAGGGTCGAAGTTGAAACGAACAGCATTCGTACTATTTGGGATAAAATTCGTCATTATGTACAGAAAAATTAGTTAATTAACTTAGAAGCACTACCCGGTAGATTAGGATCAACATTGTCGACATTAACGAAAGGAACCATCGGAACTTTTCATATTGTATGATACCGTTATGAATTTTTAAGATAATTTCCAAATCAATTCTCAAATTTTGATCTCTACATTTAATTTAAATTTTTCTCGACAATCTATTGTGTATTCAAACATTGAGTTCTGACTGAAATTTCTTTATAATTTTCATGGCATAAAGCTCGTCCTTTACTATTCACATGTACTTCATAGTAATATTTGCTACATGTGTCCACACATACATGCTGACATGCTTTAATATTAGATAATACAATCAAGTAAACTATATGGTGGCATTTTGTGAATTCTAGGTGCTGATGCATGCAAACACTTTTCATTTTGAATTTGAAGCATCATGTGTTGCAATATTATGATGATATGCAGGCTGACTGCGCTTTATCTGTTGTTGGTTTTCTTCTTTTTGTTTTTTTCGTTTTTAGAAAGAGCTAAGATAAACGACGATCCTTTTAAAACGATAGCTTGTGCATTTTAGTTTCTGGATTTCAATGTCTATATGTCCACGTGTTATGTGCGTGTGTGTATTCATAAGATTCATAAGAAACACAACTATTAAGAGAGGAATGCAATTGACTCACAGAACGTTGGCAACAACGAATACAACAGATATCAGTAGATGTTTTACGTTGAGTTGATGTGCGAATAATATGAAACAAATTGCTGCACACTAAAGTGGTTGCTTTTTCCCGGTGCTCGTTTGTTTGTTCTGACATATGCTGCGCGCACAACGAGCAAAATTACGGTTTCTTCTTCTTCTTTTTTGTTTTTAGTATATCTAGCAGTACATACATTCTCCCTAAAAGCGGCGGGCATGTTTGAATTGTTGTTGAACAGCTTATACCGTTGTTTTTCTTATTATTACTCCGTAGGGCTTACGTACACGCACGAATTTATAAACGAAACTTCTCGTAAATGTAGTGTATGCTATAAAATTGGAAAACATTCATCAGCGCTCTTTTTCAATACGTGAAGGTTATTCTAGGCAAATATTTAAATAAGCATATGTATGTGTGTGTGTGCTCACATATATGCTTTTAATTTTGTTACACTGTTAACTATTAGAGGGCAGGCAGCTTACAGTTTTAATGTGTAATAAAAAGACTAACATCATCAACACTTAATATTCGTTATACAAGTTTGTATCGTAAAATATCTCTACTCTAACGAGAAGAAAACAAATTTTTTTTATTATATTTTTTATTAAAAGGAACTATAAATTTATTAGCTGATTGTTGTATTGCCTGGTAATAAAGATTAGAGAAAATTAAGTTGATTAAGTACTGCATCCAAACAGGCTAAAAGTTTTTAGTTTAACTCGATTTTGATTCGTTAAATTACTCTTCAGAGTGAACATGAGCATGTTCATTAGCCGAATTACGTTGATAGTACCCATACTTTATGTATGTATATAAGCATATCTAGCAAAGTCGACTTATGCATTGCATTAAAAAATTAAGCAAAATGTTGATCATACAAGCAAACATTTAATTAATTTGTTTTTAACATTTTTCTCATATTTTTTAAAGCTTCCTGCTAGTCATACAATTTTAATTTGATATAACAATGCAGATATTATACACAAGTGTCTAATTTATACTGATTGCTTGTTTTCGAAATTTCACTTAGGACACAACTGTCCCTCAAGCAACTTATTTTTATATCTATGACATCATTTTTGGATTAAGAATTTAAGCAACCAACATAAGGGAGCCTCTTATTCATAAAAGCCAATTTCCTAATTATCTTACGAGAGACTTGTAGTGAAGCGTTGCACCATTCGGAACGTCCTTACAACACAAATAATCCATTTCCTTGGTCAATAGTAGCCAGGCAGGTAGCAATGACCTTTGGACATTGTCGCAGACTGAAAGATGAAGAAAATAGAAAGCAGAAAGAAAGACGAGAATGGAAAAGCAGACTCTCAGACCCTCAGAACCATCAAGAGAGCGGAAATTTTTGTCCATGCCCAACTTCACCAAAAAGGAATGGCGGTGACTGTAACTGTACATATCAGTGCATACTCGTCTCAAGACAAGAACTGACACGTCTATTTGCAAATTGCTCTGCTTCTGCGATACGAACAACTATACGTAGGGAAAACGAGAAGATAAATGATATTTAACGGTTACTTAGTCGATTCCTCCTTCTTTTTTCAAAATTCTACCATACTTTCTGCAGAATTCTTCTTCGCAAAAAGCCAAAGAAAGTGATTTCGTGTTTTTATCCTTTCGGTTCGTTTAATTTAATTTCTCACTTCACACTTCCTCCATATGTATAACATATAACACTCCCCTCTTTTTATTTTTTTGCTTATTCATAAATGTTGCCACTTAATCCAATTCACGAAACAAGAAAAAAGCTTGGAGAAACGGTTCTACCTATGAAAATGCAACGACCTATGATTCTCAGACTATGCATCTTTCTAAGCTTTATGTTTTGAGGAAGAAAGCAACTGCAATGTAGTTACACTACTACGAGTATAACTCATTATGGACCACTTAGCTGCAATTTAATTTTAAGCATCCTAATTTTTAATATCTCTCACACCATCAAAAACCTATGTTAACACAAAGCACATACTAATCCATGCATACTAACCATTAGTTCATATTTTGTGCGACCTTCGAGATTTATTATTATATTTCGATGCGCTCTTTAAACTTGGACAAATTCACAAACACTGATCTACATTTAGTAATGTTATGGCTTAAGTATTAGCCGTAACTGTTAAAGCAATAATTTTAGTGTATAAGAACTGACTTTAATTTAAAAGACCAAGCACCACCCCAATCATAACTGAACGGAGTTAAATCTTTTATTCCAACCTTCTTCTGATTCATGAAAGAAAAAAATACACGAGTCTCTAACTAGCGTGTTGAGCGGATCGGAATCAGAAAAGAAGGCCATTATAATTAGTTATATACATGCATTCTCTATATGGTTTACCTATCGTTATCATTTCACAATCACTTATTTATTACAATCCTTAATTCGCAGTAATTGTTTTTTTCTTAGCTTTATGTTATCCGGTAAGAAAGGAGACTGACTCTTGTTACTTCTGCTACAGCAATTGACATGTGCCCATTGTATCCTACCCCACTAGTGGCACTATTCAGACTCATTTTGTGAATTAATTTAAGCTTGTCTGTTGATGTGTTCTTGTGTTCAACCTATAGTTTTTTTGGTCTGCACTTAAATGTGAGGTGAGGCATGTCTTACGACGAGACTCATTTAAAAGTTTCAAAGTGTTCATTCTATAGACCACAATTTTGAGATATTTTGACGAAATTTTATCTACTGACGTGTGTTGGGTCAAAGACGTATGGTATTGAACATAAATTCGTTCGTACTATTTTTACGACCACTCTTCATGTAACGCCCCATTTGAAATGATTCTTTTTATAACAAAAATCTGTAGAATTGCTATGATACAAAATGTGTGAAATGTAGGTCGAATGCGATCGGGGTTTAAACCACCTCCCACATTTCTTGTGAAAAGTAAGCCTTAATGTGGTAAAAAGATATAATTTTTAATATTTTATGAATCAAGTGCAACCCTAACAATTTGACATAAGAATTAACTGTGCTAGACTTGCACAATGTACGTCTTTTTTCTGGATCCCATCTGATATAAGTGTTCTCATGAAAAGTAAGCAAAAAGATCCTATCTTTAATATTTTATAATGAAAGTTGGTCTGTCAAAATAGTTTCAGATGAAAATTAACTGCCCCGAATTTGGAACACGTAGATCTAATTTTCAGAGAACACCATAATATGTTTATAATATTTGATGCTTACTCACAAAAGTAAATTAACAATTTTAGTACGCAAAGTGGAGTAGAATGTGTAATGGTCGAGCCTGGACTGTTTTCACTTATTTCTCTATGAAGATTTTACAGTTCAACAATACTTGACTTTTACTTCTATCCTTGATAATTTAAATAGTTACATAAGTAGTAATTTAATAAATCTATAGGATCTCTATAGAGAGACGAGGGGGAAACCGAAATTTGAAGAACTGCGCTTACATCATATTTCCTATCAATTAAAAGCAAAAGCCCACAAGGTGTCACTCTTTTATGTTACTAAATTTGGAAGAAAACATTCTATGTTTCGATGTTCTTGACGCTCCACTGGAATTTCAGCATTATTCCCCTAGTTAAGTGAAGCATTTTATAAATAATTCAAGTTCAAGTTAAAAGTCATATATTTGAAAATATAATTCTCTTTTCTTCTTCTCTCTTTTATAAGATCTTCAAAAGTTTTTTTTTTTATTGCCCAAAGTGATAACATATAAGTTTTGTAATCGACAATAGAGGAAGTTAAACCAATTGTTAAAGGATTCATTCCAAAAAAAAAGCTTAGTAATTTTATTGTTTTCCTAATCTTTCCATACAGATGAGTTTATTTTACAAAAAACTTTTGCCTTTTGTGTTATCAACAAACCAGAGAGTTTGCCGCACACCAAAAGGAAGCTCAAAAAGGTTATTTCAGGAATGTCATTATATTAGTAAAGAATGTTATTATATTGTTAATAAGATATTCTTTCTATATTGTAATGCCAAAGGCTATAAGATAGTTTGGGTTTTGCTAAATTGAAGGTAAAAATTTCTACTTTTGACAAAAGCCAGCTTCACGAATGTAAAATGATTATGTAACTAAAATAAAAAAAAGAATGTTCAATTTACTTATATATATGCTGAAAATCTAGTTGTAAGCTAGATTCTCTCTATATGCTCTTACAAATGCAAATAAAATCTTGTCCTCTTAAACAATTTAATTAAAATTAAAAAAAAATTATTCTCATAGTACAAGAATATTACTAATAAGTAAGAAAGCTAAATTTGGCTGTGCCGAATCTTTTATACCCGCCACCATAAAGATCTTCAAATATATGTCCGAAAGTTCAATATCGATTCTCTGTAATATTGGTTAGGCATGGCAGATTTTCCCATTTTTATGGAATATCGTGGAAATTTATGTTGCGTAGTTTATGAGTTGTAAACAAAACACGCCGAAAGCAGAAGGATATATTATTTTATAGGGGTGTCCTTTGACCAATTTGTCCGATTTTCTGTATCAGTAACTCCGAATGCTTCTGCCAAATTTGATCCACGGTTCTTAATTAGTGCGTAGGGTAAAATGGTTACTGCGGACAACATAATTTATCTACAATACTCTATTATGTCGAGTGGGCGTCGCTGAGCCGACACTAGAGGACAGCTAGATCGACAAATTTTTATAGATCTCTCTATTATGGTTTATCAGTAGTAAGAAAAAAAACCCAATTTTTTTATAATCACCACCGAAGGTGATGGGTACATTCATTTTGTGATTTCCTTTGTAATGCCCAGAAGGAAACATTAAGTATATATATTCTTAATTTAGAATCGATTCAAACACACATCCATCTGTCCGTCTGTGGTAAAAGTTCTCTTAGCCGCAGAAATGAAAAAATCGGCTTTTAATTTGGCAGGCACACTAGAAGTTCTTGCACGCAGATTGCTATTGAAAATCGGCCAAATCGATCACAGGCCACCCTTACACTATAACCTGAAATCACGTCTGTTTTCTGGCTGTTTTGCTCAACGGTGTTCAATGACTGGCTGTGTTCGATGATATTTCATCAAAAAGAAAGCTGCCACGCCCGCCTATTAAAATTTAGTCCCCTCCATTTTAAAAGAAGAAGTTAAAGATGTACTGTGGATGTATCTTCCGACCGATATGGTCCACATTCAATACCAACTTGCGCGCAAGAACTTCCAACGAGTTTTTCAAACTTTAAGCCAAAATCTTCATTTTTGCGTGCAGGAGATGTTAAATAGACGGACAGACAGACATACTTAAATCGATTCTAAATTCAAGAATATATATATTTTGCGAACTCTCCGAAGTTTTCTTCTGGGCACTACAAACAAAATGACAAATGAATATACCTCTCACCTCACCCTAATACATATGAATTGATTCTTCCTACCTTGCTTGCTTGTACATGTGCATATGAACAATTTAATGATACACAAACTAAGAATGATGCATAAATCATATCATTTTCATTTGTAGACGTACACGTATCGATGCGCATGCTTACGTTGCATACAAAAACAGAATGCATTCTTAATCTTTGCTTACGACTTCTATCCATCATCAACATTGTAAGGTTAGAGGGAAATTTTTTCCGTTTTCTTTTTTCTTGTAATTCCTCATGGTTTTATTTTTCTTTTTGTTTGTTTTTCGTTTTGCCTTTTATTGTTGCGTACTTCGTTTACGTTTTTACTAAATGCTCAACGGGACTTGTCATCTTGTCATCCATTACCCTAAGGGTTCTCCTATCTACATTAATGTTTCAAAACATAAATGCAAACACTCGACTATATAGATACATACATTCATACATACATACACACACAATCTTGTATTTACAATGCGAAATGACAATAAGAAAGAAAAACTATATCTAAAACAACCTTCACAAATACCCAGAAACAAAACGCAATAGTAATGCATAGTTGAAGTTTCTTTATTTTCATCATTTTTCTATCAATCTTCGAAGACTTAAGTTCACTGGCTTAGTTGGGTCGTACGTAACGCCCAAAAAATAGGCATCAAATTTTATTTCTAATTTATATAAAACTTTTAATTCAGCCAAAACACACCATTCTAAAAATAATTAGTCGAGACTGTACTAAAATTTAAAAACTATTTCCATCGCAATTGTGGTACTGAAAAAGGGGTTTAGAATTTCAAAATGTTTACTTTAACATCGGGTTTTCTATAAAGGATAAGGCGCTGACATCGGCCGCCTATTCTCAAAACGGCCTAATTCCAAGTAACACTAAATATCTTCTCAATTTTCAGCTTTAAAGTTCCAACACAGTCCAAACAAGTTTATGTTTTGAAGGTTTTAAAAATGGGTTTTCGAATAAAAAAATAGATCTACCGACAGGCCTTTAATGATCGTTTAAGAGTCCACATTCTTCTCGAAGCCACTTTGCCTACGTATATAGGAGAAATATCCTGGTTGCCTCAAATAAAACAAACGGATTGAAGGAGATTTCTCGGTCAACCCAGTGCTCTTTAACAGGACTATTCGTCTTTCTCAGCTTTTCATCTGCTCGTCCTGAAATTATCGGTATATCGCGCAACGCCTTACCGCAACGCTCGGTCTTTAATCGCACTGCCAGTACTTAGAACGACCTACCCACAGTGGTTTTACTCGTCGTTCTTGATGTTCACACCTTTGGCTTGAACGAACCTTTTCCAGAGTGGTTTTACTCGTCGTTCTTGATGTTTACACTTTCAGCTTGACCGAATCTTTTCTACAGACACCGCCAGCTATGATGAGATGAGATGTGAGGATGCGATATAGATACCTTTACCTATCTACCTGAGTCATTTTCCAGCCCCATTTTTTTATATTTCATTATAATATGATTTTAATCTCTTTTCTCAATGCTGATCTCTTTTCTCATGGCTGATGATCGGCTTAGCGTTCAGACAATCAAAAATATCACTGCTAGATATTCAAATGTTGCGATTTACGTAAATTTAGATAAACTTGTCATTAACTGCTGAGTTTCTTTTGAAATATAATTTTCAAATCGTGATTATTATAGGAAAAGTTTGCAATTTGTTTGCATTTGTTTGGCATCCGCACAAATGATGCTATCAACAAAATTTCTAGTATTTTTATATTTTTGTAAAAAGTTTGCAAGAATTATTTCTACTCATTTAAGAAGAATATCCGATTTCTAGGCAAATATCTTTAAGCGATTCGATAGCTGAACTTGATCAACAGCAAAACAGCCAAACGTGCATCAATTTTTCTTCTCTGATAAATTTCCAACTTCCTGACTAACATGAAAATCGTGCTGTGAAACATTTTCATTGAGACAAATGGTTCTGCTTGTTAACAAAGAAAATCAAATATAACAATTTACATATGCAGAGACACATACCAAAATGCATAAACGTATATTCTTAAAGAAGATATTTCGTTGAAATAAAAATAAAGACAACAAAAAAGAAAAAACACATGGGACGGATGTCTTTGCCACCCACGTCTCATGGTGAATTCTTTTCTGTGCACTTGACTCTATATTTTGTTTACTTGCAGTTAGCTTGATTCCTAGTTGTCATTCTCTTTTTATTCTGTGCAAACGTGTCTTTCTTTTCAGTCATATTTGTAATTTTCATTTGTGTACTTTTCGCTACAGACCGAGGCATGTTAAAATTTATCCTTTTCTTAGCAACGTACTGAAAAATATATCGGGAAAGTTATAAAGTATGCTTTTAAGCCGATTTAACAAAGATCATTTGCCTATATATCAAATACATTATCTCTAACTTCCATTCTCGCACTGGAGGTAGCACTTTCTTAAGTTAAGATTACGGAAAAGCTTAACAAGTAAAAAGTTTGTCTTAACCTTAGACAAATTTTTGATCCCAGACCTTATTAAACTCAACCCAATATATTAATATTAGAGCTATTTGATTAACTTTAAGCCTGACTTTTCTTCAAACATGGCCTTAGAAATCATCCATTTTTCAGTTTATATCAATAAATTAAAGTTAAATATTAAACGTATTGAACGTAAATGATAGCAACCATGCTCGCATAAATAAATCCATAGGGGGAAAGGAAACGAAAAAAAAACGTCAGAAAACTTTAATCAAAAACACCAAAATGCACAAATTAAAAATTTATTCTGTCACCGGAAATATACGTTATTCGTATTTTGTATTCAGTTTGAAATGTGAATGTATTGTGTTAGATTTACGATCGTAAAAACCTTTAACAATATTCGCATTCTCTATCTACACGAAATGAAGACATAAATAAAGACTACTACGTAAAGGTATTCTATTTATAAACCACCAACGCGACATCATGTACGTTTAACATTTAGATACACTTAACGTTGTCTATATGTAGCCTTCAAGAAAGAATATATAGCCTTCAAGAAGGGAAATGAAACAGCAGGCATTTGTCTGTTTTCGTGGCATTTGCGCATTCTTCAACTCCCAGCATTACTATACGCATTTAAATACAATAAACTAGCTTTCTTGTAGTTGCTTTCCCCGGAATTATAGACTTATACTACGTAGCTTTCTTTTCATTTACATTCTATGTAATTTTCTTTCTCTTTAAATTTTAAAACTGTGACTATAACTTCCACTAATATAGGTAAAATAAATGTTTAAAATTCATCAGAAAAGTCGTTAAATTTTTGATTAAAAGAATTTAATAAAAATCTTTGAACATGTCATCTAAGCCATCACTTTTGGGCGCATTTTACGTTTAAAATTTTTATTTTTTTTCGACAAAGATGTGTTTATAAACGTTTAAAATTTCTAAGTTATTTATTTATATCCAAGAAACAAACTTAATTGATCTCATAACTTTTCTTGAATATTATAAAATTACTTGCAATTATATATAACAGTATCGCTGACAAGTACTATCTTTCTTTATAAATTTAAGCTGCTGAAGTCTTTCCTTACAAATTTAAGCTGCTGAAGTCTTAATTTCTTTGACTTCAAATTTTCTTTTTGGCATTTAGCACAACTTTGCTCAAATTTTCTTAACCTAACCCACTTTATTTTGTCTACAAAACATTAGCCTTTTTTCAACTTAAATTGCTTTTGGCTTATGTAAACTTACCATCGCTTCGTTTCTTTGCCACTTGAGCAGTTGCGTATGAAAAAAAAAAAACGAGAAATATTAATAAATAACAAAATTATATTCGGCTGTGCCGAAAAGGGGGGAAAACCAGGTTTTAATAGGTGGGCATGGCAGATTTTTTTCTACGTTAATTAAATACTGCGAAACACAGACAGCCATGGAATAATATGGAAAAAAGACAGAAAACAGACGTGCTTTCAGCTTACTCAGTAGGCGTGGCCTGTGATCGATTTGGCACAAATTCAATAGCAACGCATGTGAAAGAATTTCCAATGTTTCTGCTAAATTTCTTCAATATCTTCATTTTTGCGGTTAGGTGAATGTTTACTACAGAGATTAAGGAACCAGAAAGATCGACAGACGTAGCAATAGATGCGTCTAAGAGGATTCCGAATTTTATACGCACTTTACGGGGTTTCTGAAAAATCTTTCTTAATATTACAAACGTTTTGACAAAACAATTTAATTTCAAAATTCTATTACATCAAATGAGTGTGGTCTTTCCTTATCGATTTTGCACAGAAGCTACAGGGCAATATTTGTGGAAATTTTTATAGATCTATCTGCAGTGGTTTATGAGTAATAAGCAAAAAATCCAATTTTTTTTTTGCTACCGAAAACAAATGTGTTCTTAGTCTACGCTGTTCTGTGAGCGTATCCTTTGATCGATCGGGCCCATTTTCAATGCTAACCTGCATGCAAGAACTCTTAATGTTGCTGCTAAATTTGATGCCGATATCTTCATTTTTGCGGCCAGAGTACATTACACAGACGGACAGACGGATAGACGGACATGCTGAAATCGATTGTAAATTTGATACTTTGTGGTTTCCTGAAGTTACCTTTCTTTAGTTGCAAACCAAATGACAAAATGAAATACACCATTCGCCATCGGCGGTGGATATAAAAAATAGTGTGAAGTTTTTATTAATCTCAGTTGAAATGCAAATTAAAGAAAAATTGTAAAGATCTAATAATTTCTTAAATTTATCCACAATTATTGTTATTAGGCGGAAATTGTAAATAGGAAAATTTCATCATTTCATCATTTAAGAAATAAATATATTCAGTTTTATGATGATACTAAAAGTTAAGGAAATTTAATGATGGAAGAATGAGGAACTTATCGCAGTAAAGAGCTCTACTGAAGTGTATACATTTATCTATATTAAGAGCCATGCAATTTTCCTCACACAATTTCACTATCTAAACCAAATCAAAGGGAGAAATATCAAATTCCCAATATTATAGGACGAATGAAACGTATCTGAAAGTGAAGTACGTGAAATTCATATTTATTTTTACAAACAGACTGTCACTTACATCGGAAGTGCCCCATAGTCTCACGTTCGATTGCTACACACGTTCAGCAGTTTGGAACATATCTTATGTGTATATTTAGTGAACATGAAACTTTTATAATCCAAACATGAAACGATTTATCTTAATATCCTCAAAAATTAAACGAGAAATTTCTATATTATCAAAAAATAGGTGTAAGAATCCAAAAAAGTAGACCGAGGCATCCAACGCTATCAAATGATCTCGAAATACAAGCTTATAGTCTGAGGCTTTTCATTTTCCGCTTTAAAAGTGCGATGACTTCCAGTTATTAAAAGCAAACCTATAATCTACAATTCAAAAAGGGAATAAATTATTATGAACAAAGTGATTGGAAATGTTTTTAAATCTTTAGAAAACCTGATCTATTTGAATCTGATGAAACAGTTTGATGTCTGCTTATACTTATTAAATGTAATGAAGGAAGCTTTGTATAAAAGTAAAAACAAAAAAAATTCAAACCTCACACACAAGTAATTTTAAGAGATGACTAAATTACTCATCCTTCAAGTAATAAGATCCGGTTACCGCTCTTGTTTTTATAGAATTTCTACGCAAAACCTATATTTCCAAGTGTTCTCTTCGCCTCCTGCCTGCATGTCAATAAACGTATAATTTATCGTTCATATTGACTATCAAGTTACGATTTAAAAGCATTTTACTTAGGCGTTTTCTTTACAGTAGTAGCTTTATTCGTAAACAAATTTCTCATGCACATATAAAAAAAATTCTCTATATGATGCCGCCTATGCAGATAGATAGATATGTGATATACATAATTCGTTAGGCACTTTTCTTTTATACGAAGTACACATGAATATTGCACGTGTACACATGCATACATGCTTTATCACTTAATTTAAATTAAGAATTCATAACTTTATGAAATGTTACTCGGTAGATATTATGCTCATCAAAGTCAATCAGCAACTTTGAACGAATGAATATGCATTTGGTTTTAAACCCAATTAATAACTTTGAGAATCTACTCTAGCGTAAAAGTGTCGAGCATCTAGCTTAAGGCTTCCAATTTATTACTTCTGTCGTTAAACTCATACACACATTCATGCTCACTTACACAGTTATTTATCACGATATGCAAGATTTTCAATATTTAAATTGACTGAAATATGATAGCCAACGAAAGGTTTATGAATCTTCAAATACCTGACACAGTTATCCCACCTACGAAAGCTTATAAGTAATTTTTAAAATTTTTATAAATCAACGCAATTCTTTTTGATTTGTAATTAATGGTTTTCATAATAACACTTGGTAATCTTTCTCGAAATTACGCCATTAACTGCTTAATTTAGGAAAAGATTTTTTAAACTATATTCGGGGAAAATTTTCGATAATCGTGGATTACCCTAGCTTTGAGGCATAATAGTGCACAAGTAAACCAGAAAAAATTGCCGTAAAACCGATATTAACATATGATTGGTATGACTGGTTAAAGGAATCATTCATGATGAAAGCTCCATAATTCAATAAACTTCGTTTACCTGGAATCGATCAATAATTAAATAAACTTAAATATAATCCCTTTTCAAGCACAAAAAGTAACATATCTGTAGCAATCTTATCATAATTTACATCAAAATATTGTATATATCTTTTGTTCGAAAGGTTATTTACATTAAGTCATACATGTCTCTACTCACGCACAGAGTTGCCTAAAGCATGCAATGCAGCTTATTAATGTCCCTAAAAATTACCATTATCGGGTGGTAGCACAGTGTATGTCGTTGTGCTACGATAGTAATTCAGTATCTGTCCTTGAGTGTCTACTTTTAAAGATTATCTAACTCTTAGGCATTATATGTGATGACTATTACATGTTTGGTACTAAAAGTTTATCTTAAGAATACATTATAACGAGTTCTTCAGTATTCGCCCACCTGTTCTTACGAAAAATTCTACTTCTAAGGGAAAAAGTTATAAAAAAATACCTACAGAAGTCGAATATTAATTAAATATTTGATAAATTCGTTAAATACGGAGAAATGAAATTCTCTTGCACCGTAAACATACTTAGGCATACAATTTCGTATATGTACACACACACCCACTTGTATAAATGAGATTTATGTACTCATTAAAAGTTTTTCTTTCTCTTCTTCTGATACACGCAATTAACTCGATATTTTAGCTTGCACAAAAAAAAAATAAAATAGCTTCTCTTATCAGAAACCGTAACAAGAAAACTTTTGCGTAGAGAAAATATTAAAAAAATATATGAACGAATGATGTCACTTTTTAGATTTTTTGCAATTTGTTCACATATGAGAGCATTATGAGCTCTCATAAGTTTTTATATAATTTTTCTTCGTAAAGAATTTAAAAAAATAAGAAGTAAAAGCCGATAAAGAAATAAAAAAAACATGTCAAGCATTATTTAATGCAGCGGAAAATAGGAATATTTAAAAAGCTTCTCCCGCTGACAAATAATAATAACCAATATCCAAAATCGATTTGTAATAGATTGCTTATAGAAAAGGAAACACGACGACCAGTAATAGACAGATTTTTTCTATTAGTTGCGATAAAGACCGATTCTTGCTCTTCTTTATTTATAAATTTATCTTTATATCCGGCACCGAAGGTGCAGCACCCAGAAGGAAGTTTCAGAGACGTCAAGTAGTACATATATTCTTCATCAGCATCAAATTTATAATCGATTCAACTTTGTATGTCCGTCTGTATAATGTTTGTGGTAAATATTCTCCTGGTCGCAATAATAAAAATATCGGGTTCAAATTTGTCAGAAACATTGCAAGTTCGTGCAAAGTGCAATTTTCTTGATCAGTATCAAATTCAAAATCCACCCAGGTGTATCTGTCCAGCTGTCTGTTCGCTTTACTATGAAATGCAAACAGATATCTGGATGAAATTTGCAAAAATATCCAAAGTTCTTAAACGCCGGTTGGCACTGAAAATGGCGAAAGCTAAAAGAAATGCGTTGTCTGGATATTTTGATCACTTCTCATAGATGACACAATAAAAATTTCCGCGGTAGTCCACACAAAACGAAAACATCCAAAATTATATGAAATTAATTTAAAATTTAACAAGCAAGAAAGTTATATTCGGCAATGTCGAATCTTTTGTACCCACCACCCTTATCTTAAAAAAGGAGGAAACACTAATTTGTAATAGCTAGCCGTGGCAATGAAAGAACTTCTAACGTTTCTATCAAATTTGAAGCCGATATCTTCATTTTTACGGCCAGGAGAACGCTTACACCGACGGACATCGATTCTAAATTTGATGCTGATCAAGAATACTTTGTGGGGTCTCCGAAGTTTCCTTTTGGTAGTTACAAATGAAAAAATGAAATGTACTCTTCACCATCGGTGGTGGGTATAAACTAGCAAAGTCACAAACCAAATCTTTTAACAGAGGCCTGTTAAGCTATTAACCGAATCCTGTTAACTAGAGTCTTGGAAGCATATCTTGCACAATACAGTTAAAATAGACCTAATTTGGAATTTTTTTGAACAAATATAAAAAAAAAGCATCACTAATTAGGTAAAATTTCATATAGAAAAGTTTTTCTGCAAAGATTGAAAAAGCAGAAATTGTTTATAGAATAATTATAATTAAGTTTTTATAATAATTTTTTTACTGTAGAATATAGACTTAAAATCAAGTAGAAATTAAATTAATATCGGAATAGTTATGGATTGTAGGAAAATGACGAAAACTTAAGCGATTACAAATAATTAAAATTAGAATAGCTATTTAATGTATAAGTTTGCAATAAAAATAGAACATTAATTGTATAGTTTAGGACAGGAAAAGTTTCGTGCTACTACATTACAACTTTAGCATAAAAATAGAAATACGATAAACATTTAATATAAGGAATATCAATAGGGTAGCAAAAGGGGGCAATAGTACATAAATTGAATAAGGCATAGTTATATAGTTATAGAACAGACGAAGAAATAGATTAACACTAGATTAGAACTAAAGTCACTATAGAATAATAGCAGAATAGGAATAAAAATAATTGTTGTTTAGTTTAGCTTAGAAATAAAATATTTATGCAATAGCAAGAGACCTAGAATATGCCATATATTAAGAAAAGTTTAGAGATAAAATAGCTATAGAGTTATAAAAGAATAGCTATCAAACAGAAATCAAATAGAATCGAAGAACAATTTTTAACGCTTTTTTTTTAATATATGAATGGAAAAAAGAGTTTTTTCGATACACATCAAGCCTCACCATTAAAAATTAAATTAAATTCAAATTCTACTTAAATAATATAAACTAAATAAACAAACAGTTGGAATCAAGTCTACTTTCTGGTACGTCGTTGCAAGTGCTGAAAATCAACTATGAAATATTTAATAATCACTCTTTTAATAGGAAGTGTGATGTGTTATTCCTATACATCAACGGAAAAAAATAATAATGAAAAAGCACGAAGCGTCCTGAAGGAATATATTAAGTCTGCAAAATTTAATAATTTACATTGCGTAAACAAAGTAGCAATGCAAATAAAGTTCAAAAAGCAATTTGGACCAAACGTGTTCTCAAACCTGTTTTTTAAAAGAGGACCTTCTCAGAATACGTCATCATCTCCTAGTTCCAACAATTTCCCACCGAATGATGAGTGTTTAAATCTTTGTTTACTGAAAGAGATGGGATTGACCAAATTCAATAAGCTTTCTATTCCTACTGATCTCATGGCAGCATTTGAAGTTCTTATTCCTATGATGAAAGATATTAAAGAGGAACTGAAGAAGATGCCTTTTGATTCTCCGCTTGATTGTGAAGGAGCAGCTAAAGCTGTTAGTGCCGGCATATTGCTTGGAAATTTAGTTAATTAGTCAAGTGCGCAGCCTACATAATAAACAAATATTAGTTGTTTGTTTCCTTTTAGTAGGAAATTTGAAAATTTTTTTTTATTTATTTGTAATGAGAATGAAATAAACAAAATATAAAAATTATGAAACTAATCAAGTATACATGAATGCCGCAACATTAGGATCATAAATTTATTGGAAAATTACAGCAAACATTATTTGTCCTGCTAAAGGAACATAACGCCCAACAATTCTAGAAATCCATATTTGTAATCAAACGTGCAGAACTTCGTTAAATGAATTCCATACAACTTATTCGAGACACATTAATTGGCTTCGGAGCTACCGATTACAGAGAAAATATATAAAGTTTTCCAAATTAAATTTCTTTTAAAGCAAAATGTTTTTAAAAAGACGGAATAGAAAAAATAGTCTGATGATGGTATTTTCAGTTAAACTGTATAAAGCTATTATAGTTAGAGCATTCTTCGATTCTTCTCTTTAATAGTCATGAAAATTTAATTTTCAAACGCAAGCATGTACAATAAACTTTTTTTTTATTGACCGTGAAATTTAAAAAATCAAGACATTTCTGAGAAATGTTATTATTCACGACATTAAGCAAAGTACAGCAGCAGAGTAGGTAAATAAAAAAAAAATTACAAGCTATGTATGTATATATGTATGTAAAAAAAAGTCCATAACGTCATCATAGCCTATTGGTGAAAAAAGTGATTATTTCTCTAAAAAATCAAATGTATAGTAGTAACCGTATCATATATGATGCCTAAATATGAAGAATCAACTTTATATTAAGAATTATTCGAAATTGTTTCTCGTTATTACTTAATTCAATTGAAAATAAAACTCTTCTAGACTATAAACTTGTCAGCTATTAGTATCTCTTCCATGGCAATTTGAAAACTGGACGTGTCTTCTACTTGTAAATACAACAGAAATCAGCACATAAGACCAAACTTTTATATCAATGACGTTTCATTAGTTATTCACAATTTATCATTGTGAAAATCAGATAGCCCATGAAATAAACAATATTAGCATTAAAGTATAAATTGCAAACAGTCTTCAACGCTGTAAGTTATTGTACATATAAACAAAGTTATTGCAGACCGCCTGGAGAAAGCTCACGAATTCTGATCAACTGCTTATTACGCGTGAAGACTGTCACGTGAATAAACAATAATTTTCCTCATGTTGTTGTTGCTGTGAAAGAAAAACTTAAACAAACTTAGGCATATTTTTCGTTAAGTTTTTTAAATTTGTGGAATTTTGCAAATTTGTTTTACCTTTTTTACCAACACAAACATAAGGATATTTTGAAAATTTCTAAAGAAATAATTCAGCAAAAACGAGTGGCACTAATAATAGACATCTCAAGCCAAGTAAGCACATTTTTCTTATATTAATACATTCTTCAATTCTCGTCTTAAATTTTACTTAGAATGGCAGAGTTTATATTAAACAAGTAAAGAAAATGTATTCGGCTGAAGGCATTCCACAAATAAGCAAACAGACCTGGGCAGACGGACGGACCGATACGTCTCAATACTATACTGCGTTGGGTGGTGGACTTGGTTCCCCATTTGCGCAGACACTATGGGAAAGTTAGCGCAATAATTGTGAAAAGTTTTATAGATCTGTCTGCTACAGTTTATCAGTAATGAGCAAAAAACTTTTTTTTTGTTTTCGAAAACACAGATGTTCTCGATTTGCGTTTCGGTAAGGGCGTGTCCTTCGACAAATTTGATCTACTTTCAATACCAGGAAAATGTTTACCACAGACGTTACACAGACGGAGAGACGGGCGCATGGACAGACTGGCATGCTTAAAGAGATTCTTAATTTGGTGCCGATCGAGAACATATATATTTCTGGGATGGCGAGGCATTACAAGATACGCCATTATTTTTAATGCTCATTATAAATTTATCTATCGATGTGATGCAAAGTATGTTTCAAGCAAAGAATTTCTTTCAAATTCGTCTTCAAATGTTCAAAAAAAAATACCGTAGGTTTGGAACATGCTGAGCTATTTGCATATACGATATGATATACATAACGAAGGTAGAGAAAGGCGCAAGGTAACTGGAAAGTTATATCTTTAATTAATTTAACGTAATAGAACGCGAATTTTAAAATATAAAAAGCGTCGCAATAGCGAATGTTCGATGAACAAAGAGTCTCTAAAGAGGATCTTTGGAATTTTAATTTAACGTTAAGCATAAAAGAGAGGTCGGCAGAAAGATCTTAAAAGTTGAGTTATTCTTTGGGATATTCAACAATCTGTTTGGAACGAGTTGTGCTAATGCTAAAATGCACAAAGTCGACTTTTGAAAGAACATTTGAAACGATGTGTTCTTACGATTACTATAGACAAAGTTTACCTTCAGCAAAACAACCGCAAAGAGAAGAGGATTACGAACTAATGCGGAAAAGCTGCAGAAGGAAAAAGTGTAAAAACAAAAACTTTAAATGAAATCTTGTATGTGTACATTTTATTCTGTACGTATTATTACATTATTACCTGCCTTTTCTAAAGAATATATGTATGAAATATTGGATATATCCATTATATATATAATTAGTTCAATGGAAATATTTCGTTTTCGCTAGGCGAAATAAATTTGTTTTTATCTAATTTTACGTGCTTGTTTTTATTAGCCATGTCCAGCTTCTCTTTATAAAAACCAAATGGACATCCGTTCGGGTCTTATTTTCCAGTTTACAATACAAAGCACAATGATAGTCGAGATAGCCATTACAAAATGCTAACTTTTTTAACTCTCAATAATCAAAAAAAAGATCGCTATACAGATAATTCCAAATTCAAAATCGGGAATTTGATTACAAAAATATTGATAACTGTCATCTCATAGTGTATGGACGTTTGGTTTTTAGAACTGACAAACGAAATTAGACCGTAAATATATTCGGGCATAGTACGTTATACTCATTTCAATAGTAATAACAAAATAACGGAAGGAAATAATGACAGAAAAGAAGAAGTATCTGCGCATAATATTTCGTTTATTGACCACATTTTTATGCTTTTTTCTAAACGCATGAAGTTTTAAATGCAAATCATTTACACATTTAGTTTAATGTTAAAATAAACGATTATCAATTTTATAACAAAAAAACGAAATTGAATTCTTCTCTTTTTTCCAATGCACAAATGTTATGCGTAAATATATAAAAAGTTTACAGCCCGTGCACAATGTCATATAACCGTACAAATGTTTGCACGGTTTTTATGCATTTGTGTGATTGGCTGTGTGTGGCTACGTTTATTGAAAATTTATTAAATGTTCACAAACACGTCAAGAGAGCATATTTGTTGTCCATAAGTGATGTGCAGAATAACGATAATTGTTGCACATGCATATGCAACGTATAGAACAATGGTTTTTAAAACTTCAATACGTTTATATATCAAACGGTCATGTGTGATATTTTTTCCTTGTATGTTCTATCACTTAATTATTGAACAACTTTAAATATGCTTAAGCTCTTAACCATATCTGCTGATTAAATTTCATTCTCGTTATCCTTGTTCTTTTTCTTTTTCACAACATAACCCATTGCTTTAGTTGGTAGTATTTAATACTGGTTTACTTGTGTTTTAATGTGTAACAAAACATGTAAAAAGCAGAAAGAAAACAAGGGAAACGCGTAGACAACATACTAAACGGAAACGGATGTACTTATTCAATACCATTTCCTTCCTATAAAATTGTGCAATATAGATTGTAAGGTAGGCAGGCACACAGACAGGTATGTGTTTGTGGTCGCCACAAGTTTTTCAAACAAAAAAGTTTCCATTTAACTAAACACATCATGACTAGATATCACCTTGACTTCTACTCATATATGCCGCTTCTAACGGTCTGATAGCCTAGACAATTTACTCTTGGGCATTCCGAAGCATATAAACTAGAAAGCAAAGAAAACAACTGAACACACGGAATATAAAAAAAAATGAGCCTTAATTTTTGTGATTTAATTCAACACAATTGACTGACAAGCAGGTGTTACACTACGGTATTGTTGATGATAGCATTTTACTTACTGTTTACATCATCATACTATAGAGTTGCCAAGTGCACTGAATTCTTCATATCCCTATTGATGAATTGAATATTAAAAAATGTTCTCAAATTATCTTAAATTACTAGTATATGACGGTGTTATTCTCTTTATATTTACAATTTACAGCATCTGTGCTACAGTGTATAGTAAGTTTGTGGGGATGCACGTAACAACCAGCAAACATTAAGACAGTCCCACCTTTTCTCAAACGATAAAAGCCGGCTTGTCCGTCTTTCTTTCTGATATCTTCCCATGTATTCTTGTGTTTAAAATATAGATCGCAAATTTTGAGATATTTAGACCAAGGTTGGTCATTGGCGAAGGACGAAAGCTATTGAAAATAGACTACTACCTATGCATCTCCCCATATGAAAAAAATTGCAATTTTTAAAATTTTCGACAAAATTCAGTAGAAACTAAATTGCTATATAAAATAAATGTAAAAAATTTGGATGGAACGAAATCGTTCTGATGAAAAGTATAATAGACAATTTATATGATAAAAAGACATAAAAATTAATTGTAGTAGATTTAAACTACCTAAGCCGGTATTTTGGACTTAATCACATAAAACGATTCTCATGAAAACTAAGTCCTTATGTACCGAAACAACTGGTCTTTAATATTTCATGGTGAAAGTTACTCCGCACTAGGTGTTAGAAGTATAAATTAACTGCATCAAATTTGGACCTGGTTGGTCTCTTTTTGGAGTCCAATACATATGAAAAGTAGATCTTTATATGGCTAAAATATTTCATTTTTAGTACCTTATGGGAAAAAGCGTACCTTTACATGGAAACAAGTATTAATTTGTAGTTTTTTTCACGAAAATAAACGAAGTAATTAATTAGCCAAGAGTAAGATATTTAATGATTCTAACCTTTACACTTGTTTTCTGTATGTTTTCGCTTCAAAAAAGAGGCGTTAAAATGCGTTATAGATTTACCATTACCCCTGTTTTGATAAGCAACTTCACTATAAATTATAAGAAAACTAAAGGTACTAAAAATAGGTTCAGTTTATAAATTATTGAGTCTAGGAAAACAATTAACTTTAAATTACTTTAAAAGTTAGTGCAAGCGACTATTATCAATGTTTGTACTTTCATAACGAATATGTGCATTTTATAGATTATTTGATATAGTAAATATCTTTAAGATTTAACTGATAGTAAAAGATTTCGAAAATTGTGTTCTATTAAGGTTTGGATGAGATTGAATGCCAATTGAATCCGATCAGAATAATTTATAAGTTATCTTATCAAAGTTTGAAGCGGGAAATAAAAAATCCTCGGAATAAAAATAAAAAAGTAAACAAAAAAATTTTGTAGACAAAGTAAAACCATTAAAATATTCATTGAAACATTAAATTAGCTAAAAAATTTTGCTTCTTCAGCTGTGGAACACAACAACAGAAAATAGTTTCATATTAATTTCGAACAAGTAATAAAATTATATTCGACTGTGCCGAGTCTTTTATACCACCACCGTTGTCGTAAAAAAGGGAGAAAACTAAATTTTAATAGGTGGGCGTGGCAGATTTTTCCTATTTTTATGGAATACCGTAGAAAACAGCCATCCATGGAATACAGTGAAAAATGGCCAGAGCAACAGACAGAAAATAGTTATGCTTTAAGCCTATACGAGGCGAGGCAACGTATATGGAAGGACTTCCAAGGTTTTTGCCAAATATAAAGCCGATATCTTTATATTTGTGACAAGGAGAATGTGTACCTGGGACATTACACGATTAAGCACAAAGACAGATGGATAGACGGATAGATGGATGCGTCCAGATGGATTCCGAATTTCATATTGATCAAAGATAGATACGCTTTATGTGGTTTCTGCATCATCTTTCTTAATATTACAAACGAGTTTTCACATAAATAATTATATTTTAATATACTATTATATCGAGTGGGTACTATCGGTCCTTTTTTTGCATAGAGACTATAGGGTAACTAGTGCAAAATTTGTAGAAATTTTAATTTTTTAATTATAAATCAGCCTGCTATGGTTTATGAGTAACGAGTAAAAAACCAAATTTTTTTTTTGCTTTCAAAAACAGAGGTGTTCTCAGTCTACGTTGTAGTGTGGACGTATCCCTTGACCGATTTGGACTATTTCCAATACCAGACTGGCTTGTAAGAACTTCGAAAGTTTCCTTCAAATTTGAAGACGATTTCCTAATTTTTGCGGCCAGAAGAATGTTAATCACTGACATTACGCGGAAGGACAGAGGGACATTTTCAAATCGATTCGAAATTTGATGGCGATCAAGACTATATATACTTTGTATGGTCTCCGAAGTTTCCTTTTGGGAGTTACAAATCAAATGACAAAATGAAATATACCCTTCACCTTCGGTGGTGGGTACAAAAATAGACATTAAAAGTTTTATATGCGTACTAATATATAATACTACATAACATCGTTTTGATGCTTTCGCATCATCATCTACTATTACTACTGCACTACAACGCAATCCAAGGGCCATTGGGAACATAATCTTTATATTTCAAGGGGCACGTGTTAGATCTCAATCTTCCATTTTAAATTTTGCGACCCTGAAAGTGCCAAGGACATTATTTGTCTTGTCTGAGCGACAAAAGCAGGTTTAACTCGCTTCAAAATTTTATGCTTTTTATAAATTTATCAAGAGTTCTCTGATGAATAGATGTGAATGTTGCAACTGAAAAGTGAAAAATGAAATAAAAAGTACATTCCTATCAATTGAAGGGCTTGATAGCGAAGATTCGCCCACATTACTTTTTCACTACATTACTTTTGCATTACATTCATGTTTTATATCTAATGAGTTTAAATATCTAATGATTCTGTCTACGTTTAGAAAAACTTGTATTTGGAGTAAAGTGTTGGAGTATTTGTAATATTAAAATTGTTTTCAAAGATTCCAAAGTTACAATTTGAAAGAATTCCCTCACTGCTGTTAATATCATACCTGTGAGGCTTTTGTTCTTGTTTCCTACTCGCATTAACTTAGTCATAGGAACATTTTCCATATTTTTTTTCTTTTTTGTATTTTTCTCATGTCCACAAAAGCTCATATCAAGTTGCTTTCTTCCATTTAATTGAAACTTAATTGTTTATGGAAAGAATGCATTACTGTGATGTCTAATCATTGTCCTATTAACTAAGCCTACTGTCTCGAAAACACATCTCTAAGTTTGAATGAGGAAAGTAAGTTATCTATGCAACAGGAAGTATAGAATTTATCCCTTCCATGATAAAAATTGTAGTCAAAATTATTCTAAGTTCTTATTATGTTCTAAAGTTCTTATATTTTTGATTTTCCTTTCTATTATTAGGTGAACGACATAAAGAAAACATGCTTTTAAGCTCAATAAATCAAAATTATCTGATTGAAACAAGAGGAGATAAAAATGCTCTTGAGATTAGATTTAAGAATTATTTTCGAACAGAATTAAATGCCCCAACATTTTTGAAAGCTTAGCAGAGGTGAAAGGATTTATTAACCAGGGCGATGGCCAGAGCTCTACTGCTGAAAACTGGGCTATGCAAACTATGTTAATCTGTTTGATAAGGTGTCCCATTCTTTAACTGCCACTGTTAACGGATATCAAAAAAGCACTTTAATTTTAATTTATGTGTAGGTGTTCACTCACTTGTTCCCTATTACTGCCATCCCTATGTGGACTCTGCAGTTTATTGTCTTCTTCTATTGTTTACCTATTCATGTTATTGTCATCCTTTCATCCATGAAATTTTGTTTCTTTCCTTTTGTTTTTAACATCAACAATTCAAATGTCTGCGCTTATCGATAGAAGCAGAGTAAACAGCAACGATATAAAACAAAATATTTAACCTTTACTTAATGCAACAATGGTCATAAACATAGAGATAATCAATTACTTCAAAAGCGGTATGAGAACGATAAGAAAAGAAAGAAAGAAATCTCACAATGGATAAAGATTACGGTTGGGGATGTATGCTTCCTAACATTGTTCATTTTGCCTTAATACCAAGAAAGAATTTATATCCGGCATTATCCGAATCACTTAACACGCACAAATTGTATGCTATAATAGGTATTTATGTCTGCATGTAGGTACTTATTGACACTAAAAACCATAATTATTTTAATGTTCTATACGTTTTAATCTGAAAAATTTAACGGAGGTCTTTAAATTAAAAATTGGAAATCAGTTCCACCGATTGATTTTCAACTTTGAATTGATAAAAAAATTGATGGCCAAGTTTTCAGACAGCTTAATTATAGCTTCCAGAGATGCACAGCGTGACGGACATATCGATTCACTTATTTACGCTAATCGAGAATAATTCATGTGGCTCTGGTCTATATGATATCTCACTTACGTTAAACAAATATTATAGTTCGTCTGCGTGTATGCGTACGTTTGTATGTGACGGGTATAGAAAATTATTTATGCTCGATTTGCGATTCAACGAAAAGTAAACATTTTAAAAATTGTTGGTTTTAATCAAACATCAAACTTCTTTTTTTTGTCGCCTGCAAAACAAAATGAACCTTATATTTTTATAATATTGTTACGAAAATGCTTTTTGTACGTTTCCTTTATGACACTGTTCGTATCGATACATCGCAAAAAGCTTAGATTTACAATTTTTTTATTTACGAAGGAATATTTACAAACTCAATTATTTTACTATTTATTACAAAGACTTATTTTCTTCAACACTTAGTTATTTCTCAAATATTATTTATCGACTGTCTGTTTTAAGCAAAATGATCTGCTTATAAATCTTATGAAAATCACAAATTCTGCGTCTCTTTCTGCGATACCTGCGAATACGTAGTTTTACTAATTTGTGATTTTCGTAACAATATAAAAAAAAATTTAAATTAAATTTGTTGTGGACAACATAATTTAAAGTAAATTAGCGAAATTAATTACGTTGACTTACGCACACAAAGACACACATCTGCAAGTACCATTACATTTGCAATTATGCCACAATAGCTTCAGTTAATTTGCTCACTCTCCAATAGTAGCCACTCACATGCAGTTAATTAGTTTATGAATTTAAAATTAAAATGTTCTTTTACTTTATACTTTTTTTTGTATTGTTTTTTGTTTGCTATTCAATACTTTGTTGTTGTTTTCCCTTGTGGAACATGACAAATAAAATTATTTGAATAGTTTCGTGTTTTTTAAACTTTTCGTAGATAAACTCGCTATACACCGGAAACACACATGTGCATGTGTACGTATATATGAAGCAATTACATTGTGACACTAATTATATTGTGTATGTATATTTGCTTTATTAGATTGTATTGCCAAAGCGATGCCGTAAATGAGGTTTATTAATACCATAAAAATAAGTACTAAAGTTTATTGTGTACTAAAAGTCCTTTCTCCTCTAATGCGAATGCAATGAATGCATGCAACATGCGCATGTGTGTAGAAATGGTAATTAGAAATTATTTGTGATCTAAAGAGAATGTATTTAACGTCTGTGTTGGAGTCAACCTATAGAAAAAAGACAAGAGAAAGTCATTGTGCAATCGATATATGCTTAGGGATCACAGGCTACTCTGAATGTCTGATTAACCAACATACATTTCATCTGGCATGTGATTGTTACAATGATTGTTTTGTAATTTTAAATCTAATATTTCAACTTAATTTTGCAAATAGAACAGAGAACTTATTAAATTTTATTGCGTTGCTAGCGCTTCAGATGCATATTCTTAGTATTTCTCAATCTGTGTCCCGATTGCCTCCCTCCGGCAAAATCACGTCGAGCCATTGGAGCTTGCTTGGTTAATCAATCCGAAGGAGCTGCATAATGCTGAATAAATACTCACGCGATTACAAAACGTTGTGAGACTTTGACATCGTCACATCGTGATTCTATCTGTAGTCCTTAAAGGCGGAGCAATCGAGCAACGAATCAAATACAAATTATCGGGACTTTCTTGTATGCTTTGTATGTTTTGTAACATTTTCAAAAATTTTGTTTAAAACAATCTTTCTGTTTAACTACTATTAAAGGACAATTGGATGAGTAGTATCAATGGCGGAAAACATTTGAGATAAAAAACATAGCTTACTAGTAATTTATTCAATTGAAAAATATATATAAATAGTTTCACAAAAAGTGATTTTAATATTCAATTTACTGAGTGAGACCTGGATCTGCTAAAAGCAACCGCAGATATGAAATTCAATTTCCGAACGGCAGATTTCTGTTCAGACCTAGGCTGACAACGTGGAATCACAAATCAGTGACCATTTTGCTTCAGAACATTCAGTCTGATTTTCATGGGATTTGATATGTTCATGGCATTATCGATTAATGTAGACAGGTTATTATTAATTTTAGTACCCAAATATCAAAATAAATAAAAACGTCTGATCTCCACATTTACAGCTAGGCAATTGTCATCAAATCTGTCTAATTAAAATAAAATGTACAGAAAATAATGTTCACACCATATATTAAAATCTATATATTTGCCGCCCTAAGAGCCTAAAGTGTAGTAAAAAAGATAGTAACGCACAAGTATTGGCGAATATAATGCGCGCACTTTGTACTCCCAAGACCTTCTGTGTTAACTCTTCATGTATTGGAGATTAATGAGAGACAATTTCTTTTATGTTTATACATGGAATGACGTTTGATTGGTATATGAACTAAGAAATTATTGAACGGGACAAAGCCTCTCTAAATAATCTCTAAAGAAGAGAAAAATTATTATTTCTAATTATTAACCACACACTGCCGACTTGTTGAAAATTTTGGGGTTTGAATTCTTTAAGGTTATCGCTTCCAAAACAAGGCACAAAAAATTATAAAAGCCCTTATAAAAAGTACAATAATAAGTTTCCAGCATTTTCTATCAAAAATCGAGAACTTATTATCAAAGAAGGGCTCTTTTATGAATATATTAAGGGAAGGATAACTGGCTTTTAAAGTTACACAAAGTCACTTGTTCAATATCGTTGTATCGCCGCCACACTTGACCATACAATAAGTACTTGATTATAACCAATGTTAGCCGCAAGGCGTAATGTCTGCTAATAAAAACTGGGAGCGGAGCAAATCTCGGATTAATTCTGCTAAAGCTCGTGATATCAAGAGGTTTGACATATAGCGTCGGTTTTTCGTCTCAACGTTACTAGTTGTTGGTAGCGTACCCCAATGGTGTTCCAATTCGGTTGGAATAAACCATAACGCGCCATTTCCACGTGATTGCTCCAATTATGACCGCCATGGAGATTTATCCTCGTTGTCCATCGTTAATGGTTCCCTTAGACTTCGTCACGGTTATTTTTGCTTTCCACATTCTAACACAACCGCTCTGTTCATTGCTCGTAAGGACTTAGCGTCACTCTTTTTAGAATTAAACAGAAAAACTAATATTTCTCGCAAACGACTTTTATTCGGCACAAAGCTTGACATTTGATGATGCCAAGTTATTAAAATTCCAAAGTTATGTTGTTGCTAGATGTCACTTTTTACCTCTGACAATTTCAACAAAATCTTGCTTTGTCAAAGGGTGGCAACTTATTTGTACTGTATGTAATATATTATAATTATTTGTATTGTAATATATTTTCTAATATATAACATTACATATATGTGCGTTCTGATATATATTTTCCAAATATATGTATACGTCAACAAATCCCGAAAATAAGTAAAAAAATTAATACGATTAGTTGCTCGAACATTTTGAATCCCTTTCTATAGAACTATGCCAAGACACTCAAAGAACGCTTCAGTTAGTGATCTTATCATTTCATATAAATCTTTTTATCTTTTGGATGTTCCCTGCGTTTAGTACTATTTGGTGTCCGTATGATCTGGTTCTTATTTGTTGGAGACGACTTGTTAGAACACGGCTCCAGTGAATATTGAGATTAACAGTTTCTTCCCATCAAAAAGCAATATTCGCGCAACTTAGAAAATTCAAAATTTTGCAATTTAGAAACAGCTGACAAAATTTACATGAAATTTTGACAATCGCCGTTTAATCCTTGACACTTTATAAAAGTAATATAGATTTTATGTTAGAGATGATAAATGAGACATTATTTTCTAGTCACTTATATTTTGTAATCTCTTCCCTTCCCTTCCTTATTGCGAAGACTTACAAGGTTTATATAATTCTCTTTCTAGCAAATATTTTAAACGTCATTTAGGAACGAAAGGAATTTAAAGTTTGTTCCAATGAAATCCCTATCTCGTTTTCGTGTTATTTTAAATAAATAATTGATAACAAATAAATTTAAAAATGAAAGAGTCTTTAAAGGAAGAATCAATAATAAAAAATTAAGTTTTAGAATAGATGCACAGTATGGATTAAACGACTTAGTTAAATCAACAATTGATATTCATAGTTAAAAAAACATTAAACAACAACTCCCATATATTTACATACAATTAGAAAAGAAAGGTTATTTGTGTGTAGACAAACAGTAAAGGGTATGCAGCAGTAACTGTGGTCTTCTTCTAATGAATGTAATTCCAATCCAACAGCAAACCACGTTTTCAAGATTTTCTACACACAGTTAAGCATCAAATGACAATTTTATGAAAATTTATTTAATTGTTTATGTATAATGCATTCATTGAAAATCTTTCTCTAACGATGAAATGCGAAGGTCTTTGCTGCAAAACAAACAGCGCATTAATTCTTTTTCCAAGTGCTTGGAATATATGCATAACGAAAAGAATGCATTTATGCGTAGAAGAGTATTGTATAGCTGGAGGGACGTTTTCAATTAGTTGAAAAATGAAATTATTTAAAATTCCGTTTGTTAAAGTAAGGAGAGGTTTTTTTTCATGATTGCTTTGCAAACGTTTTAGATAGATCCCTCTTCCTATTTTAATTTCATTTCTCTATAGTTGTTTTTTTTTCATCAATTACTTAAAGCGAAACAAGAATGCAATATAAACCTTAATTTTATTTTCGCATTTTTCATATGCAATAAAAAGGCCGTGAGTACTGCAAAAGAAATAATTTTATTATGAAAAACTAGTGCTTAAGCTTAAGCAACGGAATTTGGAAATGGAAAGTTTAGCCTGAAATAACTGAAGCATTATTTATTAAAAATAACTGTTAACTTTTACATCCACTTAATAACTCTTCCACTGTTTCCCTTGAAACATACAAAAAAAAAGCATCAGTAATTCTGTGAAATGATTTTTAATTAACGAATAATACCACTGCAAATTTTTCGGGAAAAAGTAGCTTTCATTGAATTAATAAATACTCTTCACTTTTCAGAATATATGGAAAAACGTTCACTACAAGTAAGAAATTTTGTTCTTGAAATTTTTAGCTTCTTCGTCTCCCCAAACGTTACGAAAATACTGCATGGGTCAAATGAATTGCTGTTGAAGAGTTACCGTCTAATATCCTACAGGATAATTTCTAACACATTAAATTGACTTCTTTGGAATGTGTTTGTCTGCATTTAAAAAAAAAAAGTTTTTCCGAACAAAAATACTTTTCATTTCATCAATCTTTGTATCAGTTAACTAACTAAGACTAACAATGACTAAAGCGTGCTCTTATGGATTTATGGGCACTTTCTTTTTCAACGGTATTATTACTGTAGGTGTTTTTATTTTTCAGCAGAGAACATAGAGAATATATTGTCTTATGACTATTTCAACTCTAGTATGTATATTAAATTTTTCTTAAAAATCGTCCGCAAATTCTATCACAATTGGATTTATCTTGTAGTTGTAAAGTGACGTCAACATTTTCACTCTGCTTTGGTTTTGAATAAACAGAACATAAAGAGAACTATAAGAGCATAATGTACAGGCGTCGTTATCGCCTACTTATTTCGGAGTTAACATTACATGTTCATGTGTGTTGTTCTGTTTCTCTTAACAAGCATATATACCTTCGGATAGGAAGATTACATTCACACAATGTAGAAATGCACAAAGAAGCAGATTAAAGGCAAATCGAAAATTTATGAAAGATTTAATAATAATTTTACAACTTCCAAGAGACTCTGCAGGGATTTTGAAGAGTAATAAAAGCATATTTTCTCCAGTTTTTTTAATGAAAAGTCGCATTTACATAGGCCTGGTACTGGTCGAAATTAGTTTTCGTCATCACTACTTTCAATTTCACCGTATACTTCGGTAACTCTCTTTTTGCCATTCTACAATATTAGTTTTTTTTATAATATTATTATGAAAACCACATGTCAAATAAAATGAGTTTATATGAAAACTCTGACTGATGACGAAATTTCCTAAAATGCTGGGAAAGCAATAAAAGTGAATAAATATTTTGGATGCTTTACCTGCTAGTGCCATAACATAAATGCACCTTACGCAGTTGCGAATAGCGAAAATATTGAGAGAATTCCCGGGTAAACTAATAAATAAATAAATTAAAAGCAATACATGAACAAATCCAGCGAGTTGTAAGATTAAAAACAATGCCGGAATGAAATACAAGGTTTGTGGTTTTGGCTTCATAAAACAAAACAAAAAAGATTTAGAAACAGAAAATATGCTGAAGGCGCATGTCAACATAATGTGCTACTCGAAAAAGCAGTTGAGTTCCTTCATTGGAATTATAAAATGATATATCTTAAAATGGAGATTAATATGGAATGAGTATAATATAAAATCAGTACGGTTTTTTGCTATAATGCGGTGAGAGTAGACATGGAACCGCAAAGTGTTAAAAATTTTATAAAATATTCATTTAAAATTTTTCGAATCAGTGAGGCATAGTTTCCAGTTATTTCTTAGAAAAGAATATTCCCACCGTTGAGGCAGGAAAACTCGTTATAAGTTTATCTGAATTCAATAAATTAAATATTTTCTATTACTAGGTTAGTGAAATCCGTGACTAAACGAAAAATTAAAAAAAATTGAAATTTAAATTTTCCTGGGTTTTGCGCCAAACAGTGCAATTTCGATAACAATCTACACTATGTACTGCCTTTTTAAGTTGCTGTCAGAGAAAAACAAAACTTAGTTCAAGGACCAGCTAATAAACAGTATGCAAAAATTTCAATAATATTCAATGTATTCTGACTCATTTCAAAACAAAGTGTTGAGAGTATGTTTGAAGGGTCGCAGTAGCAGTAGTATATATAGATTAAGGATAGGAATTTCCAAAAACGTTCCCTACTAAGGTTTTACTCTGATTGATTTGAACTTTTGGTAAAATATTCTTCAAATGTTTTGTATACTATTACATAAAAAAAGAGATACAATTCTAATGTAATCTCTAAGAACATTTTAATTTATTACTCATATATTTTCTATTTCTATATTACTTCTTATTTATCTGAGTTATTACTCGGCTAAGGACTTAGATCAAAAGCTGATTTTATCTCAATATTTTTTTTTCCCCTATCTTAGCTAGTTGCAGTCGCCGATATAGCTTAAAATTTATTTAACTTAAGGCTGGCATTTCTATTCTATCAGTAGTGTTTCCACCTTCACTTAACGCAGTTAATTTCAATTAGAATTCTACTTACATTTTATTAATTATTAGTCACTCAACTATGGTGATATAGCTGAAGGGTTGTAAAATATCTTCAGATTCACTTTTAATGTATAGTGCATCTGCCTGCAGTTTGCTACATAACCAACGATTACAGAGACTACAGGTGAATTTATTTACTTTATTGTAATTTAACATATTTTACCTTCAAGCAGTTTCTAATGAATAACACCATCATGCAGGCATATTACAATATGCGTTACTCTCATGCCAGTCTATTAACATATTAAAGGATGTGTGTTAAGCAGCTTTTATGTAAATCGCTAAGCAACAATATTACAAGCGAGAATTGAGAAAGGTTGCTAAAGTGTTTGATGGGCTTAAAAACTTAAAGACGAAAAGGAAAATTTCTGAAAATTAAAAATTTGTGGTTTAATATCAACAAATATTAAATTTTAAGAGATTTCTTCTCTACAATTGAAATAATGAGTTCCATTCATTATGAACAATCCATCATTATTACTTTCGCAAGCAAAAATATTTGTTTTATTTATTTATGCCATCAAAGAGTAACATTTCCAACATATGACTTTAATTTATAGCTGATAACCGGTTCGTTCCTTTTTAATAATGTACGTAAATAAAATATTTTGTATATGTTTTATTTACAGTAAATGCTCGTACGTTACCCCACCCGCGTCATAATAACAACGCAATGAATGTTATGGATCATCGAGCACGTGACGATCAAATGCTACTTAATAAGGCCGTATATATTCCGTCCCCGTCGCCTGCTCCGCCACCAGATGGGTCTTACTACAATATGAACAGCGATCGCTATTTATCTTATCCACCTTTGGTAAGTGTATAACATAAATTAGTTTATAATCTTACCTTAAGTGTTTAAATATTACATGTACGGCCTATATACAATATATAATTATTATATATAAGCTACTGCAGCCGTACATCCTTTTATGTGTTCTTTTGTTATTTCGCAAAGACAATACAATTTCTAAGTAAAAAGTGTTGAACGAAATTTGTCTTAATTTCTAACATCTTGCCGCTAAGTCGGACGCGGCGTATCTTACTAAACCTTAATGCAAATCCAATATTAACCAGTAAGAAAAAAAAAATTATTTAAAATATAATGGAACAGCTTAGATAAGTGGTAAAACAAGAACCGTAACTGCAACTTTCCCCCTGTCTCTCTCTCTCCGTCTCTCGCTCCCTCTTGCTTGCCCTACATCACACAATTTCTCCTTTAGGCTAACAAAGCATAAAGATTTTTTTCATTCTCTTCTAGTCTTTTTTTCTCTTATTTCTTTATTTATTGTTAATCATGGTCGGGATAATATTGTTCAATTAGTTAAGTTTTTTGCTTAAAAAAAAACTATAAGAAAAAGCTGCTGCTTTGGTTGCTTTGTTGCTGAAAGAGTAAAGTTGAATAATAGTACGCCTTGCCACGTAACGAGAGTGAACTATTAGAAACTTTTGGCATAAATTAAATTCTTTCTTTGTGTAATTTTATTAATTTCAGTTTGTGCAATAACGTGGTTTATTTTCACTTTATGCAATGAAGCTTCACTTAGATGAAAAGCCAAAGAACAGCGTATTTCAGAAATAAGGAACAACCAAACGCGCCAGTATTGAGCGCAACAAATGAATAAAAAGAAGAGAAAAATAAGGAATAAAAAGGAAAAATAAAAATAAAATTAATTCTCAAAAAATGCATCATTCAATTAAACTAGACCATATTTTTTTATTTTGTTACTTGTCCTGCATGGACTGAATTTAGATCCGTGATATCCCGCAGTATCGTAGATTTAAAATAGTAAATTTTATAGTAAACTATAACTAGCAGCTGCTTTAAAAAATTGTTGGAAGTTGTCTAAACATTTATTATTACATCTAAGCATATATTCACGACAAAAATTGAATTGATTGAGTTAAAGTTCGTATTGTTTTTGTAAATGATTTACTTTAACTCTTGAATTACTTTCAGTAATTTGTTGAAATTTACTAAAATCCTCGACGTGATTGCCCTCAATAATGAACCTGTGTGAAGTTAGCACACAAAATTTTTTGAGGTTTGTACCTCTGCCAAAAATGTCTTTGCTATAGTAATTGACAATAAAGCGACATGGAAAAACAAACAAAATACTTTTAAAAACTAAACAAAAACAAAGAATTCAAATATGAATGAAAAAGTAAACAATGCCTTACGTTATAAAAAATACAAAAAAAAATTATTATTACTATTACAGTTACAAAGCCACAATGTACAAACCTCCAGTATTTTGAGACATGTTAAAAGTCTCTAGAAGCTTTAAAAAAACCTAACATCATCACCCTAAATAACGGACATCATAGTCAAAAATGCCCATATGTATTATTCCCTATATGTTTATGTGTTCAGCTGAAATGTTAAAACCTCCTAGCTAAGGCAGCACTTTTTCTTTTATAACTAAACAACGATATGACTTAATGTATGGATGGGCTTAAATAATTATGGAATTATTTCCACATGGACTTCATATTTGGTCAGAAAGGCAGGAAAATGTAACGGATAACGCTGGACAATGCTTTAAGTAAAATTTATTTTATAAAATTTTTGGTTTTACTGTTTTGTTAACAACCAATTTTACTGCAAAACCTTTTAAAATTTAATTACAGATGCATTAGAATGATTGCTCCCTTTCCTAAGAAAAAAAATGAATGATAGTAATAGATATTGGCAATCGACGACATCTTATCACTCATTACAATCATTGGGGGATTTTATTTGTGATTAAACATAATGCGACAAGAAAGGATTGCACGATTGCTCTTGCTTACCATTTGCCCTTTGTTCTACTCTCGCGCATGCTTCTCTTACGCAAATTAACCTAGTGAAAGAGTATTTATTGATCGACAGCTTACTTTTATGTATGTATATATATGCAGTGCTTATGAAGAATTTTTATACACTTTTGCGCTGATTTATCAACATGAATTTTTCATTACATAATATAAAGAATGTACTTTACTACTTACATGCGTTTGTAGCAATAAACCTTTTCTAAAGTGCTGACAGGTTTTGGTAAACTGTACTGCTGTTGAAGGGTTTTATGAAATTAAAATAAAATCTGCCAAGACCGGTTTCTAATTTGCTGCATTTTTGATACTTAATTTATTCAGATTATTTATCTACTTAAGAAAAATATAAAACAGTTGAGATATGTGCCGTTAAAAAAGATGCATTTCTTGATGAAAAATTCACACATTTAGGAATAAAAATGTTTTAGGTATTAACGTGATATCTAAAAGGCATTCAGTTTTTTTATTGCTCATTAATCTTTTGTATTAGTATATGATGATAATAACTGTAATATAAAAGAACCCTTTCGTTTAATCAAACACAAGCAAAAAGGAAGGAGATCAATCAAAGCAATTTTCTGACATTTCACTGGTTTAGAAACGAGCGAATATCTTACCAAAGATTAGACCGGCGTTTTTACAATTGAAACTCCGAAATTGTGAAGAAATTTTGTGTACCTTGATCGAAGTTAGGACCCCCTATCACACACTACGTGTACTTACCTTCCGTGCAATTCTTCCTGGCTGCTCTAAGAACTAGCAAAGAGAAAAATAATATTGGGTGATATGATATTTCTCTGCGGCTTTTTGGGACATTTTTGGGCTTCTTTTTGTCGTCTACTCTTTTCGAATGAATCCGCAGTCTTGCGGTAGGTGTTTAATGCCTCCAATGTTTCCTGACAACTTGCGTGCCATTCGTGCTCTACCAGTTGCAAAATCTCGTTCACTTTTTCAGTGGGTTTCATATGTATGGGAAGTTTTTCAGCTGTATGGGTATCTTCGTACCCTCATACCCTCGTACGCCCTACCTTCTACCTTCGTATGTGCATTTTGATATGTACGACCTGTAGGTGGATTACTAAAATCTACAGATAGGCGGAAAGACGGGCAGAAATGTTTAAATTGGTGGATCTATCTTAAGCCCTCTTGGGTGTCCGGAACGGATTCAAAATTTAAGTTCCTTCTTTTTTATCAGAATTCAAGGCATATTTGACCTTCATGTAAGTCACCAGCCTTAATTTACATTCTCTTAAAATTTCATCTAAAATTAACTGTAAACCACATCAAACAAAAGTTCGCTAAAGAACTATGAATAGTTGCAATAAATTATTGAGTTTAATATTGGTAGGTATGCCACCAATTAACGGAGAGAAGAGAACTTTTAATGTAATTCTTTGAAGAGCAACTCAATCATTTTGTTAAAGTTCTTTCTTACAACCACTTCAAATGATGATTTTTAACGCCAGTAACTTAGGGGCGTATTCATGATGTGTCGAAGATGATGGATATTCACAGTTTCCTTTAAGATCGTCTTTTGTCATCTTTTTCTTAAACATTTAAGGTTTTTGCAAATGCATTAATATTGTAATTGAAGCCAAATTGCAACTAAGTCATCAGTTTCGTCAAAAGAGAAGCAAGATATTTATGTGCGGCTTTAGCCGAATCCTTTGCTCTCAATATCTTTAACTTAAAGTAAAAGAAAAAATTAATTTTCATTGCAATATTGCGGCTGCGTGGTCCATTTTTCTCCATTTTTGCACAAGCGCTATAGGTTGATATCATAGAACATAGAGGGATTTTTATCATAGTATTCGTTGTAGTCTATGAATAACAAACAAAAAACCCAACCTTTTAGATTTTTCTCAATCCGTGGTATTGCCACTTTTGGCCAAATTTCAATATCAATCTGTGTATAAAGGCTTCCAATGTTTTTGCTAAATTTATAAAAAAAAAGACTTAACTTTTGTTAACGAGAGAATGATTACTAAAGGCGGACACGACCGAACGAACGGATAAACATTAGTATTTGACATTGATCATGAATATATATATATATATATATATATATATATGTATCCTTCATACGTTTTCTAGAGCTTTCTTCATTCTTGTCTCTTTCCTGTCGAACGCTTTGATAAAATAAATTTACTCTTAACTTTCGGTGATGACTACGCAAAAACTAAGGAATTATGGGAAATTTTCTTAGAACTTTCAATCGCTTTGTTCCCTCTTATCATTTAATTAGAAAAGCAAATTGAAAACTTTCATTAAACACTGGTTTTAACATGCTGTCGCTTTGATACTTTTCCTTTTTAAGCATCCACTTCAAAGCTTTCAGTGGTTTGATAAAAAAAAAATTTTTTAATAATTTCAAGTGTAATTATTTTAAAATCTTCTACCCTTCACTAGCACGAGCAGCAAAGCTGAATGCAGTGAAATAAATTTAAATGAATTCCTTAATGATAGTTAAAAGTAAATGAAAATAGAACGCAAAAGAGAGAGACACACAGAGAGACAGACAGAGAGAAAGAATGAGAAACGATAAACATTTCTAATGCATATTTCTTTGAACACTTTATTGCTTTTTCACATAAATGAAGTGGAAACAGAAAGCGCATATAATTTCGTTTTTATATAGTTGAGCTCTAAAATACGAAAGTTGCTTAAGATAAATGTATATTTATGTATAAACGCATGTGATGCAAACACATTCGTGGTTGTAAAATACGTAATATACCAACATATGCATAAACAAGCACAGCCTATATCGTAGGTAATTAGACATTTACATAAGCATATATGGTTGGGTGAAAAAGTTTCATAACAATTGTTATATCAAGAGTAAGTGAATATCGTGATAAAGTTTTCGCTCTTTTCCATCACACAATCCGTTGTCAATAAATGCATGTTAATCACACTGCAATGCATTATGGCATACAAGCAGATACGTTCATACAGCTATATAAGCGAATATTACAAGCAAGCCAGGTATACTTTATTTGTATTTGCAAAGAAGTTGTTGCCAGCTCTCTTGTACTTAACAAATTGTATCTACGTACTTTCTGCGACATTGACTGAGCGAACACACTCAGCTTGAGTTGTTAAAATTAAAAATTTTTTTTTCTGCGTTTAATAGACCTGGTCTACATCACACATATTCCTCAAAAAAAGCACACGTATAGTTGCGATTTAGAATCTATGATAAATTTTACACCACAATATTAACAAGTTTGTGCGAATTGAAGATAATGATAATGAGTACATAGAGATGAAGGCGACGAAATTGCGGTACGCTCTGAAGCGATATAATAAAGCACTTAATATCCAGAAAAACAAGCATTCGAGTTTACTTTTCCTATTCAAAAAAACAAAAAAAAGTCCCACTAATAAGCACACATACACGGTTGGTTGTTCGTACCTAAACTACTTGACATAATTTTGAGATTTCTTGTATAATAACAATAATGATTTTGATGATAAAAAGAAACGAAAGAGAGACAACAAGGAGAACAATGTGATTAAAGAAAAAGAAAAAGAAAAGGAAACAAAAAGCAACTTATTCCACAAAGCTCAGAACCGAATGCTAGATATATCATAACATAAAATTTAATTTATTTTTCTTAGGTACTTAAACTATTTCGAAGTTTCAGCCAAAAGTGCTTCCTGCATAATAATTTCGTTCCCTTATTTAAATCTTGAAGATTTTCTAATCTTCTTTTTCTAAAACTCATATCTTGTGAATGCGTTATAGACGTGTACACAAAAACTTACTTAAGTAAATAAACGTATATAGGTAGGTACGCGTATAGTTTTATACATTCTTAAACATTTTACATACAATGGTTGACTGTTAGACAAAAAAAATGTTCACAATTCACATTCAACGAAAAATCATCTCACTGAAAAACTCGTAACAAGACTAATTAACATAACAAAGTTGCATAAAACATACTAACTAGTCAGTCTGCCATTCACGAGTTGAGCGGACTGAAATTCTTAGTTAGTTTGAAGAAAAATTATCATATGTCTGTGTACGCAACGTTAAGGAACAACCGGGAAGCAGAAAAAAAATATTTGCTCTAAACTTATAGCCAAAATATTAAAGCATAATAAGTGTATATTATGGTTGATAATAACTGGAAATATACCCTTCAAAGATTTTGATATTGTTTGGAGTTATCGTGACCATGATGGCCTCTCTACTGCCTACAAAGATAAATCTCGAACTTTTTCTTAGCGTAAGACCTGTTGCCACTAAATGAAGATATATAATTGGTGGTATCAAATGTTCGTAGGCTGACACATAGATGGCGCTACTAGTATTAAATCCATATGATTTTTAGTTAGCTCTAACCTTCAAAAAACACGTGTATAAATTTGACAGCTGTTGCACTATTAGCATGTGAGTTATAGCATTTTTAGTGAAGCAACTTTTGTTAGTTTGAAAAATGGATTAAAAGGAATTTCGTGAGTTAATAAAAAAATACGAAAATAAATATTATTGAAGCCAAGGCTTGGCTTGATAAACATTACTCCGACTTTGCACCAGGAAAATCAACCGTAGAGAAGTGGTTTGCTAAATTTAACCCAGGCGAAATGAGTACCGAGGACGATGCACGCAGTGGACGCCCCGAAGATGCTGTTATCGACGAAAACGTCAAAAAAGTCCACAAAATAATTTCGGATAACCGTAGAGATAGCTGAGACCCTAAAGATATCAAACGAACGTGTTGGACATATCGTGAATGAATATTTGGATATGGATTTAATACTGGTAGTGCCATCTATGTGTCAGCCTTCGAACTTTTTAGTCCACCTGTTAAATTACATTACATTAATGAGTTGTGTCTTCGATATGTCAAAGCCTCTTAAAAACCGGAGAATCGTAAAACTGCTATTTGAAAATTGAACGTTGAACGATGTGCAGAGGTTCGTAGCCTGATGGACAACTTGCAGATTGTTCAAAAATGTACGCCATTCGATGCGGTACTCATCCAGAGTCGATTGAGGTTTTCCTTTATTTTAGTGGAAAACTGAATAATTGACACTAATAACAGATTATGGAATTTCGAGTAAATTTTTCGATTTGATGCAAACTTTAACTTGCAGTCTGCTTCACGAAAGTACTAGAGAGCTAGAAGCAGATGTTCGGGAAAAGTTTATTTCGGGGATAATCATATATTGGAGCACAACGGAAACTGTGTTCAGATTTCTTATTGAAATCAAATTCTTTTTCAATGAAAAATGAATACCACCACTTCCAAACCATATCAATACATCACTTTTAAACCATTGAAATCCAAAGCGACAATTAGGACACGTACGTCACCATAAGCTTCTAAAAGTTTTTTATAGGCTTCGACAGCAGATTTCTTTAAATAATGAATATTGAAAATGGATATCGACAATGAATGTAGAAAATGCAAATTTTAAGCAAATTTCATCGTTAGCGGCTGCATACATTGAATAATTCAATGAAACTAAATGGAAAATTGTTGTTTTATGTAGAGGAAGGTCAAAATAATCGAATTCGACTCTTATTTATATTGGTATTTCCCATTACTTTAACACTTTTACCTGTGTAAGTTGCTGATAAAAACTTTATATATATATATATATATATGTGATAAGTCATTGTTCCCATTTGTTTAATTACCACTAACAGAACTTTCGACACATGAGTTCGAAAAACGTGGTATTAATATGACAGAGCGTCCATTCGATCTAGAGAACTGCAGTGGTTCAATTAAAAGGCTTGGGAGGTCGAAATTGAATAATTTTGTTGAGCTAGATAAGCAATCTGAATTCCAGATAAACAGGAAAGAACTAGTCAAATGTTCATGTAGAGTAAGCTTCTCGTACTCTTGCATTGAGTTCTATTTATTAAGTAAACAACAGTATTGATTGCTTCTGCCCAGAGATTCTTTGTCAAATTTGTGTCGGATCAGCAAACACCCAGAGCCATTGTCACTTCTGAAAGCCTTTATGATTTTACTTGTTTGGTTTTTTTGCAAACTTATTCGCAACTTATACTTTCCACGAAGTAGATAATCCTTTTGTGCGAATAAAATGATCTATCAAATGTAGCATATATCGATTTGACTTCCGTTGGACCACATAACAGGGAGTGTGCGAGTCCTAACAATTGTGTAGTACGATTGTCCATCACATTAAAAAGGAGTCTTGTGACAATTATGGTTGTGAACGTTGAACTTGACGGTTTCACCAATACCCGAAGTCTTCTTTAGATTTTCATTGTTTGCAAGTCCAATTGGCTTATGCCATAAATTAAAGCCATTGATTTTCGTCATTGATGTAAGTTCTAGGACACATTTTCAGCCGGAACATGCCATTGTCATGGCTAACGACCGCAATTACATCAACTGGACAGATCTTGTTTCTCAATTTTCGTTTATAGATTTGTTAAATTTCTTAATTCAATACAATCGACGGTAGTATACATTCAGATTGATTGCTCGACGTTTTGCATTAGAATTATGAAATTTTTAAATTTTCACATTTTCGTATTAGAATCATTTCTTCAACGAAAGTCTGTATTTATTGAACTAATCTCATGTCACTGTGAATTCTTGGAAGTAATCTTTCAGTTTTCTCTTATTTCAGGTAATAATCCATTGATTTCATTATTGCTAATCCCTTTGATTTGAAATTATTAAAGCGAGATTTCTGATATCCATCAAAAATATCAAGAATCTGGTCAATATTTTGTTATCATGTTGGCGACTGGATCACGATAGATTGAACCGTAATTTTTCCACTTAGTAAGAAAATGAATTTCATATCTTGGCATTCTGTTCTGAAAGTTCGTAATTTCAAAACTATTAATTTGACGGAACGTTGCCAAATCATTAGAAAAGTTAATATGATTAAAATTTAAGACGTCTGGGATATCCACGTGCGTAGGTTACGCTCAAAATTAACCTCTGACACGAAATTAAGCTCTTACAAACTGGAAGTTTTCAAAATCCTCTTTGAAAAGTCAGTTTAAGTTCGTCACTGATTAATTGTATATTTTTCAAAATTTAATAGGTTTTGTTATATATAATTAAAGAACTAAAGAACTTGGTTCTCCTATACTTTTCTCACAAACTGTTATTGCACTGTGTCCTTTAAAATATTCAAATTATTATAAACAAAATTAACAGTGAACAATAACACAGCAGCTAAAATCTATTAGCCACATAATTCTGTATTTGAAAGCTTACTTTGCAGCATTTTTGATGCTTTTACTAGCATACATATTGTCAAGTCTCTTAATGTGGCCGACAATTCCCTTAACATTTATAATCCATATAACCCATACCAACTCAAATAGATTGTTTTATAAGTTAATTTATTTATTTTCATTAAAATATGAAAAGAAAACTTTCTTTATTACGAAATAGCAAAATGTAAAATCTTATGCAGCATAATGTATACACACATGAACAAAGCAAAGAAATGTCATACTATACATAAACTGCAAGTACAAATCCGTACTTTTATGCATACATGTATAAATATATGTACATATTCATATAATATAACATTTTCCTTCAGTAATCCTTCAATACTTTCAAGCATACTGAACATATTTTAGTTTACATGCGCCTTAACCAGCCTTTCCTTAACCTACACATGAACGCAGAAGCACAGAAAAAGAAGCGGCAGACTCTTTCTAGCTTTTGCGGATACATACATACAGTGTTGTCTATTCGCAGTTTTATTTAAAAAATCTATATAAAATATATAAATTTTATATTAACTAGACAAACTAGAAATATATCTCAAGTAAACAGTCCATACATATGACCACTATTTAATATGTTATAAAGAAATATTCTTCTCGAAGGAAACCAAATGTTTTACTCAGCTCTTAGGTATGTATGTAAGCACTTGTTTAAGAATGGCTTGAAGGCAAAAATGTGGAAAAATTCAATTTCGTTTTAGATTCGTTTGGTCAAATCCTTTGTGGCTTAAGTGCAACTATTATGCCATAGAAAAAAAAACAGTTACCGTCCTTTCCCACCTCATATGTATATGTGTATGTACTCAAAATTCAAACAAATATAACAAATCACATACACTCATATGCGTGTATAAATGTAATGTGTAGAATTATTGGAGAGTGTTCCTGGATGTACAAATACACACACACACACACACGCTCACTCATATATCGGTTATATTTGTTCATATATACTTACACCCATAAACTTATTCCACATAGTAGCAGCGCAAAGAAACCACATTAGGATTGTGCTAAAATTGAATTATTTGATAAACATCATTGGGCGAAAACTACAACAGACTTGCCCAAAATCCCACTGACCCCCTCATCAGCCAAATACACTTATGAATGCTTGAATAGTTCACAATTGAATGGCTGAAAAGGTTGAAAAGATAGAGGGTCATCGAAAATCCAGCACATAATACTACAAATATGTACACAAAAGATTTGGAGAGCTTTAAATCTAAATCTTTAAGACTACAAAAGAGAAAGAGAGAGAGAGAGAGAGAAAACCAACTATATTCTGTATCGCATGTTGTTATAAATTACCACAAAATTAGTTTATAAATAAGGGTTTTAATAGATCTTTGTTAGAGACTAAAGTGATTTAATATATATATACTTATATATAACAGTTGTCATTTAATTTGATCGTTTTATCCTTAACTGACATTTCTATCAGCTGTTACCTTTATAAAGATTTATGCGTTCCGTTTAAGGTCTATTTCGCATACCATAAGGCCGAAACAAGTTTATAACACATTTCCAACAAGTTTATAACACAACCTTTCTTTGTAATTTCTCTAAAGTTTTCTTAATATTGTATTTCAAATCAATTTTGAGTTCACAACAAAGCAATCTTCTTGGTCGCTTTATACTGAAATTGTATTATCATTAGATTACATTGTTATTATTTTTCTATGGAACTATGTTTTGTAATGAAAAAGTACTTTTGCAAATTTTTCAGGATAAAGTATTTTGAAATGTACTCAATAAAAAATGAATTTAAAATCCGAAGTAAAATTTGTTTCCAAACAACACCAATCGAATATAACAGAGGCCCTGCAACGATATCAGTACACTTTGAAACCTTCGAACGTGTCAGATTATTCCAAGCATTTATTTAATCTAGTTATTCCGCGATGAAATAACCTAAAGTTTTACCGGTTTCACGAAATTTGAACTCCATAGAATTCTAGTTCAATCAAAATTTCCTAAGAATGTCGGCGTACCTTGAATTTTTCGACATCACAAAATCCATGAATCCGCAACATATACCACTTCTTTACATTTTAGACTTTTCAGAAGATGGGAAAAATTGCAAACATTAAGCTTGTTTAGATGGTATCGTATTTTCTTTTGGTCGGTAACAGACGTAAATGTTTGTAGATGAGTCAACGTTTCTCTAATAAGGACTTAAATCGACTGAATACGTGTTTGATATAAAAGTATTAGCCCTTAATAGCAAGGGCTTAGTTTATTGTTGTCGGACATTTCTAGACATTGTTCAAGTGTTCCGTCAAATGTAGGATTATTCGGATTTGGTAAAATTTTTCAGTCAACTTTGCACAACAGGGTATACGAATCGCTTAACAATAGCTAAACGTACTAAAATAATAAAAACTTAGTACAAAAATGCTGATTCTGCGATGCGTTTCGGGCACTACGAGCACAGAGTGTGGCAAATATAATCGTCCATCTGAGCACACTATAGGGAAAACAGTGTATATGTTTGAAGAAACTCAATCTGTAACAGATTCGTTAAGACTAAGAAGTTGTCTTCTTTTTCCATTTTATGGAAAATGTCCAAACATACTTCGAGTTATAGTCACCACAAATTAAGTACCTGTGGAATATAGTCAAAAAACTGTCTGGAGTTTGTAGAATATATTGTTGTCATTTGAACCATCTGACTATTTGTCCGTGCCAATTTTTTTGACAATTTTTTAGGCGGATGTTATAAAATGAATTTTAACGAAATCTTTTCAAATATCAACTTTACTATCAATTGTAAAATCATCAGCGCCACGTAATTCATACAGAGTTGAGCGTGAGCGTTCAAGATTACATCCTACGGTACTATTAATGAAGTTACATGTACAAGAAATAAGCAGGAACACATACACTTAAGCAAATTTATGTTCAATTTTCTTAAGTGCATAACGCGGATACTAGAGCTAGACAACAAAAGTAAAACTTTTCTGATACTGTTTTTTTCTCGTTGTATTCTTTGAATTTAAAAAATATTAAAATCGAAATCTATAGAAAATCTTCTTCATACCTATATTATTCTTTATTTCTATTACTCAACGATAAATCAATTTCATTTACAATGATTTGCTTTAATTTAAAGGAAAGAGAATTTAGCAGAAATATCTGAACGTCTTGTCATCATCATTTCTTATATCAATTGTATTGAAAATACTGATACGATACGGTCTTGGTATGCTATTGGCAAAGTACATACATTCAGTTACATACACAATTCTATTTACACCATGTGCGTTATTACTTTCCCAGTGCCATGCTGAGCTTTGCAGAGTTTGACGTTTTCTCTTGTATACAATCGTTAATACGGCCACGTGTCTGCACTTTTTCCATTTTAATTTCATGTCAATTTTCAATAAAAAATGAAATAGGAATCTTTGAAGTACAGCCTCTATTGACACACCTTAATACTCTAACAGTAAGAAAAAAAACGAAAATAAATAAAATCAAACTTAAATTAATCTATTTAGTAAATATATGGCATTCGAAGTATTGAAATATCTAAAGTATCCAAAAATTGAAAGATAAACTTTTTATTCATTTAAAACCTCTAAACAATTTACCCTAAAAAGTTTTCTCAAACTGAAAATATTTGTCTGGATTTGCTCTTTTTATCGGTTACTTTAAACCTTTTTGGTTTTCTTACAATTATACATGACTGTGCATGTGTGCATGTGAGCATTTATGGATATACCCAAAAAGTTTTCCAGATGTTTTCTATACCTCAATGTTCGCCATTCGCAAACATATTTTTAGTATAGACCTTGAATTCTTCTATTTTATCACATATACACGCACAGAAGATTTTCGATAAAGTTAAGTTGTAACATGTAGATATATATGCATGTGTAAGATTTCGAATGCAGCAGACACTCAAGCAAATCTAAAAGAAAAGTTTTCAAATTTAAAATTTATTCTATTGTATATTAACCTTCGGTAAGGTATGCTAATATTTTTATTTCCTTCGTAACGCGCAAAAGCATGCAACGAAATACAGTGAAGCAGTTTTTATTCAAAGCAATTACGTTGAAGACAAAATAGTAACGAATTAATGCACGTTTGTAGAACTATTTTTTTATTTAAAAACGAATCATATTCAAATCACAGTAAAACTTTTGGAATCCGTTATTATCATATTTTATCGAGTTTTCTGATGCAGAGCGCTATGAACATATTTTTTTGAAAAATTCTAAAACCGATATTTGAAGGTTGCTAAGGAACTAGCTAAGGGGCATATGTATAGAGTCAAAGTAAAGATAAAAATTGAAGGCGGTACCGAACAGTATAACACAACTAAAATGCAATAGCGATGCGCCCCCCATAGCGATCTTTCCAAATATATAGGTACATAAGCAATTGTATAAGATCAGTTGAAAATAGAAATGTACCGAAACTACCACAATTCGTCATATAACGTCAGTTATTAAAGTTGATTTTGGTAGCGGAAGTTTTTAATATATATTTATTTTGAATTTATTCTAGATATTGTAATCTAAATTTCAATTTTTCTATAGTGTCGTCGAGAGAAGAGTATTAAACATAAAAAGCGCTTCTTCTCTATAGCACAACGGTTTCATTTCGAATTTAGAAAACTAAATTCCATATATTATATATCTTATGTTATATCTTACTACTTCCTGTGTTCTACATATTAGAATTTAAAGTGAAGGTCATAAAAAACAAACTTAAATATTGTTTAAACATCTAACAAATTGTCTAAAACTTATTTTCTTGTTTGTTAGATAAGGTCTTGCATTTTAAATCAAAAAGAAAAATGACAAAAAAAATTCCAAAAAAAAAAGCAATGTACCATAGTTTTGCTGCCACAAATGTTATATTTTAAAAGCTATACAATCATAAACGCACAACCACACACACAGGCACACTCAGCGAGCAGTATGCGTATTTACCACGCAAAAGTGAGTAAAAAACGAAAACAACATGTCTGTGGTAAACAATTTTTAAGTTTATTTTTGCTAAAAGCAAACACTCAGCATACCCTGCCATAGACAAAGGAGCAAGAGAGACAGGGGCCGCACGTCAAAACGTATGTGTGTGCATGTCAACACCTCCGGCTTTTTATATGTACTTGCGAGTATGTTTATATAAGCGTAGTCTGTTGGGTGTTTGACAGACTTTTTATTTTGTAGGTCAACATTTGTGAAAGGGTGTGTGTGTGTATGCATGTGTGGCTTGTTTTACAAAACCACAAAACTAAGTCATTAATTATATATATTTTTTTCTTTCGAGACAATCTTCATTCATATTTTTTTTGTAGTTTTTTATTGTCATTCCTTAGTTATGTCTCTAAGGGTAGAAGTTTCTTTAATAGAATTTTCTTAAAGTAGGTTAAATGTGTGGCTTACACTTGTATTTATTATTTATTCTTAAACTTAAGCGCACAGTAATGTTCTTGTGTTTGTAAGTGTATGAGTGTGTATGGGTGTGTATAATTTGTTTTAATGCTTATTTGACTTTGTGCTTAAGTATAAAATGTTTAGAGCAGAACCACAAAAACCTTAACCCCAAGCAAATCCAAACATAAAAAGCTCTTTACAAACACATTCATATTTACATACATACACGCACACTTGAATGACCTTTAGAGATGAAAACATAAATACTAATACTAGAAACCCTCAAAATGCATACGATCGTTATTTGTTTTGCTTCAAACATTTGCCGAAAGCTGATTCCGTAAATTGAGATTTTCTTTTTCGTTTTTGGATTATTTTTCCCTTATATTCTTCATTTATCTTACAAAGTCGATTAGGTTTTTCACTATCAGTAACTGAAAATATATGCTTTCATTATTATCCGATATCTTCTTTCGAACGTTGTCCAGTTATTCTTTGCCTACGTGTTAGGGCCAGCATATAAAAAAAAGTTTAGATAAAAATTTGTTCACGTTTTAATTTTTTAAGAAAACACATCATTCGTTTGATAAATTACTGCTTTTTCTGTCCGAAAGTATAGTTTACATTTCATACAAACTCTTGTATTCGTGTAAACATGTTGAATTTCCTTTTCTTTTTTTTTTTTTTTTTACTTTTCAACAAAGAGATTTTTATTTACTTCCGCAATTGTCCGATGTTATTGTTTACAAACTATGAATATTTGGCGTATATAATGTATTCTTTATCTATTCTATATTCACATCGCACATATAACATGGAAATCACCTAAAAAAATGAAAATGTTTTTTGATCTATTCACTGGTATATTCATTAATTATTCATTAATTAAAATGAAGGTTTGCTGGCCTTAACCGAATAGTAGGCGAAAGTCGAAGTTGTTATATGGTTTATATGTTCAACAAGTAAGTAAAATCTACACATGTTGCATACGCATTAAATTTCTCTGGAATTAATTACAGTACCATTGCTTTGGTTCGCATTGTTTGTATTTCTAAATAAATGTTTGCTATATTGAAAGCATAATATAAGCTTACACAACACATAAGTAATCTAGGTTTGACGGAAGTGATGTACTTGTGTTTAATTCTTTTTATAATAATATAATAAGTAAGTCAAGGAAAAAGCCAAGATTTTTTGATAAATTACTTGTCTTACATAACATCATAACTTCTTAACTTTTGCCGAAGATTAAGAATAAACCTATTTAGTTGATACGTTATATACGATTTTTATTATTATGAAGAATGCAATAGCTACAGAGCTTACTTTTTTACACGAATTTCTAAGAGAATATATTGAATTAATTTTATATTAATATCAGCATCAATACAAAGGACACCGTAGCGATAACGTCAGATCCTGTTAAGTTAATGCTATAAACGAAAGGCGGTATAAAAATCGGCATCGGTATGAAGCTTAAGGATTACAGCTAAGGACGTATAGAGTTAAACTTTTTTTGCACAATATTCTGAAAAACGATTGTTATTGTTATGAAGGATGCAATAGCTACAGAACATAATTTCTTTAAACGAATTTCTAAATTTATGTCAGTATCAGCATCAATACAAAGGCCATTGTAGCGATAGCGATTAATCTTTTTTTACACGAATTACTGTGAATCAGGTCCTGTTAACATAATCGGTGTGAAGCTTACAGATTACAATTTTTTTTGCACAATACTCCGAAAAACATATTTATGTATACCTGTTGGTACCTGTTATTTCACAAAATTGGCAGATGTTTAGATCACTGCATAGTTTTGCCAAAAAAGTAGAGTCTTAGGACTGACATATTAGTTACGGCTGAACTCAACCTATGTGATCTGTTACCAAAATCAGTTTCTCTACCATTTGTTTGATGTATTCGATCTAATTTAAATCACATGTAGAAAATATTCACTTAATCCAATTTGATGCAACTCCGTCTTTTCAGTAAACAGCGCAAAATGATAATTTTCTGTTCGATGATTCGATTGCAAGTTGCCTAACGCAAGTTAAATTTTCAATTACGGGCATATGTTTCAATGAAAAAATATTGAATGGTGTACCAAACTGATAAATACGTTATTAAATCTTTGACTTTGATCGATAGGAACGCCAAAAGCAGTCGCAAAATATCCTCTAAAATAACAAGCGACTTACTGCTGTTTCTCATAAAAAATATGAAATATGTGAGACTAAAACTTTCGTAGTTTTTCCAAAGCCAAAATTATATCTTAACTGATGTGAAAAATGTAATTTCCTCCGTCTAACGAAATTCATCTCAAGTCGCATTGAATTTCGCCTCTCCCTACTACATTTTATTTTATAATTAAAAAAAAAAAGTTCCCTCATTTTAATTACACAACTGACTTTTTAATACTTTTTTTTGTGCATTAATTTAAATACATAACTATTTATTTTTCTTATTTATTTAATTTATTTTCATATGCATACAAATATCATTTATTACCACGAAAAACATAAATCTAGAAAAAGTAGAAAATTAAATGTAAACATAATTTTCAGTTAAACATATGTATGCATGTGTTCGCACGTACGCTATGAATTTAAATGAATATAAAATATTTTTTTGCACACATATAGAAAAACTATTTCGACGTCTTTTTTATGTATACTCCTCTCGTATATATAGAGTAAATCAACTACATAAATAATAAAGAGAAATGAAAAAATTATTATAGAATTTGTTTTTAGATATTTGTTTTTTAATTTTAAGAAAAAAGGAATTAACAATAAAAATCTAATTTTAGTCGAGTACGTCAATTTGACTCATTTCAACTTACGAGATTTAATGAAATGATTATAAAGCTAGTAACGTTTCAGTAATGTTTGATAACTTTGTTTATACAAATATATGTATAAATATTCAATTTCCATACCTCCCACCAATTTGTAGTGCAGGGTAAATGAGGTTTGTAAGAATGTACATAACACTTAAAACTACTTAAGATAGATACACATTTTGTGTTATATCGATGGATTCATAATCATTTTCTAAATCGATTTACTCTCGTCTGTCTAATATCCGTCCATGTTGTTTTGTGTTTTCCCATTTGCTACCAAATCTGTTTGACCAATTCAGCAGAAGCTTATGATTTTGAATTGACACAACGACTAAGTAAATAAATAATTGAATAAAGCAATAAATAAAAGAGTGAAGAAATCACAGGCGGCCAAGCTCGACCATTAAATACTCCTTACCACTTTGCTAAATGTCTGTTTTGGGTGTTGTATTCATTCCTGTACCCCAAGTGGTGTAACCTATAATAATGTTCTTGGACAAGATGTTTAGTTTCTTTTAATCTAAACCTCGTTATTTTATGGTTTGGGTCTCTTCCCATACAAGGGTTCCCCTGGAAACTAGATTTAAATCAAAAAAATGGATAATTTGGCATTTTATCACGATAATAAGTGAAGAACTATATTAGGCGAACCCTAGTCTAATATTTACTTTTCTATGTTGACTCGCTTGGATAGAAATGGTTTAAAAGATAAGCTTGAAGATCATCAGTAATTAATATGCGCATATTAATTGAATTAATTAAATACCGTCAGCATTATACTTTATCTTACTCTTTGCTAGTAATAGGTTGCGAAATTTGGTGTTAAAAGTTTAAAAAACTAAGATAAAGAAATAAAGCTTTGAACTACAGAACTTTACAAAGCGCAACTTACTTTATTTATTTATATTATTTATTTATTTATTAAAAACAAGTAAATTATTTACAAACATCGTATTCTAATTAATTCTAATGGATAAGACAGAAAGCAATTTAAAGCATTTACATCATAGTTTTCTTAACAGTTGTAAATGGTTACAAACTAAATTCATTCCAAGGCCAAGAATTTATGAAATTTTTCACTTACTTAGTTATATACACGAAATATTATTATTCGAAAGAGAGAAACAGTTAGAATCTATTAATAATCAGTTGGGCACCAACGAAAGTGTACTGACGTACAACTTTGTGTTCAATATTGAAAAGTTAACTGCACGAAATATAAAGTAGCAGTAAGAACAGGGAGGGGCAGCCAAGCTTTTGAATTTAAAATTGTCGTCTTTACCTTTAAAGATGATGAGGGCATCATATCTTACAGATAATAAATCCACACGTTGTGCGAAGTGGGTTTTGGCCCACATCGCCAATAATTACGGGTTGTTCTTTTTGTCTATTTTTTTAGTTGAATACCAGAACTTTAGCTACAATAAGATAACAGCTGGATTAAATAGACTCTTAAAGACAAACTTAAAACTAAACAATTCGATTTATTGTAACGAAGCATATGAAAGAAGAAGAAGAGAAATAAGATTCTATGTGGAAATGATACAATTACAATAACATAAGAAAACTTTTGCAAGTAAAAGGGATCTGAAGTATGCATACATCTTGAAAATATTTATAATCGTTATAGTTATAATATAATTGATTTACTCTTGGATAGCTTTATCATAACAAACATATTGCGATGTAAGAGCTCAAATAAACTTTACTTAAATTCTAAGGAAAAAAGAAGTCCGATAACCTCTTACTCTAGAAGAGCATTATATGCTTTATATGCTTTATGGATGAAGAGGAACAGTCATAAAAATTATAATATTCATTAACATTTGAGCACATGACTCTAAAAATGTGACACGGTTCGTAATCGGTCCGACACTGAGGCAGTTTGATTCACACGAATTGCTTGTTAATACGAGCTGGAAGATTGATTTTTAGTTCATTCTGCAACATAGGGGAATTTACTTCTCCATTTCAAAGTTTTATAATGAAAGATACACTCAGCCAGGTGCGACTATCTTAAGAAGATAGAGATCGTTAAGGTTCCCACCACACTCTTCGTAGTGTAAATTTCAAAAAAGATTTTTAAATGGATTTGGCGAGATCAAGTTGCGTACTGTAATTAGGTGCTCAAACGACCACTGCATACTTCAGAAAAGATCTTACGAACGCAACTTACAGTTTTTTACAAACTTCTTTACATACGTGTGTGCTCGTGTCTGTGTTTTGTGTGTGCGTTTGTGTGTGTGCAAGGAAACACATAAATCTTATAGTTAAAGGGAATTATTATTATTTTATTACAAGTAATAAAAATCTACTATATGCCAGCATAATTTCAATATTTATAACGGCAGATATTCAAAGCTCATAACATGCATTTAAAAGGCTTAATTAAAACACAAACATTTATGATTGTGGGCAACACGATTTCAGCAAACAAAATGAAAGCCATGGCCAAGACATAAGTCACGATACAATTAACTCATGTTACTGCTAGTGATGTGCCCGCAAACGGCAACAGTAGTTAATGTTCAATGAAAAAGTTTAACTGAAATTAAAGCACACTATTAAACAATAACAACAATAAAAACGGTAATAAGGGTAAGCAAGAAGAAAGAATACGAAATAAAATAAAAAACCAATAAAAACATTACAGTTGGACAAGGCCAGCTATTAAATACCCTACGCCACTTTGCCACTTTTCCTCAATTATTTTTGTGTTAAAATATCAAATGTTATTACTCCCAAGCTTTTCATTGGATCCCTTACGGGAAAGAAAGGGGTGCCGTGGACCAAATTTAAAAAAATGGATTTCTCTCAATCTTCTTTTTCTTCAACTATTTCCGTTATATAGTACAAAAATTTAGATTATGCTTCCATATAAAGGCTGAATTTTCATTAGAATCTTTATGTGTGGTGAGATCCAAACGATAGACTCATGTCACCCATATCATGTGCAGTTAATTTTTATGACAAACCACAATTATTGGCTAATTTGCATCATCGCATATAAAGAATTAAGCTTTTTCGCAGTTGGTTTCTGTATTTGAAAGCAATCTCGTGAGGACCATTAAATTTCCTATTCGGAAACGTTAATGTTGCCCATTTCTGATGCCAGGGTCCGCTCATCGGATCCAGAAGTTTTGTCTTTCTTTGCTTAATCTCCATATGACAATGAAACCGCCACTTTATTTAGTATTCAATATAATTTCTCTTTTTATTCAGATATTATTAATAAAGACATTCTTAATCCAATTCCTTATAATTCTATGTCAGTGTCATGCACCGCAGGCGTAATAACTTAAAGGTCGACCTCGATGTCTACGGATAACAATTACCTACGCGCGACCAATCTCGTCGCCAATCAGAAACCAAAAGGGAAAAGGATCTTCTCACTATCTCCTATTTTGGTTTACTCCTCTGTTGGCGTTGCCAACTACTTCCACTCTTCGCCAGAGTTACTTCTCTTTGTAATACTTAGCTTACACTATCATTTGCCGTTTACGGCAGTAACACTTTCAGTATTCTAGGGTATAGATTTATGAACTTAGGGAGAGACAGTATGGACCAAAACGAGGGCCCGACTTTGAAAGTCTTTTTAAAGCTGTAATTGATTTCTGTATACACAATAAAATTAAGCAGGGTCTGCGACTTTTCGAATTGAATTGTTGATGATAATTATTATTCATATTAACCCGACAGACGTAGTCTTATACTCTAAGATTTTACTAGGGATTAAGTAACTTTTCAGGCTAAATATTTTTTGGACGAAGCTGATATAGTTGTCGATCAAACCTTTCTAAATATTAAAAGGCCGTCGAAAAATTGGTTTGCGAATGAATTAATGTTCTTGATCTCCTCACGTAAATCAATAAGGATTCCATTGTGCGCTACGAAGGAAAAAAAGCAGAAAAATAATAAATAAATTTTTTGTTACTTTTCGTACATTAATCGTTGTTTGTATAAAATGAAAGGTTGCAGGACGTTGTTGAACGGTTAAATAGCAATAAACCATAAAAAATGTCCATTCATTATGTACATTTGTGGTAAGTGTTGCATATGCATGCCGATGTATAAACTTACATATCTGAGGATATATATATGCAGACATTTTCACTATAGACGTTATAAGTTAAAACGCCCAGTAAGTAAGTACGTGCACGAACACTTTCTCTATGCCTTCATAAAACGGTGCAATTTAACTTAATTTGTAAGTAAGAACTTTATGTATGTGCAAAAGAGTAGTATGCATAGTACATATATGCTTCAAACATGACATGCATATAATATGTAATGATGTAATTGTAGCTGCAGGACTGTTTCGTTTCGTATTGTACATATACGTACGTTATTGTTCTGTTATTAATTTGCTTTTAAAAGTTTCAACTCTACTGTGTGTGTTCAAGAGCATTATGTTCATTCACTCGTACAATCATACATAATAATGCTGTATTTATAATAGCAAACACTACTTATGACCAAAAAGAGTTGTGTACGATTGAATTGAAGAAATCATTAAGAGAAACAAGAAAATTTTATTTTAAATATTAACCGAATCTGTTACATACTTCTTTTCCCATCCTATGCTACACTAAGCCCTTTCTAAAGCGTAAACTTATATTGATTTTTCAATTACTACGTGATCTTTGTTATATACAATTTGGGTACATAAGAATTTCAATTAACTATAATGTTTTCAAACTGCTATCGTATATAGCTATATATAGCTTTAATTCATTCGTCTGGATGCTTTTTATATATGTGTTCGTATGCGTACTACAAAAACAAACATGTCACATGTCATTTTTTCATCATTATTAACAAATGTTGTTAAAGATGTTGTACAAACATCTATAGTTGTTTTCATGGACACATTTATTCTCTGCAAGCCTGAGAGAGTGTTTTACAATGTTTTTCAAAGAACTTGATTAACATGAGGCTTTAATCAATTGCTATTTTGTTTTTATTTATTTTCTCTTTATTTTTTTTTAATTTATGCTTAACAAGCAACCGTTCTGTGCTTGAACGTAACAATCAACTTGAGCTTACTTTGATTTATTGATTATTGAATTGATTTTGTTTTTTTCAATTAAGGCAGAAATTAAAGCTGACAAAACTCTGTGGCAAACAATAGTCATAGAAACTTAGTGAAAAATTTGTAAAAACTTTATATGTGAACCTTAAGGTAACTTGATATAATAGAGTGATGATCAAAGAGATTCTTTTGGAACCATTTTAACAAATGTGGTTTTTATGCACTACATCACCTTTGGCAAAGCTATATTAATATGTGCATCATCGACTATGTATATACAGCATGTAGAATCCGTCCATCTTTTTTTCTGATGTTTACCTATATATTTACGTGTTCAAACTACGATGTCATGATATGGAATTTTGCACACGGCTTCGACCCAAAAACGTTCACTACTGAAAATGGATGGGATGGGACAACTTTTACGACAACTTATCATAGAAAGCCCTATTTTGGAAAAGTAATACTTCTCGATGAGAGTCATTGAAAAGTGGTATTGAAGCGTACCAAACGAGTACCGATAATATGGACGGTGTAGCACAGGCTTTTGAAGTTAAAACTTTCTTACAATAGATAAGCCTTTGAAGGGTGACTTCTAGTTTTTATAAGGAAATATGGGGTCATCCATGTGAACCAGCCATGTGATAAACAGAATTGTCATCCCGAGCAACTTTTTTTGTTGTGAAGTTGAAGATAAGGATGTTGAAGATATCTGGTTTCAACAAGATGGTACCACAGGTCTCGGCGCTGTTGCGTGAGAAATTTTCCGGACGTGTAATTTCACGTTTTGATGATGTGAATGGTCAACAGAGACCGTGAGGTTTCTCACTACTAGACTTTCTTTCTTTCTTACGCAAAGGATCAAGTTTATGCGAAAAATCGTCAAACTCTTGACTCTTTGAAAACGGGCATCCGTTAAATTATTGCCGAAGTATTCCCGTTATATGCAAACAAGTCACCTCAAACGACTTCAAAATTCGGTCCTATAAGACGCCAAGTGAAGAGCATTTGATGGCAAAGTTTAAACAAAATTTACTAAAAAAAAATTGATCCAAATCTCAGTCAGAAATATGTTTTAGTTATCTTTATTATAAATCTGCAAAATGTCTGGCCCCATATAGGAATTATCTAATGATTAGCCTTGCCTGGCTTTAAGAAAAACTAATAATTAAATTCTTTTGGCAGCTGCGCGGTTTCTTGCGCTCAACTTTAACTTCTTTTGTCCGACAACTAGCCAATCTGGGCGAACAAAAAATAGTTTGATCCATCAAATTCCATATTTAAACATAACTTTACTTTCTAGAATTATATTTTAATATGCCGGATTAACTTTGTGTGAAAATTTCGTTAAAATTGAGGATAGCAATCGTAATCTTTCTGGCATAATTTTGGTACTTATGTTCTGATGTGAAGTCACATTTTGTTGCTATTCCGCTTTAGTGTATCAACCTTATACCTTTGATGGTCTGGCCTAGAAAGGAAGAACAACGGATTGGATTTTAACTAACCTTAATGCATTTTAGTTAAAATCTGTATATATGTTACATCAAAATATTAGGTGTTTAAGCCTATTCCAGTAATTTTTTCATTTAAAAAAGGTGCTGATTGAGAAAAATTTTTATAATAAAGAGTAATAAATTTATTTTTCATCATTTTCTACGACTTCTTCCCATCTTTCTGGCAACGCAACGCTACTGCGCTTTTATTTTGCCGGCGATCCAATCATCGACCTATTTTCCCACTTCTTCAACAAATTTCAAAATCTCTTGCCAGCCAAGGCAAGCTGCATCGATCTTGAACCAGTGATAATCAGAAGGGGCTTTGTCTGGTGAGCACGCTGAATACTCTTGTACCGTGCGGTCGAGCGTCCTCACGCAAGAGGATGACTTTGCGTCTGTTAACCACGCTTGCAGGTCTTTTTTGTAACAATACATAGTACAATTGACATCCGTAGATATCTGCAGCATTCGCAGCTCTACACTACACCACACTTTGCTTACAGCAAAACCCTATAATCATAAATATTCCGCTTCGGTGTTGATGTGAAAGATTCTCCTGGTCTAACCCAAGACTCTTGGCGCTTGAAATTATCGTAGTAGATCCCCTTTTCATTGCAAGTCACAATAAACTGTTCGTAAGTTCTTTGAGAGTTTGGGCTGGAATTTCGTCCAATAAGTCTTGGAATTTAGTGTCTTCGAACTTTTTTGCTCCTCCAGGCCGTTCTTTGTCATTGACATCAAAATTCAAATTGCTGAATACAAATCCGACAATTGCAATTTGATGGAACCACAGTCTTCTAAAAGTGTTCGGTGGCTTTCGGCAGCAGATTTTTTCAAACCAAGTAAGAAAAGTAATGAACGTCAGAAAAGGAATTTTTATTAGCATCTGTATGCAATGAACAACTCAATAATACCAAGTGAAAAAGTGTTATGTAGAGGAAGATCAAAATCATCGAATTTAACGGTTACATACGTACATTGTTACTTCGCATTACTTTACCATCTTCACTGGTAGATGGCGCTATCCAAAATACTTGCAAACAACTATTAAAAAGTGCGTATTATACATTATTCATTGTATTCATTGTAAGAAAGAGATTATTTCTTAGTGATTGATTTTCAAATTTTCACTGGCTTTCGGTTCAGCTATCGGAAACTCATACGACCTTCCCCGTTTTTGTAATCTGACGCATACCAACAGTATTCTCTTTTTCCCTCATGCACTATTTGTAATCCTTTCTGGCTGACCCTGCAGCGAGTGGACATTTCCTGGGAAGATGAAAAAGATTAATAGACGTTAATAAATGCAATACTGGATATTATGGTTGGATATTATATACTGAGACGAGAATATATCCCCGTCGTCCATTTTTTAGTCAAATTTTAAAAATTTACCTAACATGGGATCTTCAAATTTGAGAGAATGCGAGTCGTTCTTTTATAATTTTTTTGCTCCATTTATTCACTTTTTCATCAAATTTATCCGCCTTTCAAAGTAAGAAAAAAGGTCTTTGATTCTCCTCCAAAGTCAAGGCAACCAATGCCGACATAAGCGACAGCGCGAGTAATTTTAGCGGCCAAAGTAATAAGTGACATAGAAATGTTTTGAAATTATCCGAATGCCAAAAATATTTTGTCCATTTTTTTTTTTGCTTCTTGAGAAGCGTTACAAACGGAGTGAATGTCACTGGCAGAAGAAATGTGTATACATATATATGTGGTATATAAGTAAAACCTAATGCAACAACATTAATGTTTTTATGAAATGGCAAAAAAAGCAGAGAAAAAACACAGACAACCATTGACAATAATCGACGATTTCAGTCACGATTGTTGGCAATACAGCGACAGAGAACAAAAACGTATCGGCAAAGAAGGCGAAATAAAGCAAAACGTCGATGAAGAAAATTTTTACTATAACGAACGGTATTAGCATAACATCACCAGCATATATACAGCAATAATAGTAATAATAATAAAAACAACAATAACGAAACCGTCTCCCGCAATAGTTGGTATTATTTTTATAAATATTTTTTTTGCAGCTCTTTTGCAATAACAAATGACGCTTTACAGAAGCAAGTGAAAAATTACATAACATTTGTTATTGCTATTGTTGTTGTTGTGTTTGCTTCTTTTTTGTTGTTTTTGTTGCTGTTGCTCTTTTTACAGCAAAGCATTGCAATGGAAGCGAATCGAGCCGCAGCATCCGTTTCCTTTACAACAACACATAATATTTACCATCGTCACTATCACTACATTCGCACATCGCTCTGTATACATATAAAAATATGTGTACGTCTATATCGGCTTCAACTGTTGTGTTGAATTCATCTACAATACTTCTGTTCCTTTAAGCTCAAAGATTTTCAATGTATGTGGGAGGTATGCAAGGGCATGTTAGCAGCGTGTATTCGCCTGGTTTGCTGAGATATTTGTAATATCACGCCGTTCACAGACAGCTTTGACGTGTTTTCTGACGCTTGTGAAACAAACAATTACAAACGCACACCCAGTTCTCCTCCTTATTATGTGTATACAGGCATTTCTGTTGTCTTCTGTTGCTTTTTGCTGATGAAAACAGCATAAATACGTTACGCTTTGCAGTCCCATTGTACCGCAACAAAGGAACAAAATTTTACAAAACCATCAAAGTCTTGTGCATTTCTTTGTGTCATTTTTTAAATCAAACTACGCTCGATTCGTTGTGCCAAGTCAGCGCATAGGTGAATGAGTTAGAACAGTAAGCCCTCGGATAAATCGCATTTTATTATTTGTCTAGTGTAGTAAGAGAGAATACGATAAGAAGAGCAGTATCGTGAAAGTCGTTAAGTTCGACAGTTAGGTCACTGGCTATCCGTGTAATGTCAAGCCATAGAGGCCCCTTTTATTTTTGGTTTAAAATTTATTTTTCGTACGTACAGATAGATAAATCTGCGGAAGGCCCCACTCTGCTTTAGTTTCCATTTATTTATTGCTTCAACGTAATTTTAATCATACGATTGGGCTAAAGATTTGATATTTGTTTAAACTTGTTTACTCATTATTACATGAGAAGAATTGAATTTGGCCAACAACTTCATCCTGCAGATTAGTTTAAGGATCAAGTATTTTCGAAGAAAATCATAAATAAATTCATTTTTTCTATAAATACCAAATACTTTACAACCGTAGACTAAGGCTCTGAAGAGTAGTATGACGAAACACGACAGTCAACACTTACGGTACTTTGTAATCTAAGTAATTGGATAGATGAACTTTGTTTTTTGTGGCAAAAAACGTTGACAGCGATTCTTTCCTTCCCGTTCGCCTTTTCGGGGCGGCTATTAGTATTTTCGTGCAGCCAGTTTAGAAGAACGCACTTCCGTTTACTGAAGACACTTTCTTACGTTGGGGGGATTAAAATAACATAGCAAAATATTTGCATAAAAGGGTATTAAATGTATAAAACATGCGAATTTCGCTGGGATCTCTAGTAAGAGTGGAGTTTTTTAAAAGAATTAAAAATAAATACGATTTCACAGTCCCGTCTTGGCTGAAGGTTATGACGTTAGTAGTAAGTCGTGCTGTTATAAAATAGCTGATAGCAACGGCGAAAAGTTTTGTTTTTTCAAAGTATCCCCTAAAGGAGTCTCTAAGAAAATTTCTTATTTAGTAACGCGATTCGCTGTTTATTTTCACAATCTGTCAGTGTGGTCTTTGAATCAAAAACTCCGCCTTAAGTGTTATCATTTAATCTTTCCAATACTTCGTAATTCAAACTTTCCCATAGAGTTCATTTATTCATAAGCCCTACGGCGGCGCTAAACAACAAGTAGCGGGTTTTTTGGTTTCAAATTTTACAATAGTTTTTTTTTATTATTTTTGGTGAAATATTTTTGCCGTTGAAGCTTTTTAATTAATTGAGTATATTCACCTAAAGAAATTTTCTCTATTTATCCTTTTTTTATGATCGCCAAGCATGAAAATTCAAAAGCGTACTTCTTTAATATAAGAAAGGAAAGGAAAGTAGAAGAAACATTCAGAGGTGTAAAATCATTATTTTGAAATGTATGCTTGGCCCCTCGTAAATTTTTGTAGAAAATTTCTGCAACCTATTCCTCCAAAAAAAGATTATCAAACCTACTTCAACTACCTACTTTCAACTTCGACGGGTTGATACCTTACTTCGTTCATTTGCTTTTTTCAATTAAAAAAACCTTCAACTTAAACTTATTATTCTGTGGTAACAAAACTAATCCAGTAACTGTTTTCTAATTTTCTTTACATTAGAGTAGAAAAGTTCTTTAAAGACTTTTGTGTGTGCGTGTTTGTTAAACAACAAATATTAAGATGAACTTTACTTACCAACAACAGGATACAAAACACTCGAAGATTTATAGCAGACGATGACGCAACTTTACGAAGTACTGCCGAAGCGACAAAGATGGAAATTCATTTCTTTTACAATATTATAGAGAGTAAAGTTATGGTATTAAGGGAGTAGCAAATGATTGTCGGCTGTTAGTAGTTATCCTTGTGTTTATCGCTCATTTTCTAAACTGGAAAACGGCAACAATTTGCGAAATCACAAACAACAGTGATCTCTCTTAAGAAAAAAAGTAAAGAAAAACAACGGAAAAACAAAAAAATTCTCCACAACTATTGCACAAATACCATCACATAAAAGCAAATTAAATTCCGTGCTCTATCTCGATGCCGTCGTTGCTACAACTGGTAGCATCTATAGTTGCTGCTATTATTGCTGTTGTTGTCGTTGTTGTTGATGACTGGCAATAAACTCGAACAGATGTTGATAGCAACGGTGGCAGCTGCTGATACTGGCAAACACACAAAAAAAAATAGCGAGAAGAGAAAACCAACACAAAAACGCCATAAATGAACAGGGATCCAAAAATAAGTGAAGGGATTTAATATTAATTTTTGTTTTTTTAAACCCAAGTAGAGCAACAACAACATTGCAGATTATTTGCATAGCGGGGTCGAGAGCGCGGCAATGAAAACGAACATCTCTTCTATATTTCTCGATGATGCGTTGCTTGGGTTTTTCTTTAAAACCTATTTTGAAGTAATTAACTAGACGAGGGAAGTAAAGGAATGCAAAGCGAGCGAGGAGTTTAATATAAGACTCAGACTCAGACTCAGACTCATAACAAAGACTGCATTTTTCTTCGCCATACGTACAATCAATTTTGCATTAAACAAGGCAAACAAAAGCAAAAGAAATATATTACGCAAATAATTTTTAAAAAAAGAAGAGAAGAGTAAAATTTCATTAAAATAAATTTTAAAAGAGAAATGTGTTGATTTTTTCGTAGCTGCTTTAACTGGGTTTATTTTAACTTTGCTTTCATACAATTTTATTTATCAACAGAATTTTTTAATAAATTCAGTTAAATAAATATTAAAAATAAAAAATTCCCCCATTCCCGAGCTTTCTCTCGCGCGTTATTATTTCAATGAAAAAAAAAAGAACGGTGCATGTTCAAATGTTTACGAAAATATAAAAACAATCTCGCATATAGCCTTGGAATACCAGTAAGTGTAAGTATGCGTTTTACATGAACATACGTTTGTGTTTGAATTTTCCTTTTTTTTTTAAATTTTATTATACAAATAATCAGCTCAAAGCAGCTACTGGCCGTGATTACGATTCATATGGAAACATTTTCAAAATATAGTTATCGTACTTGACACCAACACCGAAGATATTTATATTAAGTTTATCACACCATTTGTCAGAAAACTATCAAATATTTTTCATTAGAATAAATTGAAGCCTTATACGCACCGCGAAAATCAATTGTATTTTGAATGAAGGCAAAGCTTAGCCAGGGTCTCCTTACGTGCAATGGGTCAAAGAAGAGAAAAATTATTAAGCGACTCCAAAGACTGGATCATCACACCAACAGGTCAGGTCACTCACGCTCGATGAATAAATTCGAGAAAAGTTGCCGAAACCGATAAAGGCAATTTAGCAAACGTAATACTTCACTTATTTAATGCAATCCTCGCTAAAAAATGACGAATATTCCCTTTCAAGCTATGAAAATGATATTCGATCTATGCAATATGAATTTGCACACACATGTTTACAAATAGGCCTAGCTGATTTAATCCTATCTTAATAAACGTCAACTGTTTTAGTTTTGCCTTGAATATGCAGATAGCTAGGCCTCTTTTCCAGTTGCGTATTTCGTTGTGAAGGAACCGAAGCAAGTCGCGATGATTTCTTGATATGTGCTATGTACTATTTTTCTCCGTTCTTTTCAAATTTAAGTTAGAACGGTAAAGTTCGCTACGAGCTTCTTCTAATTGTTTAAAAAATATTAAGGGAAACACAAACGGAGTTTACTCATGGTATCTTTACCTAAGAATGAAAGAGATAAAGTATCATAATAAAAGCACAGAAAGTACGATTAAGCATTTTTTACCATTCCAATCTGATCATTGTATGTCAAACCGAATGAAATCCGCATAAAACATACGATAATTGTATCAAACATTAAGAGTACTTGATTCCGATTGACTGTTTACAAAACTTACGCAGACTAGAATAATAAAATTTCCTTGACTTTCTTATAACTATAATAAAAAAAAGTTTAATACGTTATAATTAATTTTTATATCTATCATCGAAGGGTGGTATTGTATTGCATTACCAAGAGGAAAGCTTTCGAGATAGTATAGAGGATATATGTTCTTGATCAGCATCAAATTCGATCGATTTAAACAACTCCGTCTGTACGTCTTTGCAAACCATTCTACTGTCCATAAAACTGAAATTATCGGTTTCAAATGTGGCAAAATCATTAAAAGTTCTTACACCTATGTTGCTATTAAATCGGTTGCAAATCGATCACAGAACAGGTCTCCTGAATATAATATAAGCTAAAAACCTCTCTGCTTTCTGGGTCTTTTGCTCACCACTTATAGACTACGCAACAAAAATGGTCACTTGATTCCGTAAAAATGGAGAAGATCTGCCACGTCTACCCAGTACTACAGAGTGTCAAAATTTGGCTTTTTTCGACAAAATTAATTGATATAAAAGATTTGGCATAACCGAATATAATTTTGTTACTTGTTCGATTTCTGCGCCCATTTATTTATTTGTGGAAACGTATGTTGCTTTTAAAGTGATCTCTTTATAGGGTCTGCGATCAGTAATAGGTTTTAGGATCACACAAGTATTACCTGTTTTTCTAATCTACTGTCTTAAAAGTCGTCAATATTTACAAAAGTTTAACTAGGTTAATAAATTCTTCGTTCAAAATTATCGAAAGAAAATTCGAAAAAAAGCTTTCTCAAAGCGTAAGAGACTAAAATTTTCTATTGAAAAGCAACAATAGGTTGCCACGTGCGCATGCAATAAATACGAATCAGTTCGTTTAAATACATAATTTTGCCTCTCACGCCATTATAACAAAATTTAATGGGTACGTATATACATACGATGTGCTTTTATTATTAATATAACACCAATCAAAATCTTCCAATCTTCAGAAATAATCTTCATATTAAAAGGATAATAATCTGGGCAACATTATGCTGCATAATTTTATCATTTCGTTTACAGATTATCGATTTTTTAAAGCACTTAAGTATAAAATGTTAAAAATAATCCACAAATTTTTTTTTTTTAAATTTACTACCGAATTTGTTAAAATGTAAAAAATAAATTCTTATAGATAAGAAAAAAGACAACGCTGATTGCATTAATTAATATTGAAAATTACTGTAAATATTTTATGCATTTGGTTCTGAGGTTCTTTCAGTACATTTCAGGAAAGTTGATACAAAATTCATTTTCCAGGTAAAATTACGGAAATAATCGAAATTAATAGAAAAAATTGTAGTAGGTGAGCGTGATAGTAAAAGAACTTCGAATGTTTCTGCCAAAATTTGAAGCTGTTATCTTAATTTTTTCAGCCAGGAGCATGTTTACCACAGACATTAGATAATTAAGCAGCCATGCAGATGGATAGACGTACCGACGGATACGTCTAGGTGGATTCGAAATTTCATGCTGATCAAGAATATACACATTTTATGTGATTCCAGAAGCATCTTTCAAAATTTTACAAACATTTTCACAAAAAGAATTAAAGTTCAATATTCCATTGCATCGAATGGGCATGGTCGATCCTTTCCATTTTTGCACAGAAACTACGCACTATTTTTGGAAATTTTGATTATTCTATCCCCTGTGGTTTACGAGTAATGGAAAAAAATGCAAGTGCAAATACGTCGTACTTTGGGCATGTTCTTCGATCGATTGGGCCCAGTTTCAATCCAACCTGCGTTCAAAAACTTTGCATATTTCTCGAAAATTTGTACACGATATCTTCATTTTTGCGGCCAGAAGAGTGTTTACCACAGATATTGCACAGATGGATAGATGGCCATGCTTAAATCGATTCTAAACTTGATCCTGATCAATAATATATATACTTTGTGGGGTCTCCGAAGTTTCCTTTTGGTATTTACAAACCAAATGAGAAAATGAAATATACCGTTCATCTTCGGCGGTGGGTATAAAAGCAAATATAAAATAGCCTTAGCTTAGCCAGAAACTCTATGTTCTTTCTTTGTTATTTAAGTAAAAACTCCATTCCAAAGCACAAAACGTTCGTTTTTAAAAGCAGTCTGAACAAATATTAGTTAAACACGAAGGAAAGTTGACTAGTTTAAGTTCATTATCTCAAAATATCTCAAGCTAATGTACAGTAGACATTATTTATATGTAAATCGCTACACCCCCTGACTTCAACGTCTTTCAAGCTGAAAGCAATCGATATATTTGCAAATGCTTCGTATCTTCCTCGTTAACGACTGCAGAATCAACCGCTAAAAAGACCAAAAACAACTGGATCTTTCTGTCATGAAATGGTAATAAAACGAATTTTTCCCAATTGCATTAATGAGGTGACAAGGCGAAAAGCCTTGCGTCAGAGGCACCAAAATAAGAATGCTTATATATTTTGTATAACTATAATACCGTTTAGGAAAACCCGCGTTTCAGTGAATAAATGGATGGGAAAAGGCCACTTGCGTTATCTTATTGTTAATCTATTAATTACTATAATAATAAAATAATTTACAAAACATGGACTGTAAATCAATCATTTTGCTTTTTCTCTAAACTATCGCATGAAAATTTTATTCGAAGCATTGTATGGTTTTAAAATCATCCGAGTTAAAGTCAAATATCAGTTAAATCATTATAAGAGCTCATCAGTAATTTTCATTTAAGACTTAAGTCCATACCAAATGTTGAACCGAATCTCTTGTAGATACCTTGGGCGAAACCTGTTTGATATGTATTAGAGTTTGAGACTACTTTGTGTGAAATTTTCAAATGGTGTAAGTACAATTTAACAAGATATTCTGATGATTTTTATATTCTACATAAAAACTTACTTTTCCAATTCTCCAATTCTCTTATAAAAGATAGAAAACAAAAAGAAAAGGAATACTAAAAAACGGAAAGATACGGGAACGAGAACAGGAAAAAACAAAAACAAAAAGAAAATGATACTTGAGAAATTATATTAACCGTCTGCTGAAACCTAATTGAAACGATCCAAAAACAAATTTGTTCGATTATTTCATTCTTTCTAAGCCTATGCAATTCATCTGACAAGACGTTGCACTGTTTAATTAATTAGATTGATTAAGGGTTTAATTAATTAGATCAGTTAATTAAATTAAAATTTATAAGCCAGCTAACCTCCTTTGCTTCTCAACTCATATTGAATTAATGCAATGTCAGTGGCCTTGCTCGCTTTCAAACTTTTTCTGCGCCGATACAATCAATAGCTTGTCTGTTAACGATGCCCATATCCCAAATATATTATTCTCCTAAGTCGATCTACCTATATTTTCAAAATGATGAATGGTCTTCATGGTCTATTCGTCTTAAACTCAACGGAGGTTTTCATTTTTATGACAATCGAAAATATATAAATAGATTGAAAATAGTTTAAGAAAAAACCAAAGAAAATTGAAAAATGCGAAGAAAAACCCTTGTTCGTAAAACATCATTTATATTTAGTTTTGCTAATTCAAGGGTCGGTCGTTATTGTTTTAAGAAACGTTCATCAAGTATTTTAAACATTTTACATTGCGTATGCATTCAGCGAATTAGCGAATTGTGCATCAGTGCGTATGAGATTTTTTCTATGAAAAAAGGAAAAAAAAACACTCACACCAATCGCAAAGAGAAATAATCAAAAACAACTTTATCTTGATAAATTACAAAATTCAATAGAGTCCAGTTCGCGCGCGGTCTCGGTAAAGATTCTCAACCACTTACGAAATAATATGAAAAACTTATACAAATATGTATATATATATATTTTTATATATTTATATATTTAATCAAAAGAAAAATGTTTTTTATATAGCTCTCTACTGTCAATTAAACGTTGAGAATGAGAATACAGAATATCACAGCCAAACATTTTTAATTTAACAGAAAGTCTACCAATTAAACGTAAATTTTTTCCTACATATTAAGAAGAAAAATGTTGAAAAATTATTTTCACAAATTTATTATTTGCTTTTGTACTTTTCCAAAACACACAAAATGGTGTAAATATGTAAATGCCTTATATTCATATATACATTTACGTTTAAATTTAAATATATATATTTATAAATAAACAGCAAAAATTAAGAATCAAGCAAGTGTTGTTATACATACTATATATAAAAACAACAACAATAACGGTAACAACAAAAGCATTCAATAAAATCATAATTAAGGATTGTCTGTTTAAAATTAAATAAACAAACATTTCTTTCTTTCTCTGCCTCTCTTACACTCTTTCTTTCCTAGTTAGTTCAGTTATTTCAAGCTTAATATTTTTCAAGGCTTTAATAGGATTTTCTACTTTGAAATGTCTTTTGAACACATATGCTTTACAAAAAACACTTCTGCGTAAGTTTGCTTTGTTGTCTGCTTGTCTGTTGTTAATTAATACGTACGTACGCTTGTTTGCTTATTGGATTTTCTGATTATTTGTTAAAACTTTAAAGTGCATTTATTATTTATTTTATTTTTAAAAAATATTTTCACCAAAATTCATGGACAGGGACAGGGTGGTGAGGTATGAATAGCCAACTTTATATTACACTCCCTCCTCATATGGGATGTATGTAGGAAAAGTTTCTCTCCTTTTTAAAGAAATACAAAATGGTATTTTTTCTCGGCATCGGCATGGTATCGTTATAAATGGTTTTAGGGAATAAATTTTGGTCTCAACTGAGTTCAAACTAAATTTAATGTATGCCTTGGTGCATGAATAATTCGACGTAAAATGATGTTGCTTTCAAATTCTTAAATGGAATGATAGTTTATGGAGTCTTTCCTACACTTCTTAGAACAGCAATAGTATTCAATACTATTGAGTATTCAGTCACGTTTAGATATTTCCGCTAAGAAGACCAATTCTTTAAATTATTTTATGAGACCGCGAAAGACAGTTAAAAATACTTTCCCTTTAAAACTTTTCACAAAGGATTTGCAATGTACGAGTTTTATTATATTAAATATTAGTGCAGAAATCAAACCCAACCAAACAAAAGGGACTTTACGTCGCTTCGATATAAAAAGAAGTTAAGCTCAAGCCATATACGCCAAGTACGCGAATATGAAATTGAAATTTGCCTATAGAAGACCGTAGCTGCCAATCTAATTACAGTGAAAGAGAGTGGGACTTTTGACATAGAATTTCAACATACAACCATCCAAGTTTCATACAACTTGAACACTTCATATTTACATACTTAGTATGTGACACCGCATTTTAAGAGGCTCTTTAATATATTTCGTATCTAGTACACGCTAGTTAGTTATAGTGATCAAAAAATAGTAAGACAACATTTTTTTCAATTTCTTCTTGGCGTGAAGTAGATCTGCTTCTAAACCAATTGAAGTTTTTTTTTGGTCATCTTCCCCGTACTGTCCGGCTGCGGAAATGAAACATTGTTATTATAGCTTTTATGTGTGCGCAGTTTATTCAACATTTTCTCCTATTATTCTTTCTGCGAATATATTCTACTCTACACAAGTCACAGCAGTTGAGAGGAACTCAATTTTTCGTACGTTTTCGAAAAAAAAATTTTCCTTAAATTGACGTTCACTTTTTTTTGAAACCTTTACTCCTACTTTAAAGCTGTAATTTCTTCGAACTTTGAGTCTTTGACATAAGTATGGTAACATGAACTTAAAATGTTTGATTTGCTCGAGAGCTCAATCTGCAAAAAAACCAAGGAACTAATAAATCTACATGTATTTCTTTCCTATCGAGAACGTTTGGTTACGTTATTCGAACGATCGTTTCGTTACTACCGATCAGTTAACTACATGTGACATAACAGTCTGCTTAGGGCACCTAAAGAAGATTTTTTTAGGTAATCAAATTACGGATAGTTATCAATGGGATATCGAAAGCTGTCCCCACTGTGCAAAACAGCTTTAATACGAATAAGTTGAACTTTGGCTAAGGGTTTAAATCACAGTGACAGCCCGAAATAAGAGCGTTTTTTTGACAATTTCTTTGAAATGGAAGGAAATGTAATGGGTGACTCGGTAGGACGCTGTGTCACTGTTCCAAATTTAAATGTAAAAAAGAAATATTTAAACTATCTTATCAAAAGCACGGCCTGCTTTTCACTAAAGAATGCCATTCTAAAGATGCAGTAAAAAAAGAAAACATTGTGTTTCAGCTATGCTGAGTGCCGTTTTCAAAAATCATGTTTCTGGAAAAAAAGAGTTGGAATTTGGCCTGTGTTTATATGTATATATGTGTTTATGTATATTCCTTAGTAATGAAAAATTTTTTATTATTTTTTTTTTTTATTAATCTTTTTGAACCCCTCTTACGGAAAATCTCGAACAATTACGGGAAAAATTTTTTGCGGGTAATAATTTTTTTCACACATGTTCTAAAGTTTTGAAAACGTTTATTAAGCAAAAAAAAAAAATTTTAATTTTCGAAAAATTTTATAGCGGTTATCCGCTACAGTGATGTAGATAAAAGAACAATAGAGAAAAAACTATTTAAAAATAATAATTTATATTTTTTTTTCTTTTAAGTGAATATTGCTAAAGAAAATTTTAGAAAATCTTTAACAATTTATTTTTACTGTGCACTCAAACAAAAGACGACTTTTAGGAAAAATCTTGGTTTTTTCAATTATTGTAAGAAGAGTGCAAAAAATTGTGTAATTGAAGAGTAATGGAAACGAAAAATTGTTTTGCACTTATACGCATTCAATTATTTATAATAATTCGTTCTAATTGTATGCTTGCATATACACATGTGCACACACACATGTATGTATTAGAATCTCTTTAAATGAATCTTGAATTATTTACTAAATCATTTTTTTCTTATATATTGCTTATGTATGCTTATTTTTATCGTCTCGAGATAATCGTATATATGTCTGTGAATTTCTTTCTTGTTTTTCTTTATTGACATAAAAATGCCATTTAACATATGACTATATTCTAAGCAAAGTTATTCCTGCATTTATGCATTCATTCAGTGTCCATTCATTCAATTATTTATTCATAGAAAATTCTTCTTCTGGTCAGTTGCTTATGGCTTGTCTGTCTGCATTTCTTCTTAATTCTATTATTTTTAGAAACGTCCTAAATATTTAAAATTTCTTTCAATTAAACAAATGTAAAAAAATTTATTAAATTATTTATAATTATTAGCATAACCGCTTATTACTCTTGTGGTTCGCTTTGTAACGAATTTATATTTTATTTCAATTAATTGTGAATTGATTGTGAATTAATTAATTTAATGTATTAGAAATGAAGCAGACGTTATTAGAAATTAAAAGAACAGAATCAGGTGAACTTACTTAGTATCCTGGATTTGATGACTTAGGAAAGTATCTATTCTATGAAGTTTTTAATGTTTTTTCTAAAGGAATAGCGAAATTGAAATATAAAAAAATAATAGTTCGGATCACTAACGTTCTCATCAAATGCTTTCTTTGGTTCATGAACCAAATTACAGAATAAAATATCGATTGTGATGGCAAATGTATGAGTTTGTTGCGTGAACATTTTTTTACGGAAAGAAATCTGAAAGCAAAGAGATTAAGTGCTCTTATGTTATGCAATACTTCTGGTAATTGAAAATTCTCGCCGGTTCTGAATAAGATGACCCACATTCCGTTTTCTGATTTCTTGTTTGTGGGTTTACTTTTATTCAAAAGAAATTCTCCGAAAGTAGCGCGGACTTTTCTTCTTTTCGTTTCAATCAAAGTGATTGGTACTTGACAAAATGGAGTGTTAGTGGCACACCTTAACATTTTGAAGAAATAAGAGTACCTGCTTTTTTTAAAGAAAATTACGAAACAACTTTTAATCAAAATTATTTTAAACTGCAAGTTTCACTTAAACAATGTGATTCCTTACTTCGAATTAGTTGCAGTGTACGAAAAAGGAAAAATTGAAATATGGTTTTAGTTTTTTTTTTATCAAGCAGTCAGGCAACTGTGTATTGTATTGCTTGTCGTGTTACTATTTCTCTATTAAAAATGGATATATATGTGTGATATTTGCAATATCAAATTTGAAACGGTGTTTATAATGAAGTAAGTCGGAGTACATTTTAAGCATATTTACATGTCTTTTACATTGCCGTTCATACAAGCAAAAAGTATATTTATGGAAGAAGAGAATACATTTTAAACAAGTTTATATTCCTGCAATATCCTTATTTAGACAAGCAAAATGTATATCATATTTTCGGACAAAGCAAAAAATGTTCGCAGGTTGTTTGTACGAATAGACGAGAGATATATTTTAAACAAATTTATTTTTTTTTTAATTTCCTGTTTAGATAAGCAGAAATTTGATTCATATTTAACAAGTAGCGCAATTTTTGTTAAATTTTTTATTAAATTTGTTACAAGACCAATAGATACCAAAATATTTATACTAATGTAAACATAACTTATTTAAAGTTCAATTTTCATGTTTACTTAATACAATTCTACTCAAAAACGTTAACAAATGTAAACATAAATATTTTTACTCTTAAAAGCAAATTTTTTTCAATATTTTTATTATTTCATCCAATAGTACTCACAAAAGCAACAGCATTTATTCATTCATTGTTTTCGTCCCTCATGCTTTTTCAATCTGTTAATCCTAAAAAAAAAATGCGGAGGATTTCTGTCAAGCCGACAATTTAAAACTTTTGCATACTTTTTAAAACGCTTCATGAAATTGATAAAAAACTACACTACAATAAGTTGTACAATTATTCTTCGTTTCTCTCCAACTATCGACTTTCTTATTTACTTCAGCTGTCCGCTCCTCCTTACAAATAATTCATTTCTTTCAATATTTCGGTTATATCGGCAATTTAAAGGTGGTTATAGCGACAATAGCGATGTTGTTGGTGATAAACTAAATAACGATGGGAGTCATGATGTCGAAGTTAGCTTTTGCTATAATACTGGAAAAAAGAAAACACGGGAACTTTCGTCTCTCTCTCTCTTTCTGTCTCTCTCTCTCTCTCTCTCTCTCTCTCCAGCTATCTCTCTTTCTCTATCTCTATCTGTCTTTATATCTGACTCTGCCTCTCCCCCTCCCTCTCTCTCNAGGTAATCCATGCTTTTTTATTGGCCATGAAATGTAGAGTGGAAATTCCGTTGAATTTATGTCTTTTAAAATAAAGAACAATAGCAAACAGCAACAAATCAAATCAAAACAAAAAAATACATCGCATAAAACAAATCGCGCAAATGAAAACCTCATCAAAAGTCATCCACACAAAAACAGGTTCAACTGTGTTGCTTAACAGAAGAAAAAAAAGCAGATAGACCACCCTGTGCTTGGCATGTACACTGATAGGTACTTTTTTATGTATTGTAAACATTTAACAAATCTACAACGCCGATGCCGATGACGAAGACGATGACGAATGCAACAAATTCAAAATATAAAAGGCAACGTCTGTCAAACAAATATCATAAGTTTTTACTAAACGAATAAAATTAAAAAGAAATCGAACGCATCTCGGAGGCCACTAAATTGCTATATATAAGAGATCCTTCATAGACATATTGCTAAGCTTACTGATCAAGTCCTTACCGATTAAACTTGATTGACGTAAATGAAAGAGAACACTTTAAGAAAACATTTCGGATTATAGATGAGAATAAGACAAAAAAAAAAACACATAAATACATTGTATTTGGTATGCTTTAAGTCGACTAAGTAATCGCTATAATTATTTGCAAACAAAAACACTTTTGTAACGACCACGCACTTGTTTCCACACACTTATGCATGAGGAGGGCACTCAAATACTTTGCAATTTATGCAAAATGCCAACCAAACCAAATTACCGACGAACATAGAAATTGCTCAGTGCTCTATAACAATGAAATTACCAGAAATTACCATTTCGTACAGACCGACACTAATACACAGACAAATTGCCATTCAAACCATGTTTCTGCAGCAGCAATAAACATCTAAGAATGTTAGGAAATCTGTTTATGTATGCAATAATATAACTGTATATAACTCTTCGCCCGCTCACCTCTCCAGCGCCATCACTCTTCTTGTTTTGTCTGCCTTCCACGCTCTGCCACCTTTCTTCCTTCTCACCACCTCTTAGACTGTCTCTCTCTCTCTCTCTCTCTCCCTTTCTTCCATTCCCTATCTATCTATCCAGCTATCTATCTCTTTCTCTCTCTCTGTCTCTCTCACAGTCTCTCTCTCTGTCTTTCTCTCTCTCTTTCTCACTTAAAGTAAGTTTGTTGAAGTGCATGTCTGCAATAGCAATAGAAAATTGCAATATTTCGATGACCTCTTTGCTCAGTTTCTCCTTACCTTCTACCTAGTAACGCTTGAATATTTTGATATCAGTGTGAATGGTAAACACTTGAGAAAATTTGATTGCTTGGCATTGCAATAACGTGACCGGAAGAGTGTAAAGTGCTTTATGAACTTGAGAGTATTTTTCAATAACAACAACAACAACAACACCAATCAACGTTCACATTATCAATATGTTTACTTTAAAATGCATTACAATAAAGTCAATCAGCTAAAGTTCAGGGATATATATGTAATATATGTATTAGATACGGCAGTTGCTTATATATATACTTAATCGGACTGTATGGTGAAGATAAATGATCCACGTTTACTTTTCTAAATTTAATACGCAACACGGCAGCAAGCAGACAAACAGGGAAGCGACCAACCAACCTTCCACCCAACATATGCTACGCCATACCTTGCCATACTATGACAAAAATGAACAATTTATATATTCTTTCTCGCTGTTTGAATGATCATAATGATGACAATGCATGCTTTGAAATCTTGAAATCTTTACCGTTTCATTCCATTACATTACCTTTGCTAGGATAATTTTTGTTTTACAGCATATAGAGCAGTGTTGTATGCATTGTAATGCTTATATTATTGTTCTTTGTGCTATTGTTGAGACTGCAGAAAAATAGCGCTACTTAAGGGAAGCACAATTGAATACAGACTGAATACGTTTTGCTTAAAAAAAAAGTTCTGATATTATTTCTGTTTGAAAGAAGAGGTTAATAAGTTTAGAATGTGTGTCGAGTCTAAAGCTTAAACTGAACGCTTTATAACATTGCGAATATTGTGGTTGAAGTAATAATTTATGGTAGATTTCGAAAATTAAAATAAGATTTAAGTTTCCATTCTCTCTTCTGTTAATATATTAGGTTTCCTTCAAAACTTTGGTTTAGCTTTATATTGATTCGTTGCGTTATATTTAGTTCGTCTAATTGGTTCAGCTTTATTTACCACTTTTTGATTAAACCTTTTTCTCCAAGAACTCCCTGCACAGGAATTAAATTAACTAAATAATTTACCTTACGTAATATATGTGTGTAAATTAAGTGAATAACTTACCTTATCTAATATATGTATCTACGGTTATTATAAAACTTTTTCTTGTTGTGCACCTTAAGACTTAATTATGCTTTAACTTCCTATATCTTCATTCATTATTATATCCCTTCCAAGAATGCGATTAAATATTTACACTGCGAGTGCACTTACTCTACAGCTGTCACGACTATGACATGCTATCAAAACAACAATTTCTCCTGTAAAATCCTGTAAATCTTAAATCTTTTGACCATTTTGTACGAATAGATATATAATCCCGATGCGCCAGATACTTCATTAGTTTAACTTTGATTTAATTGTTAGATAATTTGCAGCGTAGAATTTGTTTTTTGATTTGAAACATATACTAAATGTAAAAAGGAAAATACGTTATACACTTAATAAGAATTCTCATCAAAGTGAGAATTATTAATGACAAAAAAGTGCAATTTTTGATATTTTATTAGAAGAAGGGATATAAAATGATAAGTGGTCTATAAAAAATGAAACCTAACTCTTCCTTAGTATTTAGTGGATCCTTGTATATATTATTGACCTATTTTAGTATCCTTTTCCCTTTCAGGACTATCCACCGCAAATGGATTTTACAACACCGCCACTGCCAATGGCTCATCTGCAACCGATGACACAACAGGCTGCAATAATTAGTGGGGCATCACTGGGTAATGGTGGCACTGGTGGCACACTGAGACGTGGTATTTTGCGTGGTGTTACCGCGGTGCCACCGCCAGATGTTACTCATCATACAACCACCAATATGGGAGGCGTGCAATTGCTGCACGACTTGCATCCATTGAATATCTCAGCTACCTCCTCAACATTAACAACAACCAGCAGTTTGGCAAACGGCAGTCTAATGTCGATTCCCAGTTCCACACCAAAACAACCTCAGAGTATACTTAAGGATCCTAATCGAAATAAGCAACAACAACAGCAGGGGCAATTAATCAATACAACAGGATTGGTAGCTATACCTGTTACAGCAGGTAATCTACAATTACTGAATATACCCACCTCAGGCATTGGCAATAGTTTGCTAATGACTGCCAGTGCATCATACGATCCGACAAATCCACACAGTTTAACCACCTTCAATGCGACCGGTACGGCAGTAGCGTATACAGATGCGGATGGTCATCTCGTATAGCTGTAGGATGCCTCAATAGGGGCCCTTATAACAACAGCAATGCTGGGCAATAACCCACCTCGCTACTAAATAATACACAAGAAATCATATTATAAGGCCGTGTTAATAAGTAAAAACGTCAACACCAACATCAGCCACATCAATGAAAAGTAATAACTGCATCTAATTTTAGACAGGTAATTAGTTAAGAGTATGAAGAGAAAATAACACCCACACAGATTTTTCGCTGTTTTCTTCAGAAAATAATTCATTTTTCTTAAAATGAGAAGTGTAATGGATCGTAATTTAAAACGTTACTATAAACACTAACAACTTACAAATTAGTTTTAATATACTTGTGCACTGTGGTGCTCTAATGGTATCACTACGGTTAGGGTAGAAAAGTACACAATCAAGGCGAAACGGAGTAGCGTTTAATAGTAAGAAAGTCTACTTAATATCACTGTTACTAATATAGCTCTATAATGCTAAACTCAAAAAAAAAGAAAAAAAATCAACAAAAAACAAGAAATAATTGCGAAAAAGATTTATGCATTTTCTAGTCGTACTAACAACGCTACAACCCAAGCCGAGCCAAACCCATTGCTCCTCTGCCACTCTGTTGTTAAGGAGGAACAATATCTGAAACATTAATGCGTATAACAAATAAATTTTATTCATAAAACAAGAACAACAACAACAACAACATGTAAATTATTCTCAAAGCAAAGTAACGTAAACATTCTAGCTTAACAATGAAGAAAAAAAATTAAATTTTTATTGAGAGAAAGCGAAAAACAGCAATACCAAAAACAACAACGAGAACACTTTTTGAACACTAATTGGATTGTAACAACAGCATCGTCATTGCTAACATAAACAATAAAAATAATAACGAAACAAAGACAGCTAGTTAGAGCAATCTACGAAACCTACAGCAAAACATGACACTGTAACGATAACAAAGACGACAAATACTTGAAATTGATCTCAACGGTGTTATTTGGTTTAAATTTGAAGGACTAACGCACCCAAACAACGATAAGGCAACATCACAGCGTGTATAGTAATAGTGTGGTAAAAGCACTTTTAAATGTCAAAGGAAAAAACGAGAGCACAAAGCAGCGCAGGCGATAAACTTGTATTTAAAATTAAATTTTCTTTCTTTCTTTTACTGAACTTCTTCTTTTAGACACCTTGAAAACGTTTTGCCACAAATTTTAACGCTACTTTTGTACACATTTCATATTTCCGCTTAATAACCTCAAGAACGACAACAACAGCAGCAGTTGCGTTGAACGATACCTTTTAGCTGCGTGAACTACAATTATAAATACAATCATAGAATTGTAAACGTATTTGCATAACTCACCTCCAGCCACATATATATGTAGGTGCATACAAATATACGTTCATATCTACTTGTACACCGTGTACATACAATAGGAAACCATAATATCACGCTCGGATGACCAAAGTCAAGTAGCAATGTTTAAAAAGCAACAACAATAAATGAAAAACCCCATAACAAACATTTGATTGAAGCAATTAATTTATACATCGTTTACCTTTACGCTTTTATAATTTTTATAAAAGTAGGATTTCTTTTGTGTCATAGTTTGCTTTGCATGCTGTTTTTTACCCTTAAATCTTAATATGTTTATAGGTTAAGTCTATCGTTACCATACGCAACTGACATTAGAAACTAGAAGTAAGACCTTTGCCAATTGACCTACTTTTTGTAATATTTAACATTTCAAGGCCAATCAGCTGATGGAAATGCCTCTTACCTCATTGTAGAGCGTTTAATATCAAGGAACTGTGTTGCCCTTGTGAGATATTAAATAGGAAACATTGTATATCCTACCAAAACTTAAGATCTGCTTCGACAAGTCTAGGTATAAAGCCTTCAATAAATTGGCGACACGCATTTAAAATTGTGTAGATTTTTTTAAATCTTATCGCAATTATGTCTGTCTTAAAGACAGCTACGTTTACACTTACCATCTTTAACACTATTCTACTATATCTATCACGAAACCCTGAAACTGATGTCCAAAATTATAACGTATTCGCAAAATCCTACTACACATACGTGTTCTTGAGATATTTTCTCCTAGAAGAATTTTCATGTTAAATAAGTGAATGAAATGAAATTGAGGACACTATAGACAACCTATATGAAAATATAGAGTCAGTTATCTCAGATTTTTTTTTTCTTTAACATCTTGATGTACGATCCAAACTTCCAAATTTCCAGTTTTCAAAAATAGACCTTATACACCTTCTTCAAAACTCACTCAGAACAGAGGCATATAGCATCGTAAGAGCTGTATTCCAAAGATAGCGGCTTCTAAAAGCCTATGTCGTTTTTGTCTCGATGCAAAAGTAAAGCAAATAATTGAGCAGAACAGGTGATACTTTAAACAAAACAAAAAAAAGGAATTCTAAACTATTTTCGATATCCAGTTTTAAATATTTTTAAAATAATAATTTAAATAATTTCTTAAAACCTTTTCGCAATATGATACCTTCGAGATATATTAGCTGAGAAGATTTTTTTTACATTATCTTAAAGGAGCCAGAAGCCTTTGGTTTTGTCTTGTACTGCCGCAAATTTCCTAAAAAGTTAAATTATATATACAACTCAATTAAAATGCGTTTAATGCGAAATTTGTTTTAATCAGATATTTTCCCATCTATTTCCATCAATCTTAACGTTCATTAAATGAAAAACAAATTTATCTTCAATAACCTTAAGCGATTGTCGTAGTAATATGTGCTTCAATATTTATTTCACAAAAACACATAAGCTCCGTGACTTAAAATTTCTCCTTTTCTTTTTGTTACATTCCCCTCATCTTTCGTACGCATTTCTACGAATATGAAAAAATTAATTTACAAGAGCATTTAAAATAAAATTATGTTGCTATAAAGTTTTTTTGATTTCAATTTTTGCAACTTAACTCAATGCCGTAATTATTTTTCTACCTAGAAAACAGGGTAAGAAAAAACACGCACACAAAGTTGCCGGAGTTCTTATGGCTGACTTAAAACTCAAGCTTGCGTAAGATTACTCATCACATACATGTTTTAGAAAACGAAACGGGGAAGACATAAAATATCCAACACTTAGTCTAAGTCGAATTTTATACATCTTCCCATCGATGTGTTGTAAAAACTAATCTAAATTCTTGTAAGAGGATAAATAAAAGGTAAATAAGTTGGGAATAAAAATAAGCGAGAGAGAGGTTTTTCAGAGCGATAATATTAAAGCTTTTAACTTGATTTGGATGGCCTGATTTTATTAATTTGATAAATAACACATTTAAGAGATTATTTTTTTTGAATTTATTAACGAGACTAACGAACAATTGCAAATAATTTAATTAAAGTTTGGTATCACATCTCCATGGTTAAAAATAGAATAATTTTTGCATTTTTATAAAAAAAAAATGAACAAAAGAATTATTAAGTTTCGTATTTACTTATGAACGTATGTATTAACTAAAGTACATAAAAAGATTTTTCTTCCAAATTTTTTAAGAACAAAATGGAGGGGTAGCGGCTGTCGTAAATCGTGGTTTTTCTTTCTTTTTGCTCGATCTTATTTTCCATGTCGCTACATGTTCCAATGTTGCACATAAAACAGCAAAAAACAATAATTTTCTGAAAATTTGATTTGAAATCAATCTAGTGTGAATATTAAATCATCTGAGGATAACTATTTAAGATCATCTTTCTTCTTTCAACGTTCTTAAAACAATAAAACGATACTCCTCCACTCAATCTTTACACATACAAACGATTGGATAGATGTTATAAATCTTTGCAAACAATTTGCCCGAAAGAATAGAAAGTGAAAGGCATCTTTCGTTTTCGATTTGAATTAATGACGCTAAAGGTAGCCGACTGAACCGACTTAGCACAACGGACCAACCTGCATAAAGGCCTTTACTTAAATCAATTTTGGCAAACAGACATTTCCTTGCTTAGAAGAACACATAACAATAAGCCTATTAAGGTCGTTGTATATGTCCGTTTTGAATCGTTTCCTTTCCAATTTGCCGTTAAGTAGCTGACAACTATTAATTTCTATAATAACTTTCTCAAAAGAAAAGATCGTCCTTAATTACCGATTTTGAATTAGTGGCGTTGCATAACACTTTTGTTATTGAAAGATTTAAAAAGACTAAGAAATAAATATTTCTCTTAGGTGTTACAATCGCTTGGCAAAATAAACATCTTTTTCACTTATCAAAGAGAAAAACTACGCATATTTATATATAAAATTTGTAATTATATTCGCCTTTAAGCTTATTTACACATACATGCATCATCTACACCCTTTATGTTTAAGTTGATTAAAATAGGAGAAAAATGTAAATGAAATTTCATTAATGCTACTCTATATACCAATTAATTATACGCGAATCCAAAAGCCACAAATGTTCTGTTCGCTTGCATCGCATTATGAAACGTTGATTAATACATTAATTAATACTGTCAACTTGGTACAATAGCAATTTCGTGCTCATCTTGTTTGTGGAATATATGGATGATTTAAATAATTGTCCTTAAAAAGTTTTTTTTTTTATTTTTGACATGTAGTTCGAATTATGCAAATTATAGAACTTATAGCTACGAAAAGAAAATTGCAAAGCAATTCCTTGTGTAACTTGGTGTACGCCGTTAATACTGAACTCGCCCTTCTAAATAATAAAAATGATGCCTAAATGCGGACACCGAACTTATCCGCTTGTCATGCCAACATATATTCTAAAGGTTGTAACTAATTTCCTTTATTTCTATGCCCCGCACCACTTGCCACAGAAGGTATTATGAATTTTTGTGTAATATCAAGAAAGGCTTAAGATAACCCCAACTCTTACTACACAGTTAGGTTCAAATTCATTTCAAGGATCTTTCTGTCTCTTCATGTGCCCGTCTGTCCATGTATTCTTGTGTTCAACGTTCAGATCGCAATATTTGAGATATTTTGACGAAATTTGATCTACTGATGTGTCTTGATTGAGAATGAAATCGATCGGACCATTTTTACGACATCCGGTGGGTCCATGTTTTAAACCACCTCCCGCCCCTGCCATATGACATTTCTTATGAAAAGTAAACTTTTATATGATAAAAAAAAATCGAATTTTTAATATTTTATGATGAGAATTAGTCCAAAACTATTAATTTGAATAAAAATTAACTGTAAATTTGAACAACGTAAGTCTATTTTTGAACAATATCACAATATGTTTATAATTGTTCGGGTTTTCTCACGAAAATATAAATAAAGGGTTTGTTGTGTTGCTAGCCAAAATAGGTTGGCCTGGACGAATATAATGTTTTTGCCTGTTTCACTAAAAAAATGGAAGACAGCGGATTCGATTTTTTTAATATTTGCCTTTTTTTTAAAGTAACAAACTGAATAAAGCTTATCATCTGTGGATTCAAAATTCGTTTCAATTCAATTACCTTTTTTATCCAGTTAAGGTATTTGCGTTAGTAAAAGCATTAAAATATGTGTCAGGATAACTTAAACAAATTTTACCTAAACAATCGAAAAATTTATATTTTAAGCTTCTTAAGAAAGAATTAAATACACAATCTCTTTAAACTGCTTAAAGACGCACAAATGAGAATGTAAGTGTGTGCGTTTGTACATGTGTTTAAATATCTTCTATACAAAATTTACTAAAGCGTATCTAATATCGACAGCATTACATAAAGGACGCGTACAGCCATGACGCATGACGCGTAATAAAGAAAGATGATAGCAAAGTAGATAAAGATAAGAAAATTCTGATAATAACGATAAGAATGAAGCTCATGATGGTGATGATGGCGTTGATGGTAACGATGACAACATAAAAACATTTTCTTGGTAATGACTGCTTTCTAAACAACAAAAGATATGCGCGCGCTTTTCGTTTTGATGTCATCTTGTAATTTTTTAATATGAACTTGATATTACAAAAAAAAAGAAGAAAAAATCAAGACAAAGAAGACGTCACTTTCAGCTTGCATCGAATATATTGGCCACTTTTAGCGTTTGACGAGAGTTAAAGAATAGTACAGTCAATAGCTACTACATTCTCCCTATGTTTCTGACGGCATTCGGGTACCACGTAGAAAGAATTCTTCACCTTTTGAGGTTATGCACGAATAGACCCAATTTTTCATAGCTTCATAAAATGTAAAGTGTTGCTCAAACAAATGAAAGTCAGAAGGGGCAAGGTCTTGTGCTAGGATGGAATGGGATTTCCCAATTAAGTGTCTCCATATATGTTTTGAATGACGCCGCAACGTGCATCGTCATGTAAGAAAATAATTTTGCTTTGTCTGATGGTTTCAATCCAACATATACACAGCTTGGCTCTTTTTCATGACTATGCGGTTTGGCTATCGATGCTGAAGCATGGACAGGCGGTCCTCTTAATTTTTTCTTCTTTAGGTTATGGTATCGGATCCATTTGTTATCATCAGTGACCAGAGGATGCAAAAAAACTTTTTTTATGCCTATTAAGCGGCATTTCGCTCATATAAAATGGCCGTTCTCAATCTCAAACCACAAACCCTCTTTGCATATACAAAAGAGAAATAAACTATTAAATACTAATTTGCACTTCAATAAACTTCGGCTTGAAAATTGATCTAAAAAGGTGTGAAATATTAAATAGATCAGATAAATCGTTTTAAAGATCTTTAAATAATTTTTTTAATTTGTCTCGATAATTGATTCACAATTCGCTACGTAATAAAGCACTAGCACCGATTAGAGCAGTAATGAGTTAAATTCTGGCGCTGTCTTAACAGTCTTTATCTTAAATAGAATAAATATTTGTCCAGAAATAAAAAGTCAATCATTTGCTTTTGTCTCTTTTTTTTTACAAAATTTTGAAAACAAATCAGAATATGGAATTGTGGGGCTTTTTACTATGCAGATTTAAGAAGATATTTACCTATTGATTGTTTTGATTTGCATGGCCTTTTCCATTACATTTGAGAAGAAGTTATATACTTACACCAGCAAGAGATTACTATAAAATATCTTGCGTTTGCCCCTGTTTTCATTTAGACTTATATAGGGGAACATGGGAACATAGATTAAAAAACATAATCTTGCTGCACATATCTCTTTAAGTTCTTTTCTTCGAATTTGAATTTGTAGTATAGTCCACAATATGTCAAATAAGTAGAGTCCATGTGTTTACAGAACAGCATCGTTACGGTGGAGTTTCTCTTAAAATAAATATATGAAATTGAATATGAAGAAATCATCCACTTTAGAATAACTTCTGATAATTTATTTATTTCTATTTAAACCTTAAAAACCTTTTTGTTAAATTATGATTCAATGAGATTAGTTCAATTTTTTAATTATTGTGGAATGTTTGCACATGACTCGTTCGCATCTTTCAAATTAGATTTACGAAAGTCCGGCAATGGCATACCTTTTTCATGTAATACTTCTCAAGAGCCAATATGACTCAGATCGGACTGTATAAATACAAAGACATGCACGTAGGCATGCAAGGTAATTATTTCGAAATCTTCCTAGCGCACTCAGCCATAAATGTTAGTGCCTTTACATAAACATATATATAGTAAGTAAGCTCTCCAGTCACACCAAAAATTTATACTTTTCAGGCACATTCTTTTTTTCTTTTTCGAAAAAAAAAAAATAGTGCGAGAGAAAGTGAATAGAAACAGCCAAAGGCGTGGTAAGGCGTTTATATAATCATTTTTTGTCAAGTCAATTGCTTTTGTATTTTAACTGAATTAAAGGAAAAAACTGAGAAAGACGATTTCTTGATTGCTACTACAATGAACATTTAAAATTTGTATACTCTTATACACTTACACACTTGTGGTCCAGATGTTTTTAGCTTTTGGAGGATGTTTGTAAAGCCTTATAATAAACTCATCTTTTTATCAATCACAATCATATTCTGGATCGTTTAAGTCCATCCGTTGTTTGTTCATGTATTTTTTGGTCGCAATTTTTGAGGTATTTTAATCATATTTGGTGTACTGACGTAAGACGAAAGCTAATGAAAAATGGTTCAATCGGGTCATTTTTACAATCACCTCCACTTCACTAACGCCCGATTTTAAAAAGTCTTCATAAAAAATAAATTACAATTTCTAATATTTTTCGGCAAAATTCAGTGGAAACTTGTATTTTGATGTGCAAAATATAACTGTTCATTTGAAAAATGGGACCTTACAAGGCAAAAAGCTGTCATTTTGTAGTATATAATACAGGTGAGCCTTTAATAATTGCTTAATATAAAAATGTAATACGATAACGAAGTCTACGTTGAAATAAAGAATAAGAATATATTCGCCAATAAAATATAATTTGCTTAGTTTGTACCACGTCAGTCTACGCTTTAACTGTTCTTTTTTTGTAAGAGCTCCCAAGAAAAGTATGCCTTTATATAGAAAACAATAGCAAAATTTCTTATTACGAAAATAAGTAAGAATTATATGAAGAAAAATGATAAAGGATAATTAATAGTCCGCCTTGCTCGGCTTTAATATTTTTACTTTTTTTAAATATAAATAATGCATTGATAAGTTGCACACTAGGGGGGTTCGGATCTATTTTCTTTATGAAACTTGAACAAATTCCACTGTAAATAACTACTAAATATTTAAATTGTCTTCAGAGTTCATTCAAAATTGTTCTAATCTTGTAGTTATTTCGACCACAGAGTGTCCACTGGAAATATTTACAACGTATATATACATTTATATATATATATTTATATATGCATTACGTACATATACGTATGATATATAAATAAAATTAAGTAGTTTGCCAGAAATAAATGGACAAAGAGACATACTGCATATACAGATACGTAGTACAGTTTTCGCTATGGATTATAATACACTTTAAATAAGAAAAAAGTAATTGTTGTTGTTTTAAAAAAGACAACAAAGAAAGTTAAAATTACTGAAAAGCAAATTACCTCAAGCAAATATGTAAAAAGCGGTATTGCGTTTTAGTCAGTAGCCTGACGGGAATTTCATTTATATTGTTCAAAGAAAGTCGAATTTCTTGCACATTAGAATAAAAAATGTGCGCAATTTATTCATAGAAAATCTTGATCTTTTAACTTTTTTCAATTTCTTTGGCATTTGAATCTGGATTAATGTTTTTGCAACAATAACGATTCTTTGAAATTTGGTTTAAAAATATGTTTACTATAATGCAAATCAAATTTGGTAGCGGTCGAAGTTCCACTATTTGTGATATACGGACGGATGAACAAAAGCAATGTGGCTAAAATGAAACAAAATGCTTCTCGTTAACTAAAAATATGTCCACTTTGCAGGCTCTCCGATTACTATTATATCAGAATGTTACAAACAGTATAGGAAATCTATTATTCTTCTTTACTTCTTCTTGATTATAAATATTGCATTTAACTCTTGTTCACAATTACATATTCTAAGGAAGGTTATATAAATATCCATCGTAAACGGATCTATTGACTTTTCGGATTAGTTCTTCCAGAGTAATTGTGATTAAGATACAAAACTATACCATACTGAGCACACATACACACATATTTCCATCCACCTCTAACCAAGTTTCTTGTACGCATTCTCCATAATAAATGCATCAGTGAGGTCAATTATATCCTTAAATATATGTATAGAAGTGTATACAGTAATTTTTGTGTATCTCAATAGACTTTTATGTGTGCGAATGTATTTAAAACTTGCAGCCATAAGTTTTAAATATTTAATGCATGACAATTACAGAAATTGTATAAGTGTTGGTGCGGTTTTAGTCTGTTAAAAAGAGACAAGAAAAGTTTCTAACAATTATATTAAAATTTTAAACTAAACAATAAAACGATAGGCACACATGCATACACATATAATATAAATATACATGTGAGTGTGCGAAGATAAAACAGAAGCGTTGAGTTAAAATATATTGCAATTGACTGAATTGACCACAAAATCAAATGAAGAATCAAAATAAAATTTGTGGTCTTGCGTTTATATATATATATATATCAAGGAAACTAAGTGCAGTATTTATACGTTTAAGAGAAGACGTTTAGAAAGTTTATAAAATAAAACTTTAGAAACTTTCGTAATAAAAATTTCTTTCTAAAATTAATAAAATTTATAAAGAAACAGTTATATATACTTATTTGCTTTAACATATATTGCACTGACCCTATAAGTGACTGCGATACGTTCTAGAAATTTTTTTTCTTTCAAAAATCTTGCTGCTTTCGAAAACACTAGCGTGTGTACGCACATATGTACGTACATCGAAGTCATAAAATAAAATAAAAATATTTATTGGTTTAGTTTATTTTTATCAAAAATAGCAATAAGATGGTCAAAAAGATGTGAGACCTGTCGTCGTCAATCGGAAAGTCTTTTACGATATTGCATAAAATCATTGGGCTCGAACACCCTCTTGATATTTTCTAGTACGATATTAAATTTTCTCTAATATGATACATATTTCTCCCAAATCTTCCTCTGATTCTAAAATTCTAAAAACACTGCAAACGCTGAAAACGAGTATAGATTGACCATTCGGGGTTCAAACTGTACCTGGGATATTTTATATCTTTCATGATAAAGCCTTTCAATAATGCGTTATATCACACTATGATACCTTTCCTGAGAGGTTTCAATCACGTCTTAGAAGTGGCTATAAGATACAAAAAAGCCATTTTCTTATGTTTCATTTCACTCGCGTGAAATCGTTTCTTCAGTGTCTCTCGTCCTCAATTAATATGAAATACAATTGCTTGCTTTTGAATCGTTCCTGCAAATGCCGTTTTCTCGACACTAAACTTAATATTTTCACACGAAACAAAATATGTGATGCTAATATGGAGTCATTGATACTTCAAGATTACGTTTTTTGCGGATGAGCAAACCATCAACCGACGGAAACTCATTTATACCCCTGTTAGGCATCTCTTATGATTGACTTAACATAGCTCATGAAAAAAATAATACTAGAAGCGATCTTACTTCCTTCCTAAATATAGAATATTTTGTGAAATTTATTCAATTTATGTCTTGAAAATATCAAAAATTCCTTAATTACAAAAATTATTTGTCATTCAAACAATCATCGATGATCGTCTGAAATCCTCTGTCGTTAATATCTTAATGAATATCGTTAGTTACGTTAAATTTAGATATTCTAAAAAAATTTATATATTGCAGTCAAAAAGGTCTCTTAACATTCGGCAGGATATTAGACAAAATACATCCGTTAGTTAGTTTTAAATTGTTAGGCGCAAGATTTGTTCCAAATTCCAGTATAAACAATACGAGCTTGCAATCTTGTCTGGAACCAATCGAAGCCATTCAAGTGTCACAATTCGTACAGGAACGCAGGAGTATCGATGTGGGCTTTTAGAGAGACCGAAAGGAACAATATATTTTAACTGAACGAACGCAAATCTAAATTCATCGTTCGATGTAGAGGCAACAGTTCATATCCACACCATTTTTGTTTTTTTTTTCCTAACAAATGCGCACGACTTTGTGATCAATTGCAAGAGTTTTATTCGCTTTAACTTGACATTGTTGGGACCACTTCTGCAATACTCACCGATCGTTGTCGAAGCATCGTCACAATACGCTGTAGATAGGGTCTTTTAGTATCAGATCACACAATGCTCTATAGTATGAAGTAGAAAACCGAGGTTTAGTATCAAGTAAAAAAACTTGGGCGGTCTGTAACGGTACAACGTTCACTTTTCATACTACAAGCAACAGTTTCAATAACGATATGAAATTTAGCACTTTTGCGCCTACTTTCACACCAGCCTTCTTTAAATGATAATTTCCTTAATATGTCAAGACTCATATATTCTTTTCAGACATTAACAGTATCCATCCCGTACACAAAAGTCACAATACTTAGTAAATATGTATAAGTATTTGCCTCGCAAAAATTTCTAAATAACGTCATTTATTGACTCATATAAAGATAGGAAACAACAAATAAATATTTGCAAAAAAGAAATTTTGTTGATGCTGGATTTTTGAAATTTTTTCTTGTTTCACTTTTTCAAAAGAAACCAAAAAAATTTGGCAAAAGCAGCCAGCACACATTGTTACTCAGACTAAGAACAACTGCAATCATCTCCTCTCGTTTTTGTAAGATGTGTGCATATTTGCATTTATGTATATGTATATGATGCACATACATGTGCACACACACACATAGAGAGCGGTATATCTGAATTTACTTTGGTCACGTGCTCATCGACAAAGATCGATCTATGAGACCAGCATTAATAGGCTAAAGGAGGGAGCTGAAATTGATAGCGAAAAATATTACAAATATAAAGTTGTTTTCCAACGCCCATATAAGCTTTGGGGCACATTTGCACTCATACAAAACATTAAACATTACTGTTACTAACAAGAAGTATTTAAAGTAAACAAACCCCAGCTACATAAAAAGCAAGCAAGCACAACCCACACATACATCTGCTACGAGCATATGTACGGTATGTATATATAAAAATGTATGTATTGCATCAGTACCTAACGAGCGAAGATAGAGTAGAAAATGTTTTACTTTTAGTTTCATTTCTTTTCCTTATTTTTTGACACGTGTATGTGTTTGTGTGATTATATAGGAATGTTTATGTGGTAAGAAATGAACAAAAGATAAAAACACCAGGAAGCAAACTACTGACATTGCTTACATATGATTGCATATATGCATGCTTGCGAACACACGTCTATGCATATATATAGTTTACATATTCTTATATACGAGGAAGGCTTCAAAAGTTTTCAACTTTGAACTTTGAAGTGTAAAAAATATCATCACTTTTATGTTATATACGTCTTACAAAGTAATTCTGTAAACATCCATCGATTTATCTTATCTTTTAATAGGATGCCTACTGCGAACAAATGAAAAGTCACAACTAAATGTTTTGTGATGGGGGAAGAGAGATGTTTTCGCACAAAACAAAAGGAGCTAACAAGGAAGAAGTATATTATACCCTTTCGATAATCTTGAATATTCAAAAACTGGGAAAGACTTCGTAAACAATTATACGTCCGAATATATAGTTCGTTTGAAAAAAAATCTGGCATAAAAGTCAGTGTCGCTATTTGGTACTTCTGTCGCTTTTAATTTACTTAACATTTAATACAAAGCAACTAATAAACAAACGGTGATTACATCCGTGCGAAGATATAATTTTCGCGCAGTTATCGCAAAGTATCGCACATTGAAGGAAAGATAATATTTCTCATAATCTAAAGTAGCATTTAAGATACCTAAGTCTGCATATTTCGGTATACGATGGAGATGGGAAATTTTTAATTAAATTTCTTGATAATTTTTGGATCATTTGAGTATATATGTAATCGCTTCTAAGATCTGGTAAGAAGAGCCCTTTGGTCTAAATAGAAAAATTTCATAAAAACAAAGAAAAGAAAAACGCCAGGTTTGCCACTGCCTAATGTAGTAAACTAAAACTGCAGAAAGTTTCGTTAAATATGATAATGTCTGTGAATAAAGGTAGAATGTATAAGTTACGAATTTCCTTCTACTTTGAAGCGAATCATTTGTTTTTGAATTCAAGTTCAGGGGAAGATATGACTACTGTGCAATATAGTACTATATTATTGCATGTTGGCAAGAGAGAGAGTAAATAATGTGACGTGAATGTGTACATACAAATATATATATATATATATATATATATATATTGAACACCTGGCTTTGGCTTTGCGACCATAAAGATGCCAACAGAAAACGACAAAGTGATAAATAGAGGGTAATGAAAATACATGTGGGAGACATTATTAACCTATAAAGCGTGGTCAACGAAAGAACAAATATAATATATATCTCTTTTTCAACGGCTTTTGCGAAAATCGTGCAAAATTTGTATCGTACTTACGAAAAAGAAAAATATTTGTAAATCATAATTTCGCACACCATGCAATTTAATACATTTAAGATTTAATACATAAAATAAAATAACTAAATTATTTCTAAAGTCTCTTAAGCTTTTCAAATGCGATACGGATGACTCTCGAGAACTATTTTGCATAACCATATACTTGGGTATGACTAAAGTTTAGTGAAATACTAGTGCTTTCTCTTTTCTTATTAAGCTAAAACCTTTCCCACCTACCCTCGAATTTGTCCAGGTACAGTAATGGGTAACAGTTGCAATTGCTACAAAGAATCTTTAAAGGGAGATTAATAGATAGTATGTAGGGAGTTTTGTACGCGCAGGAATTGCGTCGTCTGTCTATCAGGAAGGTAATTACGGAGTGTTCATCTCTATATCTTCGTATATGTGTGTGCGTATATACATACAGTAGTGAATGCATCCTATATGAAAACTTGCAAATTCCCAACGGTTGCATACGTATGTGCACTCACTCAACCAACAATTTGGAATGTATGTTTGACTGTATATTTCAGAATATGTAGTTAAAAGAAAAACTACTCATACATCTATATGGATATATGCATATACATATACATATACATATGCATATACATATATATGTGTGTGTGTGTGCATGCGTACTTACCTACAAATATATGTAAGTGAAATTGTAGAGTTTTCTTTTCTTTATATAGAATAAATATATAGAACATATGTTTAAATGTAAGACTTGCATTATATTGTAATACAAGCATTGACTTTGAATGACTGACTGCTTAAAAGACGTAGTCAATGAGTGAGTGAGTGAGCGACGGACTAACCTACTGGCTGACTTGAAATAGGTAAATGGGTGTATTATATGCATACATGTATATATATGTGTAGATATATATGCATCTAAGTATAAATATGTTTGTTCTGATAACCAACTAAAATATTTCCTAAAGGATCATATATATAATATTTTATCTAAAGTTTTAATAATTTCCTGCTTTCTACTATAAAGATTTAAAAAGAATATGAACATAATAAAGCACGTGCGTACGTAAATTTTTGCTACTGAAAGTAGAGTAAACCGGTGGAAATAAAGACAAGATTTGAAGAAAAAGAAAAGAAAAGAACCAAAGATTTTAATTTACATGAAATTCTTATTCTGAATAACTAAAACTAAAAGGCTACTACTAACACAAATTTATATATGAAAAAATTCTTGGATACGCAAGTCAAAATTCTTGGATACAAGTCATATGAACGTATGGTAATTTTATACAAAACTGTTATACTATAGAAGTTCAACCAACTCTAGGGTTCAAATGTCATAAACGGTTTCTATATTTTTTTATAAAACACAAGTTAAAGACACATATCCATAAACACATATATATATCAAATATATAAGTACATATAGGGACATGTATAATTAATACATTTGCATGTGTCCACAACAGGCACGCACGCATACACTCTTTTCCACATATATGCATAAAAGTCTTTAAGCCAAGTAAGCACTTTAATATGCATTTAAATGTAATTACCACTTGAAGTCATGAACTCTAACCGCATATCGGAACTGGACACAATACCCGTACGTACGTACGGTATGCTTAGAGAAATGCAAACACCGTAAAGTTCTAGTGCATATATTATTACATAACACATGGAGATATGACACACACACGTTTTAATGTGATCTTTCTCAGAAGAAATTAAGGAATAAATATATAAAAGTTCCATCTTGTCTAAAAAGTATTACGTCCGCAAAGAAAAAGATTAAAAACAAAGAGTAGAAAATTAATTTACGAAATTACATATAAAATATTTTGTTATTTGACTTTCTGTTATTTTTCTATCAACATTTCAATGGTTCAGTAGTAGACAGTTTCCGAAAACTCTATTTAAACTTAATTAGCGCTATTCTCAAATTATAATCTGATTCTTTTAAATTAGTATGTCGCAGTGAATGACTTAAAATCTTTTAGTCAAGCTTTATCCTTTGTTTAATTCGCCATTAAACATTATCAAGTTGATAAGCTAAGCTTACAAAAATACAAGTCTGGGTTTAAAATCATGCTCGATTCCAGTAGGTCTTAATAAAAATGATCTTTTCCAAATACTATAAATTCGAAAACTTAATTGTTTCGAAGACCGGTATAAACAACTGCACAGAGTGAAAAATATAAATAGCTAAGTAAAGTGATATCAGGCAGACAATCTGATGTATGACCGCTGCATTTTTTAGCTTTGCTAGTGACACGTCTTCTACCATTTCTTTTCTTATATTCTACCATTTCTTTCCATAATACTGAAGAAAAATAACTGCGCTGCTGACTGAAGAACTTCTTCTGGCTTTGCATTACTTACTATCACTGTTAACTATTAATGGCCCTAATGTTTTACGCTTGAATAAGGAGCGTTTTTTTCGAGACATACAATGTGGATTCAAAATAACAAATTGTTGTTTGGAAAAAAGCTTCTTGCAGATAATCTAAGATCGTGGTGGTGTGTCTATTCGACATGAATATCAACCACTGTATTTAGAAGTGGTCGCTCTCTCCAAACATTATTTTTGGCACCGAAAATTCGCAATGAAAATGTGCTAACCATGGAGATCAGAAATATGTAAAATTCAATCCTCAAAGTATCACCAAATTGAAGGTAGAGAAGGCAAAATTTTTCCCATGTATGATAACTACAAACACCAACCTTTTCATAGCATATTCACTAACAGTGGAAAAGCTTAAGCTTGAATTCGAAAGCTCAACACTTTTTAAACAATCTGATTCCCGATACTGTTTATGTGTACGTTTAAGTTCAAAAAAGCATGTTAATCTTCGAACACACCCAACGTATCAACTAAATCGATCTAATAAAACAATATAAAGCTACACAAACGCACTTGTAATCGTATTTTGTATGCCATACCCCGTATGATACAAGATGTAAGTAAACGAGCAGTATCACAACTATCTGATAATAGCATTTATAGATAACGTGTAAACCTAATGTTAAATCTTAGATTAACACGTGCAGTTACCAAGTGATACAATCACTTGCAAATTTACCATGTCGCCCTTGCAATAACATAAAAGGCATACGCTACCTATACGTTGCTAATGAAGTTTTATTGTTCGAATATCTTTACAACAACAAGAAAATGTTTGTTTGTGCGATGAAGACTTCTGTTTGAAATACGCATGTACTTCTTAAGGATTTTGTGTAATTAAAATCTAACAAATTTTACAAAAATTCCAATTCCTTCCATTTTTCGTCCTTTAGACTTGATGCGCTTACGTTACTTTCTTTTCAAGATGATCGGGAATAATTTCTAGTGCAAACCTAAGGCCGCCATACAAGAACCATTTAGTATGAAAGTGACCTAAAATCATTTTGAATACATTATTATAATAAAAAAATTTCTAATATATTTACGACACCTCTCCCACATATGGTTTGACTTTTCACTCAGACGCTTTTACAACGTACGCATCTAGCACCATCGAAAAGCGTTTCCATTTTTTGATTAGCGTCAACAAAAACTTCAGCAATTTTTGAATCCCATTAATCCCATTATTCAGGAATTTCTTTCCTTTCGGGGATTTCGCTTAGATTCAATTTTTTTCTTCTTTAGCGATTTCAGACAAAATCCACTGATTAATTCAAAATAAACTGCTGTTATTTTCTTCTCCCTCCAAGATTTCAAACAGAGTTGTTTTCATTCAAAATTAATTGATTTCAGTTAGAAGTAGTTGATCTGCGCCACAGAGTCAATTCTTTTCCCCTTTATCGTTTAATGTCAGATTCAATGTATTTCACCTTGTGGGCAACGGCTTTTTTTCTTCGTAAAGCTCGAGCTAAACATAGCAAATTTGAAATCAATGTCGCAAACAAAAATGAAAACATTAGAGTTCCCTTCTAAAGGTTAAAGCGGGGACAATATATGTGAAATAATTTACATTTTACATAAGGAATATGTTGCATTTATTGACTGATGCCGAGGTCGTAACTTCTCAATAAAAATGCAACTGATTTCGTGCATTCTTACGTTGGTTTTACCAGCGGCTTCCGCTGCAGTCTGTCACTACCTTAGTTTATAAAGTGTGATAGTGTCACTATCGTTATTCTTTGTAATTTTTCAAAATGGCTTTTGCATTCTGAAACTTTTTTTTTTTTTATTTTTCTCGCATCACGCACCGTTTCTTCCACAAATAATACATATAGCATCAGGACTTAGATTTTCCGATCATTTCGTAATATAGGAATAGTGATCTTTTATACTTTAGGCAGTTTACTCCAGCTGAAATCAATTTTCCTACATAGATAGGCTTAATACACTCTGATATAACATACAAGTGATGTGATACAGGCAAACTGATTTGTGCCCCAAGCTCAATGTATTCCTGAAACATAAAGAAACATTATTGGAACGTTACGTTAATGGTTAAAAAGGTTAAACCCATATGCTAATAAAATTTGAAGATATAACACAAGTCTTATTATTCGATTAGGAAAAAAATTCCAAGGGGAGAAAGAGTGGATTGTAAAAGAAAATGTGTCAAATCATAATGACTATGTACTTTATCACTAAGGAACTTCATGAAGTGTGAACGATGAAAACTATAAACAATTTTTAATGATCTTTTACATTTCACCTAATCATTTATCGAAATCTAAAAGAAAAGAAATCCGTACAGGAAATTATTTAGAAATCAAAGGAGAAACAAAACACTTAAACTAAGAAATAATAATAAAATATTGACAAGTTAGAAAATTATTTTCGGCTGTGCCGAATCTTTTATACCCACTATCGTTATCTTAAAAAAGGAGGAAAAACTAAATTTTATGGGATAATGTAACACAGCAGGTCATGGAATACCGTGAAAAACAGCGAGAGCAAAACAACCAGAAAAAAGACTTGCTTTCAGCTTATACTGTAGGCGTGGCCTGTGATCGATTTGGCCCAATTTGAATAGCAAGTTGAACGCTCAATTTGTCTGTTAAATTTGAAGCCGATATCTTCATTTTTGCGACCAGGAGAAAGTGTACCATAGACATTACACAGACGGACAGACAGACTGACCGACATGCTTAAATCGATTTGATGGTAATATATATAGTTCGTGGGATCTCCGAAGTTTCCTTCCTTCTTAAGTGATGAGTAAAAAAAAAAATATATAAAAAATGAATATCAGCAGATTTTTAAGTAAAAAATGTATTTATTTATATATACAAAATTTGAGATCTTTTCACTTTAAATGTAAAAACTTTCGAAATGTAAAGATCTTCTTAATCGACTCTAAAGTACTTTCTGGATGATTGTGAAACGCACTTCAAATGGAAATAGATATAGATTAAATTATAGGATCTCCAGGATTCATGCTTCTTTTAGGTCTGATAAGACTTACACTCTGACTAGTAAAATTATTCCTATTTATAACGAGCAATCTGAAATGAAAAACGAACGTGAAAGGAGGCGCCAGAAAACTTGTGTGTTAATCAAAATAGTAGAAACCAAAATGATAAATTAAGAGAAAAAAACGAATATTCTACTTAGAAAAGTCTTTCAATGCTTGCATGCTCTGCTAAAAATTGTTTTTATGTCCGAAATATTTCTGCTATCAATGAATCAAACATAAATTCGGCCAATAATTATGTAGAATGACATGTAAATCTCTACCGACGAATCCATATAGTTTTTATATAATACGCCATATTTCAAATGATATGTATCAAAATTTTACGACAGTCCGATCATTTCTTTATAAGTTACAGTTCTTTTAGTGACATTACTTTTGTAATTTTCAACACAGTGGACAAATCCGAAGTTCATGTGTTGATAAAACATTGCCGTTTTAATAAGAAAAAATACCATTCAAATCGAGAATCGGCATGAAAAGTATTACGGCAACTTTTCTTTGTTGAGAACAAAAAAATTTTTGGCGGTTTGCTGACTTTAAACAAGATCCTGTGGGCACGAATGATGCTCGGAGCGCCCATATTCGAAAATTGTTCCAGAAAACAATAAAAAAAATGCAAGAAATCTTTTCGGAAGACCCAAAAAATTACGTGAGGTTTTTTAAACCCTAATGATATCAAAGGGCAGTTCATTCACTGTATTGTTTGGATATTTATCCATAAGAAAGCTCTTGTCGAAGTAGGTGCGGACTTCACCCATTTTTGCAACGAAAAACAAAACAACTTGTTGATGACTAAGTGCGTTGTTTCCTGCTGTTTAAGTGACATGTGCCAATGAAAAAAACCCATTCATCACTACACTCCGGACTTAAATGTAAGTTAGCTTAACTTATAAAATAACGGTTGGAATAACATGAAATTCACGTTTCACCTGTGAAAAATGGTAGTATGTGAAAATCATATGGATTCGCCAATGCTGGCGACATCTACATGTCTTGCTGCGACTTTGCTTCGTGACGTGCCATTAGCAGAAAACAAAATTCCTGTTTTATTTTTATTAAGTCAGGTTTATTCTCACTACCTAACTTTATTTTTATTATTCTTTCAAAGTCTAACGGTGGCTTCCTCTAATTCGGCTTATTTAATTTCATAGATTAGCTTGTTTCTATGACAATAAAATGTAAGCTTGACTTAGCCCTTAACAGGGGCAACGAGTATATAAGTAAGTGTAAATAAATCAAAATGAAAACTTTAACTGTCAGTTTATTTTATTTAAAAGTTACAAAAAGCTACCCACCCACAAAACGGTTCGCTTTCTCTTCTCGCATAACAAATCTAATGAGCAAACATGAAGCCGCCATAGGATTCAAACGAAACCTTATCACAATCAAAGTACTTTCACTTTGATTGCCGATGCCGATGACGATGTCATATAAAGATAAAACGAAAAAAAAATGACACATATCCAGTCATTTAAGCCTTAAAAAGGAAAATCAATCAAATTCGATTTCAATGTTTTTTTTAAAAACTATTTGATTAAAATGGCAAGCTGCCATTACGTTCTTCATAAACAAATTGATGGGAAAAAGCAAAAGCACAGTAAAAGAAAAACTACAGCATATGAAATTCTTAATTAACAAGCTAAGTACGTTTCTAAATATAAACGTACCGAGTATTGTGGATGCACAGAAAGATACCTACACACACATGCAATGATAAATTGAACTAAACATTAAAGAGATAAAATCTCACTGTAGGAATGCCATATATAATGCAAGTATATATCAATTTTTTTCTCTATTAATTACCGGTCTAATTGCAAAGCTGCGCATCCTTTGCAAGTCAATAACTGTAAAATACTACTACAGTGTACAGACAGTGTTAAAAATGTAGTCATTAATGAGATAGATTAAAGAGAATTTGAAAAACATAATTTTAGAACAAGGTCAGTGGAACTTTTCATCGTATCGTGTTTGGCTGAACAACTCATGAGATATTTTGGGCCTTGAAACAGTGCTACAACAATAGCGTTTCTTATATTTTGAAACATTCTTAAAAAAATCGACTTTCAAATAATTCAAATTTAATTTCAAACAATTCAGATGAAAACCAAGCCAAAATGTTTTAATTTTTTTTTCAGTTCAAAAATATATATTCTTCTTGGGTATAACTATCAATATTTAGCATCCTCTCTTCAATTATAAAAAAGGAAAGCATTTTAGAAAAATTAAAGTTGAACATAAACCCTATTATGCTTCAAATATTAGAAATCGTGGTGCCGCATAGCAGATTTTTTAGATCTTACTATTCAATTCATTGGAAAATCACTTTTAAAGAACATAGTGTACTTCCTGTAATATTTTAAGAAAACAATTTGGCTTGTGATAAAATAGGTCCGACTGGTTTCAAAAAAGCAGTTTCGTTTATCACTTATCAGCAGTCTGAGATACAACCTTTCTATCGATGATCTCACTTATTATAGAAAAAATTTGCTTTGAGATTTATTTTGCGATTGTATCATAAAATAACGCTCAGAAAATTTTAAGTTTACCTCTTCTTAGATACCATAAAAAGCCTAAGAAATTCAAACACGAGATTGCGAAATATATTTTTCACTTCCGACAAATTTAAAGAAGAAAATCTTGAACCCTGACAATGACAGTTCACTCTTCAACTATTTGCATAAATTTTAATTTTAAAGGTACGGGTATTTCAAACTTTCTTTTCAATTATTTCATAAGTCTGGAAATCCTTTTCCCACATCTATTTAACGACATGATTTAACGGTGAACCCTTCTCTTCTAACTAATTCGCAGTCACGACATGCACTTATATTTTCTTCTGACATTTCACTGACGTTCCACACTTGTACAATTTAACTCCAGATATTTTACTCAAGCCTGTTTTTACTTTTACCCTAATTGTTTATAATTAGAAAAAATCAACATTGTTTTTAATTTAGCCCTTAAAGACTTTTCTGCCATTTCAAAAATTTTTATCCATCACGTAGAAATCGCGATTATAATTTGAAAACTTAATCTGGAATTTATCTAAGTCCAAAAATCATCACAATCGATTTCTAAAGTTTTTCATAACTATCAAAAACAAAAAAAACACATTAAAAATTGTCGTTTGCAATAGTGTCTATTTAGTTTTTAATTTAAAAGTTTTACATTAACTTATAAGCATTCATAGAAAGTTTTGCTTAAAAGCATGTACGTCTATCCACCTACCTATGGATGTTATGATTGCGATCTGAAAATTTAATATTTTGCCGCTAACCCGTGTTTGATTCAATTTTGCTGATTTTTTAGCAAAATGTAACACTGTTCTTGTAGATCAACTTTGGAGTTCGGAAAATTGCTCTCGACACGTGAAGGCCGGGCCAGGCGGGCATGACTTGATTAACTACGGTGCTATGAAATCTGACGTATATGAATAGTTACATGGTTTTCAAACATTTGTCAAAGATAATTCTAATAAATATTGATGGAAGATGGGGAAGCATCACCTGCAAATTTCGCTATTACGCTAAATATTACCTATCATTTATCAACCTTGCCTACGACTTTACCAAATCTCTTTGTTATTCAACAAATTTGTCAAATACTGAAATCTTTTTCTTTTCCTTTTTTTTAACAAAAGTCAACGTACTGCATATTTTGCATACTTAACACCGCCACCAATAGTGAAAAATCAATACACAAACGAGTATAAAACACAAAAAAAAATGAGAGCACTACTCCCTAAACGAGTACAATCGGTCAAATTATTTCCATAATAGTTAACTTAGCCTAAATATGAACAAAACGTTTAAAATAATTGAACCTACATGAACAGTCAACCGATTTTAGCAAACGAGCACACAAAAAACTAAACTCTGCTATAAGTCAATAAAAAATTCTCTTCTCTTATAAACACTTGACCGGTAAAATGTTAAACAACAAAATTTTCCTCAGCATCTCTCAATAACTTTAACCACTGTGCTGTTGCGCTTTGTGCATGACGGAAGATCTATGATAGTAGCAATAGAGAGAGAGAGAGAGAGAGAGAGAGAAATAGAAAGAGACAGAAAGTATTATAAGCCTTTGAATCGAAATAATTACATTTATAATAGTGATGGAAGGATGTCAGTATGGGATTGCGGTTTAAATTGATTGTTAAATGAACAGAAAAATGAGGACTCGATCATAACCATAACAAAAGAAACACATTAAGTAATCACTTTACCAGCGTTGCAATAAACGCTGATATAAGAGCAACTACAAGCATAATGAGGTAAAAGCGGAAAAACGAAATATAAAGAAAAACGATACAGGTGAAGAAAAAGAAACAAAAAAGTGAAAACAAAGTATAATTAATTTACGTGCAGGAGATACCTAACAACAACTACAATAACAACAACTTACTTATATAAGTAGACAAATAAATAAACAAAAAAAAATAAAGAAAAGGAGTTTAATAGAAAAAAATCAAAAATTTAATAAAAATCTTGATAATAATCGTTTAAAATTATTTAATAAACAAAAAAAAAAAGAAAAAATTATTAATGGACTGGTTTTAATGAAATTCAAATAAATCGAATCGAAAAATGTAATCTTATGTAAAGTATAGAGTAAAAATGCGGAAAACCAAAAATATAATTAAATTGAATAAATAATTCAGTCTAAACACACGTACACACACACACACTTCTTTCTTTTTTATATCATATATATATATATATATTTGTATAGTATATATATATATATATATTTGTATATGTAAATATTCATCCCAGTATTGCATCCGTATGTATGACTAACAACTAAAATAATAGTACTAATAATAATAATAATAGTAATAAGAATAATAAAGAAGAGTGTGATTATTGATTGTTAAGTTTATGATATAAAGCTAAAAACTCGTAACAAAAACAAACAAAGACAAATGATGATTAACGGGAAAACCAAAAATTAAAATGAGAAAATTAAATTACTTGTGTGTATTATATGAGAGAAGGCAGTGAGCAAGAAGGAGAAAAAAAGGAGAGGAATATATTTCTCATTCATATATATATATAAAAGATTGTAAATCGATGATAAGTATTTAACTGTAAAATAAGAGAATCTTTTCGATTTGTTTTTTCCATTAATCTAACATCATCATCGGAAAGTAAAGTAAGTAAAGTAAAAAATGTTTTTATTCTTTTTTTTTCTTTTATAGAGCAATTAATCGATTATGGCTTACAAATACATACGTGCGTGCATAGATAATCTAAAGCAATTAAACAGTAATGCCTAATCTAAGTGATAATAACCAAAGCATATACATTAATATCCACACACAGTCACTATTTACACGAGCAGCTTGAACAAATTATGTATTTATGTGGGTTATGTTGTCTCAAATATCAATGTGTATAAAACAATTTTTGCCTATTTTAAAAACCGTAGTTTATCTTTTAAGTATCCACATAAAAGCAAACTTCAATAAAGTCCGATGAAAGCGCAGAGGATATTCTACGAAAAGTTTCTCTTCTCGCTCCTTACATAAAGTGCGATAAACAGACATAGCTACCGTATTGAAACATATTTTCTTTCCGTGGACGCCATGTACTATAAAAAAAAAAATGTTTAAAAAATAATAGGTATTAAAAAACATCAATTGTAATCGCAAGTGTTTAATCAAAGATGGCACCCCGGAAAAGGGAACATTCAACTTTCTTCTTGTTCGCTTTTTTTCGTCACTTCAAGTTGGGACTTTTCGCTCAATGTTTCCTTTAACTAAAAAATATATTACATGAAGAACTCCCTTAACAAACGAATCTTTTTATGCCCTGCACCAGTTGCAGTGCATGGTATGCATGCTTCGTCCAGGAAATCTTAAGATATTTCCACCTTTTATTATACCGATCTAGTTACAATCATTTTCCGAGTTGATTACACCTGTTTGTCTGTATGTCCGATACCTCTCTATGTATCTTTGTGTTCAACCTACAAGGCGCATTTTTTGAGACATTTCGACGAAATTTAGTATACACTGTTTTCATGTTAGTATACTACCGCTTCATATGAAAAGTGTCTTCACTACATTTCAGAACCCGTCCCATGTAATGGTTGTCATGAAAAGTAAGTGTTTATATGATAAAAAGCAATGATTTTTAATATTACATGATGAAAATTGTTCCATAACACAAAAGTAAATGAAAACTGTATTAAATAATGTAGTGGAGAGTATTTAATGGTCTGTGTCGGCTGAAACGTTTTTACTTGTCTAAAATTTCTGTGCCTCACTGCTTTATGAATGCAGGATTTTATTCATTAGTTCTGGGAACTGTATTCTTTCATTCCTTTCTCAGTGTATCTTCAATGAAAACATATTTGCAATAAAGATCAACCAAAAACTTGTATACAATGGGTTGGCAATTAAGTAATTGCAGATTTCTTCTATTTCTTTCTAACATAAAAATAAGGACTATAAGGTGGGTATATCATCAATTCCCAACCAAGATCCATCAATTTTCGGCGGGTGACCAAAGAAGTGTGCGGCCTAGCATTGTCCTGGTGGAAAATGACACCTTCACAATTGATCAATTCTGGTCGCTTTTCCTTGATCCCTGAATTCAATTTGTCCAAACGCCGACAGTAAACCTCCGAATTAATGGTTTGGCTCCTTCGAAGCAACTCAAAACCGGACCATTCCAATCACACCAAATTGACAGCAAATTCTTCCTTTGTTGGATATGTAGCTTTGAAATGGTTTGCGATGACTCATTAGCCATGCACCGTTATAGTTTTCGATTGACATTGTTGTACACAATCCACTAAGCAATAATTCGCAAGCGCTAATGCGTTTTGTCAGATGAATATCTTTCAAATCGTATGGAACCCAAATATCCAGCTTCTTAACGAGACCGACAGGTTTTAAATGCTTCTCAATGTCTGTATGTGTAACATTTAATTTCTCTGCAACCTCCCGTATAGTTACATGACGATCCGGTTCGATGATAGTTTTGATTTCATCTTCACTAAGCTCAACTTACGTAAGAGAAAAATCTCCAGAAAGAAATTTTTCATCGCCATACACATCATATAACATTTTGGCGGCTTGCACTGCGTTCTTTCCTTTACGAAAATAATAAAGCAAAATATGGCGGAAATGTTCGCGTTTGCACTTCATATTAACGTTGAGATGAAAAAAACTTGAAGAGTATATCTACGCAATGAACTTGTAAAGCTAGATAAGGATGACAGCTGACATATATAAGAATAAGAAGATCATCACATTTAAGGATATCATAACACAGATATCTATAAGTGAAATCGGCAACTACCTAGTTGCCAACCCATTATTATACTATTTGTTATTCTCCCTAATCCCTCTTCATCAATTTTAGTACATTTTATATAAGGAAATGAAAAATTTGTTTTCAACTTTCCCCAAACACAAACGCAAGTTTATTGATTTGCTTCCATATTACGATCTATCCAAATACGAACGAAAGTATGTCAAAGACCGGATAAACCCGTTTTTTATATTTTTATGCTGGAAAACAAAACTTACGACTCTTTTTGCTTTTCGCTCAATTTCGATTTCAATTTCATTTCGTTTGTATCGAATGAGCGAAAAAAGCAAAAATATATTACAGAGGAAAAATCTAACGAAAGATGTATCGATATATGTTGTGTTTAAAAGAAAAAGAGAGAGATATAGAGAGGGAGTATAATAAGCATAATAAAGAAATTTAACGAGTGTCACATAAAACTTCATCTTACGTAAATCGTACTGTCAACAGAAATTGTCATATAAGCTTACTATATAATAGTTGAATAAAGCATAGGTTGTCAAATCTGCGCTCACACATACATACACACCCGCATGCAAATCTCTCTTTTCTGTTCGTTTAAAGATTTATGGTTTAGTTAGAGTTTGTACTACTCCTGCGTATGTATTTGTCTGTTTATAATTATTATACACAAACCTTAATTAAGTCGTCTTCTTCTATACCTTAAACAATTCATTGATCTTGTGTATGTGTAATGTACATACATACGTATTTATATTACAATTGTCTCCTGCATACAATGCAATGTAATGTAAAGAAAAAGGCCGTATTCGTCTATTTGTTCATATATTTACTTTACTCTTATGTAACGGATATATAATACAATAAATATATATTTGATATATATTCGATGTACTTATTCTTAAAATTAAAATTATGAAAAATATTTATATATATTTCAAATAAAAAAATTATTGTAAATTTTTTACTCTTACGTATCTTTTAACGATAGATGTTAATAATTCTAACTTTCTGTTTATTATTATATGTGAAATTCGATAGAATTTATTTTACTTATGTCTTCCTCTCTATTTCAATAATATTTTACACTTAATTATAATATAGTTATTGTTATGATTATCACACAAAACGATTAACACTTGGTTTTCTATGTCAATTCAATTCTACCCAAGTGATAAAACACTGTGCAGTTAATATAACAATCAAACATCCTACACTGCACCGAATAATACCAGACGATTATCGGGATAAAAGATAGACTGGTTGATGGAATTTTGTCTTATAGATTAATTTTTTAAATACAACTCTACTCAGATTCTGTTTTATATTTGGTACGCAAAACCACAAAAAAGAATTAAAATAGTTCTACAATACAAAATATTGTGGAAATAAGATCCAAATATTTTGCTTACCTATGGTGAAAAAACTATTCCGAATTATTAAATAAAAAAATGGTTATTTATTAAAACCTTCAAATGTAAGACACACCGCTGGCAATGTACGCACACCATTGATTGGCGCAATTCTTAAGCACTTTTCTTACAATAACGGAGAAAAGAGTTAAACCTGCCTTATCCTTCATCCACTTGAGTTAAAGCTTCTTTCTTCAAGTAGTAATTCTAACTTTGCAAAGAGGAGGTATAACAGATGAGCTCAATTACATTGTTTGGCTTAAAAATGTTGTGCAGTCGTAGTGAACGAAACATCAGTCAAAATGTCAGAGATGCGATCTTAAATGATATATTTTTGTTCGTGAAGCAACTTTTGTAACAGCTTTGAGTACCATCGTCTGCATTTCCTCACCATGTGTTGATGTCTGGAAAAGGTTATGACAAATGTTGTGCTACGTAAACCTAAGTTGGTCTTCGATAATGTTATTGCGGTGAATATATTAAGATTTTCAGATATGAAAATATGTAGAAATACGCTTGGATGGTTTTTGATCTTTAGCCTGCAAAAATTCTTGATTAGTACGAAAAACGAATTTAGGTATGTTGGTCATTCTGTCTTCATGTAGAAGCCACAATTATGATCTGAAAGTTTGATTTGAAAAAAAAAAAAGTTTAATTCAGATTTTGCTTATCACTTTTACCAGCTTAAATTCGATAATCGTTTAAAACAGTTTCTAGCTCGTCTCATAATTATCAAAAATCTAATTATTTACTAGCACTTTATGTTTATGCTTGTTTTTTATGTAAAGTACTATAATTGGTCTTATAAAGTCTTTTTACAAAATCTAATAATATCTTGTGACAGTTTTAAACCAGTCCGATTTAGTCTGCACACATTTATTACATGACGACTTGACAAGTTATAGTAAATAACGTAACGAATGGAATGTCCATCTACCACCACAGTGATCTATATATAATAAGGCTTTAAAGTGATTAAGTTTTGATTGCTTGTAGAATTCTTACTTGTTTTGTTTCAACTTCTATTAATTAAATTAAGTGAAGTAATACATATATATATTTTTTCTCTTTTTTTTTTGGTTTTATTCGCTCGATAATATTATTTGCATAATAATGAATGAAACGACACATAAAAGCCTTATATGAGAATTAAAACAAAAAAACTGTCAGATAAATTAATTAATAACGTTAACAGAAATTGTTATGTATATTTGTATGTATGTATGTATGTATGAACGATACCGTTTACCAAAGAGTTTTTATTATAAATATATATAGATATATATTGATATTATTTAAATCAATTAAATTTAAATTTAATCGGTTTTTTTATTTTATTTTTGGCTTGTGTGTAATCATTAATAATAAATTTATAACATTTGTCATCTCCGAAACAATGTTTGATGTTTTTTTATTTTTATATATATATATATATATATAAATATTCATTATTTTGTTAACAAATGTATAGGATAAACTGTCCAGCTTACGCCTAAACATTGGTTAGACTGAAATTTAATTAAATAAAAACAAACAAAAAGAAGTTTAAAAAATGAATTTAATAAAATTTGAAAATAAAATTGTATACAATAAACATTACACAGTGTGTTTATTCATTTCCTTCTTTAGATAAAAAGCAAAAAAGAACCAACAAATATCTTCGGGGTAAGTAACATTCTAAAGAAATAAAGCACAGAATACATCCAAGACTTTTCGTTGCCTACCCAACGATAATTTCAATTTAAAGAAATAACAAACTCACGGTTTCATGAATATATATAGTATTTTCGTCATAAAAGTCGATACTTCTATAGAGAAACACACACAATAAATATACGCAAACACCTTGAAGATACCTCTGGGACCCTAACTAATAGATCTACAAATAACATTGCACATTGAAATTTGTCAGTTTATAAAATCTGTGTGTTGCATTTTAATCTCTCGAAATTTGAAGTAAAGACAGCTTTAAACATTTATGGTTATACGGTAACAGTTTCAAGATGTCGTTCGGTGTATATTAAAGCATAAGCAGATGGATGTCAATAGGCAGCTTTTAAAGTGTTTTAATTTTGGAAAAAACGTAGCTGAAGCTTACAATAAGTGATTTGCGAGATTTCATGCAAAACATTTTAGTTTTGAAAATGATGAAATGATGATGAAAATCGTATACGTCGGTCTGTTCGTAATAAAAGTAATCCAGGAAGTAATCTTCAGCTTGAGCTGGGAACGTATTCCGATTGCGAATTATTCTCCATGCCTGCCTGCTTCCGATTGCCAATGGCTCAGATCGATGCATTTATATTTACCAGAACAAAATGGTTCGATGAAGTTTCTACCGCGAGGGCATCCGTAGACTATCCGCTAAATGTCAAAACACCTTATATAGTGACTATGGCTTGACAGCTTTGTAAAAAGTATTTTTTAAGACTTAATACACTACTAAAACTACTAAAGAAATTTGTCTATCACAGATCTAATCCTTTCTAGTATTCTAAACCTAAGTTTAAAGAAAAACCCCTCACATTCAATTTTTGTTTAATAAAAATTGTAAATGGATTTAAATGAGTTCTTAACAAATACCTGCGATTTCTCCAATTTTGTTTCACCCACACTTTGAATATTCTTTCATGGTGCGGATCCGTCTAAATCAATCCCGAGTTCTTTCTCAGAACACAGCAAACAACAACGACAGTTCCCTCAAATACAAAAGCAGATATCAAAAATTCAAATTGTACTAGACAAGCAGAATCGAGCAATAAGCGATTTTTTCTAATTCTTTTCTGACACACCCTTTCTTCTTATTACTCACTATTCCTCTTTTCAGTTTTGTTAGTGCGGAAGACAACTTATATATTTCTCTTTTATACAGCTCTCCTTTTAGCAAAATTCGCGGGTGTTTATCTATTCTGATGAAATGTACCCACAGCAATCATCGTTAAAAAAATAAAGTGATGTAATATGCTTCATTCATGCATGCATTAAAGGAAAAAATACAAAAAAAGGACAGAAAAATATTCTTGTTTTTGTCTGCCAGTTGAAATTTTGTTTTTTTCTTTTAATTTTGTAACAGTTGCGTGATTCTAAATTATAATTACACGAAACAAAAAAGATGACTGTTTCTAAAAACGTGTCTAAATTCGAACATAATCACATTCGAAACACATATGTATAAATATATAAACATGTCGTGTTTTGTCTCCGTTTTTATAAACTTCGTGCATATATATTTCTTATTGCTTCACTTTTTTATAGTCTAGGCAATAAAAGTCCGACAGTACCAAGAAATTTTTTCTTTCGTCAGAAATTTTCAATTACAGAAATTTTACCAGAAGAAAGATAAGTAAAATTTTTGCTCTTTTTTTTATAAAATATCACAACGATTGTTGTTGGGAATACTTTCTTTGAGAGCGGCTAAGTTGTAAATGTTTGCAGATACTTTATTAGAAGAGTGGAAGAAAATCAGACATTACAGATGATTTGAGAGAAAATTTAATGTACATTTGCTTATTTACTGTTAACTAACATTTCTGTTTACATTACAAAAATTAAAAGTAAACAACTGAATTAGAAGCAAAAAAAAGAGGCGTATTAGAAAGTAATAAGCTTCATACAAAATCAGATATGATTTAAAAAATAATTTAATATTTGAAGCAAAAACATCATAAAGGCAGCAAATAGCAATAGTTGCTCATGGTTTAATTCAGTTTGCTTGGTGCAATTTGCGTTTATAATTTATTTGTTTTGTGGCTGTTGAAATTGTTTTTGTTGTGTATTTATTATTTTATTGTTATTATTTTTATATTAAATATGAATTTTTATTTTAAATATAAATTGAAAAATGAAATGTCTCCCCGTCCAAAGAAGGAAAAACTTTATAACAGAGAAACTATTGAGAAGAGAGGATTTATCTGAATTATATTTTTGTTGCAGGTTTGAATCATGTGAACGATTTTGATCCCAACGATGAAGTTTACTTGAACATATGTAATAAACATAAATGCCGATCGTTGACTATTCCCAACGTTTAATTTAAAGAATAAATAAAAAGAAGAGGAAGAGGAGGAAGATATTTATTTATTTCTCTATTAACTTATAATTAAAATTATAAATTAAGAGAAACTGGAGAAGTTATAGTCACAAAACTTTTGAGCTCATTATATATTAACTACTATTTATGAACTGTAAAGATTCAAAACAAATTTTATTATTGTTTAAAAGTTTAGATTGTTTTAGAAAATTTAATATATTGGAGAGAAAGTGCAACTTATTGTAATCAAGGGAGTCTAAAGGTTTGGAATGATAGATTAGTCAAGTTCTTAAATTATTACAGAACGGATAAGAATAAGCGGAGAAGAAAATTATCAGTTCTACCGCAATCGACGCATATAGAGCAAATATTTTTAGCAATATAATATTAATTAGGCATGTTGGTGTATTTTGAGCATTATATAATTAATTTGAGAAGAAAAGTACAGAATTTAGATACAGATGTTTTAGTTCGACGTTTATATAAGAGGTGCCTCTTCTTCTTTAAAATAATCTACTTTCATTTGATATTGAAAAGATGTTCTTTATATATAATTTTCAACAATTTCATAAAACAAAATGAAAATTTGAAAAATAATTGTTGGTTTGAATGAAAAGTTTTTTAAGTTGGTTTATTCGCTTAAATTAATTTATTTCAATTAAATTTGTATCAAACAATTACTTTTTATTGTAATTAGATTTAAATCGAACATATAGTTTTCTAACTTCATTATACCAACAGTTTCTTATTGTTACTGTATTTTAAATTGTTGCATAAATAAACCAAATATTTATTTCACCATTGATGTGGCAGTTCAATTGTTTACATGTTTCTTTATTTCTGTTGTTAAAAGCGAACATTAAAATAAATATTAAAAACATATACAATATATAAGTATTAAAATATTAAAACGATTCTTTACATTTTTTTTTGTGAAAATTTTTCATTATTTTATAAATTGATATTAAATTCAATTTAAGTGCAATTCGACAAATTTATTTACTGTAAAAGTTTAATGTATAGTAAGTACGCATTCGTTTACATAGAATTATAATTATTTTCTGCAGCAGTAAGAGTCTTCATGACGATTTCAAATGATTGTACATTATACTTGATTCTTTAGCGAAATGTTGGAAGATTTTTTTTCGCTCTAATGGGTTAAACATGCAAAGTATGAAGCGTTGGCCTGTAAACCTCTTTCTATCTTTTTCTACCTATGACGCTTCCTAACTATTACCATGTCTATGTACATATAGGCGACATCACCGGAAGTGGTTGATTGCTTTTATAGTAGAAGCTTAAATTTATGCCGACGTTACAGGACAATATTCAACGAGATCCATGACCTTGAATTATATCTAAAGTTACGTTTCTAATTCAGTCTCACGTTTCCAGAATGTCCAAATTATGCCACACATTAGAAGAAAGTTCCTCCCTGTACAGGAACAAATTCGTTAGTGGAAATGGAAGTCTGCAGAAATTTCATTAGAATTATTTCGATTTCAAAGATGAATTCTTTCTTTGCTGGTATTGATTAAAAGCCTTGAACCAATTGTGATTGAAGCTTGAACGACGGCTGCAAAAATCGTACGTTAATCAAATAAAAACCTTTCGAAACGTCAATACGATCAATAATTCTGCGACCATATATGGCACATACTTTCGAGGACTGACAGGCTCATCACTTTATGTTATTAGGTTATTTAAAGTAAGCGCATATATTTTTTCAAACTATAAAAACCAACGCAACTTTACTCTACGAGCGTTTACTAGTCTTTAATACTTTGTCCACAGAAGATTCTCATTATATTGTGTACATAGGAGAATATTTAAAGATTTGTACCAATAGATTACTATTGGATATTGGGCAACATTAATCATTTTGCATGATAATGACGCGGGCTTGAGTGGCGGCATTTCAGGCATGCATATAGTTTTATATTTCGTCAATTATTTGAAAATTTACTTTAGTGTGCAACAAGGAATAAAATTCGTAATTTTAGACTTTTCAACGTATAAGGCACATATCACTCCTTGCAAATCCGAAAGAAAATTTATTGTGTTTACCGACGAAACGCTTTATCGAATGCAAAAGCATTCAGATGATATGCTCGACTCGGTTCTGAAAAGTCATAGAGGACCAACACCAGCAGAGGTGGAATTATCTACCAAATAGTCAAATATCGATTACAAAACAGTTTTAAACCATTTGTGCAAAGTTGCATATACAAAGCAATCTGATGCTTGCGTGCCGCTTGTAATGTGGAATTTCACTAACTGACCTTGCGGCAGCAAAATTGACTCACTTTTTAAACAAATTGAGTGACATACAAGAATGTCGTCTAAGAAAAAGATTGTTTTGAAAGAATAGTAAACTTACACAGACGACTTCAAAGACAAAACTAACTTTGTTATTGTTAAGTGCATAAGGGATTGTATGCATGAGGGGAGAAGCATCGTATGTTATGAGATTCTTCAATCTGACCAAACCAGCGCAACAAGAGATTCAAAAATTTAAATAGAGAAGGCATTGTCTCGCCAGAGAACACACATCTTGGATAAGGCTGCAAAATTTGTGAAAGGACTTTGGTTGGGAACTTGTTATATAACCACAGTATAGCCGGTACCTTGTCATTTGTTTTACTTCTGAACTCTCTCTTTGCTTCACTGCTGAACTTTCTTAAGGTTATAAGAGGCCAACTTCAAAAGAGGTCTGTAAAACTAATTTGGCTCATTTTTTCGCCCGTAATTTATGATGACGGTACAATTATTTTCCCAAAAAAAAAGAAAGTAAATAGTTAAATACTGTCCACTACGTACTTAAAAAAAATTAATTTTGAATAAAAAAAAAATGACTAATAAAAAATCATATCAACAAGAATTCTTTCAAGCTACTGGGGATATAAGCCTATAATTAAAAGGCTTCCTCCATCTCAAATTTAATAAACCAAAAAAAAAAAAATTACCACAAATAGCTTTTTTGCCACTTTTTAATAAATTCTTTGTATTGCTTCGTACTTCTTCTTTTTTCCCCAGCACAGACAAGTACAAAAGAAAAAAACAGAAATACAAGAGTAGCGAAAGATGAGCACCGTATTCTCCGTAATTTTCGCGTGGCCTTCGTAATTATTAACATAGAATCTTATATAAATAACATCCTACACATACGTCCACATTGTAGATAGCTAAAATATTCATGTAGAATCTCCAAAGTGAAGAGATACAAATGACGGCGTAGGTTAGTTGTCCCTGATAAATACCGTCTGAGTTGATTGTTAACCTATTTATTTCAAACCTGGAAGCTTGATTAAGAAGAACTTTACCTGAAATAAGAAGACCATAGGGCCCTGTGATAAGTAGATAGATACGAGTACAGAAGGATATAGCTAAATAAAATGAAGGATATATGTGAGTTGAAGTAGTCAAAATTAAAATAAGCTTCAACGGACGTTTTTAAATATTTCTATAGCCTGAACGGCTTTACAATAAATTGTAATTATAATCAAAGTTTTTGCGGAGCAATTTCGCCATCAATCGTTAAAGACTTGATGATGATGATAATTTCTTTTCTTTCTTTTTTTTAATATTTACGGGCCTACTTACAAAGAAGCTAATAACGGAGAATCCATTAAAAAAAAAAAAAGAAAAAAGAAGAAAAAATATGTATTTCAACGTTAATGCTCACCATGACCCTTCACAATAAATTATTTCATGTTTTTTTTGTTTCATCTACTCAGCTGATATGAATTTATAATGACGGGGTCTTTGTTAAATTTTCACAGAACAGCTTTTTTTGCTTTTCTTTTTTTTTTTTCTTGTTTTAGAAATTCTAGGGCGTGCATGAAACGCAAACTTTTTGATTAACTCAAGCACACACACTGAACATCTAACTATGCACAAATATATGTGTGCATGTATTTATGTGTATCCATATAGCTGAAAGGAGGGAAAGTTCGCAAAAAACAAAGACAACCACAACAAAAACAACAGTAAGGACAACTTAGCAAAATCTGAAATCCATCAGGGTAAACTTTTCTCAGCATAATTACGCTATGATGAAGGATAAGGAGACATCATAGCACGTAGTACCTGATCATTACAAATGAAGGAGATGAAGAGGAATTAAACTGACCTTACATTGATTTTTGTTTGTTGGTTGCAGCTTTTGTTTTTAAAGTCAGTAAATGTGAGTGGTTCAGTTTGTATGCCCAAACACATTTCGATTATTCAGGATATTAAAGTCACATTAAGTATTCCTTTCACTAGAAGAAGTGTCCTTTGTTGTTGGTCACTGTAGTCACTGTAAAATGTTACGATTCACATGAGTTGGGCCTTTCAAGTTAAGCACTTCAGTTGTAGTTTTTGTTGTTGTTATAAACATAAACATAAAATTTCTCTTTACTGAACGTGCGTCTGTAATGAATGAAATTGCTCGCCATGAAGTCCAAGTATGTGACAATTTGTTGAAAGCGACTTTTATTTCATTACCGCCCATACCAACAATGAGAGGATACCACATGTGTTGTTCAGGTTGCAACACTCGGAAATATACATCGAATACTTGGTAAAGTGTTCGCATTATCGATTAGTATGAGCTGATTTAGCCAAATTCTGTCCATTCATTCGTTCCTCTTGGAGGATATCCTTACGGTTGCAAAGATTAATATAATGAATCGAAAATATTACACTTACACTTACTTATTGGGTATTGAGAATACGCGCAATCTGCTTAAAAGATCTAACAAATTTCAATTTACAATCCTTAAGGAAGTGCGTATCCTAGATTTGCTTTAAGATGGGTAAAGCTTCTTCTCTTTTTTTGATTGTTCCTAAGACAAGACAAACAAGTGTAAAAGCAAAACATATAATGAACTTAACACAAACAAAATATAACGTCTGAGGCATGCCTTCGCAGCTTCTGTTTTAGGTTAGTTTTATGGCTTAGCGGTAAAAGTATAAAGGATTTGCTACGAGCAGTGCACAGTATTTTTTATTATATGCATCTAAACTTGTTCTTCTATCGCGTTCCTTTTTTCTTTTCTTTTTTTCCTTTAGTTTTTTTGTAAGCACACGATTCTTAGATTCTTGTTGTTGTTCTTATTCTTAGTCGAATATTGCTCTCATGCCATTAATACCAAATGAATGGACGTTTTATCGAGTTGTGCGTGCCGGTGAGCATGAATTTTAAGAAAAAAAAGAAAGACCGAGTGAAAACAAAAAGTTTAGCAAACTTTACCGTTGAACGAGCGCAAAACTTTGCACAATTTTCATTTCCTGTAACACGTCACTGCCCGACTACCGCAACCGTGTGTTAATGTCTTTGTCTAAGGATGAGACACATCATAAACTTTCGAGTGCACCTCAATGCCAATGAATGGACTTTGAACTAACATAACAACCAGACAAACAAAACGCGTTTGCACATTCGAATAAAAATACAAGAATAAAAAAGCGAATGAAGAAAACCAAAAACAGTCAGTAAGTTGTTTACTTTGCACTAATGAAGGAAATAAACAAAAAAAATTTTTTTTATTTTCCCCCATACCCGTGCAAAAGCAAGCCGCCGTCGTAATAATTTCTTCCGCAACTTTTTCCTAAAAAGTTTTTGTTCGTGGTTTTGGTTTCACTTTTTTCCTTTTTTTATTCAATTTCATATTCAGAATACAAAATGTCCCAATGGCTGGTGTAATAGTATAACCAGCAAATGTAACCATCTCACCTGAAAAAACTCAGTTAAATTGAAATTCCATTTAATTCAATTTCTCTTTAAGAGAGATTTCCATGATTTCTATGGAAAACATTCGAAAATTATATTTTTTTTTTTTTTTGGTTTTTGGGTCCTTTTTTCGGTTCTTTTCTTTCTCTTTTTTTAAAGCCACAAGCATCATCCATTTGCTTATTTGACATTTACTGGTTAATGCACCATCGAAGCAGTTGAGATGCCATTAAGTTGCTTTATTAATAACATACAATATTTGCATTTACACTTGAACAGAGAGAGAGAGAGAGAGAGAGAAGATTATTTCAATGCATTGCAAATTCAAACACTAGTTGAATTGGCACAAGTAGGATACAATGTACAAATGTACGAATCATTATATATTCTCGCAGGCCAATGTGATGACCGTGATAAATGCGTTGGTGTTTTTGACACGTTTTCTCAAAATCGATAACATCTTCCTTTGTTTGGGATTGCATTAGTAACTATGTCTTTAAAATGTCCGTCGCATGTTTACTCTAGAGCACACACGGCAGTCATTATACCGTTGTTCTCCGCTTGACTTGCTGTTGCGGTGGCGGCTGACAAGGAAATTGTAAGCTGGAATTTGAATTTCACGTCTGTGATGATTCGCTGTTGACCTAAGTCTCATCGATACTTAGCAAATTAATCTGCAATATGGCCTATTTGTGATAGCGCTCTTTTACTCTTATGCAAGTTTCGAAATGATTAAGGTTGGCCTAAATGACGAGAAAAGCTGTCCATCGATGCGAAGTTGCACAGTAATTGGTTGCCTAACCAAAGAACAAAGATGTTATATATGGGCCTCGCTTTTATCAGAGGTAAGGCACCTCTTTGTAACATGTCTCGATATGACAGTCGGGTGCCAATTACGACATGGGGCAATGAGGGACATATTCTCACTCTTTCTGCCATCATGCACCATAATATTAAGTCTTCATTACAGTTGCGCACGTTAAAGGCCTAAACGCATCCACCCAATAAATCAGCGTACCGCGCATCATACTCGTTCAAAATCTATTGAGCATATCGTAACCATTTTTCTTTTTCTCATTTTAATAATCGAGGAATTATAGTATTCACTTTGTACCCTTTTCGATTAATTGTTGCTTAATACATATTTTTTTACTGAAGGCGCTTCACACACGTTGAGCATTCCACCTACATGAGCTTAAACGGCTGATTTAATTACGTTAACAATTAACCATAAAACATTCCCATTATTGGAAGTGAAGCGTACGAAAGACTTACTTTAAGAACTTCATACCCAGAGGAAGATTAAAACAAATTTTTTTTATATATTTTTTTAATGCTTGAAATATTGGTCTTGAAGAAATCTTCATAATCGTTATTTAAAGTATATCCCAAAGCAATTGTCTTATAAACCAAATGCGTTAATTTTTTTTTTTTCTCTTAAATAATAATTGTTAAAATAACTTTAGTTCACCACTACCACGATGATTAAACAAACCAGCGAGACACAAGAGTGTGGTTTAATAAAAACAAATGAATATTGCCTGCAAACGTTAAAGTATACGGAAGATACTGTAAGAAAAACATCACCAAGAATAAGAAAAATACGGAAAAACGCAAACCAAAAAAAAAGTAAAATCTAAATAAAAAGGAAAAAACGCTGTAATAAAATCTAATAAAACAAGTTGGAACGCTAAACGCAGCAGCAATAGCCGTAGAATCTTGGAATCAACATTTTCTTCTACGTCCACTTTACGCAAGAACTCACTTGTTTAAATAAAACGAACGAAAAAAAATTAAAAATAAAAAAAAATAAAAAGAATAGAAAAAAAGAAAATATTAAAGAAAAATTAATAACTTTAGTTTCTCAAGGCTTTATGTTTTTACTCTTGCACTCTTAATACTTTTCCACTCTCCGTTTGTCCTGACGCAACCGTCTCTTATTTTGCGTTTTACAGAAGCCAGTCTCTTGTGTTTTAAAATTAAAAAGAAACGAAAGCTTTTGATTGTCCGCGTTATAATATTACATACCGACGTCGACGGCAGCGGAGACGATGACGTCGCTAATAAAATAGTAAAGTAAAGAAGAAGAAAAACTTTTGTTATATTCGCTATCCGCAAGATGACTTTCATTAAATTTGTCATTCTATTTGCACCCATCACAAATGTGGCTAAGGTATGAGATCAATTCTGATAATTGCTACCTATTCTCCATGTTCGCCTAAATCCAATCAACAGCTCCACGAAAACTTAAAGGATGAAATAAGACAACGAAGATCGCAGCTAGTTTCCAATAAAATTCACACAGCTTCAAGTTGAATGAAATTTTTCGATATTGATCACTTCTATTGGAAACTTTCGCAAAAATTTATATACCTAGCTTTTGTCGAGAAACATGATCGATTCGCTCTGGTCTGTTATTTATGAATAACACATCTCGTTAAAACTTATACTTTCTTTTGCTATTAAAAATCTCTATTTTGGAGCAAAAATTTTTGTTGGAAATGTTCATTTGCGACTGATTTCAAAATTCAATCCTAACTTGAAAATATTCTTGAGCAAATTTTTTATACATACTCCTTACGAGAGGGAAAATATAATCCCACTTAATTTGTGTCTCCCTCAACAGCTTGAAAAAAATCTCCAGAACTTGGTATGCTCATTACTGGCCAACAAGGAGACGTAATGGGCTTTGTTCCTTTGTTCATCTAAATTTGTACTGCTTGTTTTCCTAAATGCGAAAATGAAGAAACGATGCCTTCGGCTTGAAGGTGGATCAATAAGTCAACCTTATTATTAACTGAAGAACTATAAAACAAATAGTTTGAATCAGTTTCGCGCGAGGATCACTGAATTAATATGCTAAGTTCAACTTAGAAGGAGTTTAACCATAATTATAAAGAATTTATATATGATCATAAATAAAGGCCAACCAGAAAATTTGGAACCGTTACGTTTAATTCGTTCTCAACACGAATGCAGACTTTGGTAAACACTGAGATTTACAAAGAGCTCAGAGAATAGGAGGCGAAGTCTCTCTCTAAAGACTAAATCGATCGTTTTCCCTCAACATTACTACATTAATTCATTGCAAAGAAAAGTAGCTCGGAATCTAAGTTCGCTGTCCTCTGTTTATACCTGCCTTCCAAACTAATGTTTTTTCAATCTACATACGACCGTACAAATACGGATGGACATGAAAAAGAACGGTAACATTTCCGTTAAAAAGTTTTTAAAATATGTTTTCAGAATTTTTTTTTTCACAAAACAGCAACAACTAGCTTTAAGTGAGAGTTGGATTAACAGACATAACAAAAGTAACGCTAAACCGACCTTAGAGAATTTTTAAAAGGTATTTCGGGTTGTTTCTCAAAACGTGATGGCGGCTTTGATGTACAGTCATGAAGGCTTGGGAAAACTAATCTCAGACTTACTTTAGAGAGTTTCTGACGGATATTTCGGGATTCTTCTCAACAAATAATAAGCAAATAATTAAAAGATATACGAAAAGATTAATTTTGAAAACTAAAGCGGAATGTATAATGAACTGATTGTTATTTCAAATAAAAATATTGAAAAAAAAACAAAAATTTTTTCTTCTTCTACTACTCACAATTCCTTTTTTCTTACACACTTACATTTCAGTGTTTATTTAAAAATCTTAACAACAAATTTCATATAAACGCATTAAAATTATTTAATAGGTATCCGAGGTGCGTTTTAAATCGTCTTTAGTCTCACAACATTTGCTTTTCTACTTAAAGTATGAACGAACATAAAATTTAAAAAGAAAAGATATAAAGAAACAAAAAAATGAAAGAAAGCAGCATTTTACTTGCATATATACATACGGATGTAATAGTACATACCCATGAGACATTCAATGTAAGCTCGGTGTTATGCATGTGCTTACGTATGCATATATCATGTATACGTACACGTAAGTATGATGCGAGCTTGAACGTGGAAATCTTATTTTGCAGCAATCTCAGTCACGACTACTTTAAAGAATATTTTCTTTGAAATAAGATTTTTTTGCTCTTTGTTTTTTTTTTTTTATTTATTTGTTTTTCTTATATGTTTTCTCTAAACACAATTCAATTTTAATATTATGGTAAAACAGTTCTTTTTGCATATATTTTAAAGTTTTTCCCCGCAATTTTTGCTGTACACATCTGGATTTTAAGAAACGCACAACCATAACTAAATTATTTTATTTATATTAAAACTATGGAAAAACTTTATCATATACTTTAAGCGAGTGATGATCAGTAATTTGTTTGGAGAGAGGGGAGGAAGAAAGGAAAAAGATTTTAAGAAATATGTAATCGAAAACAGGGGAAAAATTAATATGAATGGACGATGATGAAAATTTTCATAATAAACTTAATATCAAAAATTTAGAACTTTTCAATTTTATATAGATTTTATGTAAAAGATTTAAGACGACCTAAGTGAAAGTTATTGATTTCGACGACAATATCGCAAAAAGAATTAGAAAGTTAAACTTCGTTCATTTAATATTAGTAGAACCAAAAAGAACTCAAGCATTCGAATATGAACACAAGTAAAAAAATTATATTATATTTTATACCCACCACCTTCACGTTAAAAAAAGGGGGAAAAACTAAATTGTAACAGGTGCACGTGGAAACTTCATTCTTGCGGCTAGAGCACGCTTACCACAGGCATTGGATGATTAAACAACCAGACAAAAGGAGAGACGTACCGATGGATACGTCTAGGTGGATTCCGAACTTCATACTGATCAAGAATATATACATTTTACGTGGCTTCTGGAAAATCTTTCTTAATATTACAAACATTTTCACACAAAAATTTTATTTTCAATATTCTTTTAATTCGAAGGAGCGTAATAGATCTTTTCTATTTTTGCACAGATACTACGGGATAGGCAACGCAATATTTTTGGAAATTTTTATTATCCTATCTGCTATGGTTTACGGGCAATGAGCAAATATTCATATTTTTTTTTTTTTTTTTTTTATTACAAAATCAGAGGTGTTCATCTACGTACGTTGACCGATTTATCCCATTTTTAATATCTGCCAAACTTAAAGCCAATATCTTCATTTTTGCGACCAGGAGAATGTTAACCACAAACATTACACAGACAGGCGGACAGATGGACAGACGGAAAGACGAACATCTTTAAATCGATTCTAAATTTGATGCTTATTAAAAATATATATACTTTGTGGGGTCTCCAAAGTTTCCTTTTGGCAGTCACAAACCAAATAACAGAATGAAATATACTCTTTACCTTCTGTGGTGAATATAAAAAAGGGAAAAGGGTTAAGATAAATTTTACTGCCTGTAGAGAAAATTCAAATACTAGAAAAAGACGGTTGGCATCTCCTTTGCACTGAAGGCTCTAAATCGGTCGTTCTTCCACCTGCTTTTGCCGTGCTAGACGCTTCAGGGCAAATTCTACTAAGTCGCACACTTCACGAAAGTGCCTCAATATTCACCGATAGCCTATTTGTATTAAGAGCTAACCAAAATCCCTCAATTTCTAAATGGAACACCATTGATATATTAAAAAATACCATAGCAACATCTGGAGATAAGATTAAAATCCTTTGGATTCCTAGTCATATCGGTTTATCAGGAAATGAGCAAGCTGATCGAGCAGCGAAGTCTGCTGCTTCTGGACCTTCTAATTGTGGACGATATCATTGAAAAGTTGGACCTCCAAGATACATTGCAAAAAAAAGTGAAAGAGAAAATCATGGAGGCCAATCAGCACTATTCTTCTCTTAATCTGGACCATCCAACTAATATATATCCAACTAATATTAGGAAAGTCAAGATTAGAATATTTGCTGGGCATACCATTGCAACACACCGATGGATACTATTAAGAAATCTTCTAACCCTATCTGCAGTTGTGGTCAAATTCTTCAATTCAAATAAAACACCTTCTTTGCGGTTGCGTAAACCTTACTCCTATTAGAAGAATCACATTTGGATCAATTAATCCCATGAACATCTTGAAATTAGCTACCGAACGTAACATCAATTTAATATTTTTTTATTTTATATTTATATCAGATTGTTTGCTACAGTCAACAACTTCATGCATAACATGAAGAATCAAAAAATGTAATTGAAAAAATATTTCTTCAGCAATAACTTAATAACTTTATTAAAAAACTACGAAGCTTAGTATTTAATCTACTTTTCTTAAAAAAGAGCCGATAGCTCAATTAATTTCTCTAGTCTAAGAATTGATTTCATTAGTCAAGAAAATATAATAATAATAATAATAAATTTTACTGCGTTTTTATACCCTACATCACTTGTGCATCCAAACATCCAAAAGAATTTTAAATAGACCGACCTTTTATTGCGTATATTCCAACACTACTACTTGTCTGTCTGTCTGCCTCTCTCTGTCCATGTATTTTATCTGTTCAAAGGGAGTCTTCATACGACAAAAATTTAAATTTCTAACATTTTTCGGCAAATATCGATTCAAAATGGAACAATTTTTTGAATGATCTCGCACATAACCATTCTTGCGATAGATAGCCCTTTATATGGCAAAAAAGACTATTTGTAATATTTTTTGTTGCAAATAAGTTCTTAATAGTAATTTGGACCATAGATGTAATTTTGTACTCCATATAGGGGTTTTTGATGAATCTTTGTACTACGAAAAATTTTTAATATTTCACGGTGAAAATTAATTTAATTAATTATAAATAATGTTATTTTACATTTATTATGATTAAGTTAATAGTAATTTGATATAAAAATTAGTCACACCGAATTTTGACCGCATGAGTTTTCTTTGGAACCCACCCCTATTAGAGTTCTTCTTAAAAATAAGTCTTTCTTTATTTACTTTGGCTAGTAACAATCAGCGGCACTAAAGTGATCGACATAATAAAATATGATGCTCTATCCTAAATCCTTCTCACAGATGGTGTAAGATATAGAAATTCACTATTTACCGCTACTCTTAAAGACAAAGATTATGTAATTAGTTCGAATATTTGGGAACTTCAAAATTATCTACTGAACTGCTCTAGAGCAATAATTGCAATGATGAACAGGTGAACAGATATAAAAAATTACAGCAAAAGATATGAAAGATGTCACTTGATTGCAGGTGAACATAATCTTTGTGGAGAGACATCTACGAAATTGTCAACCGACTTTGCTATCTCCGCCCTCCAGTCTACGTTTCGAATTCATCAAAATCGTAATTATTGAAACAGCAAAATGTTATTTAGAAACGACTGTCTTTGGTTTAGGCTGCTAATCCGAAAATCTACGGAAAGCAAAAACGAATTAAAATATTAAGAAAATAAAAAGAAACCAACAATGTAAATTTGTTTTTACTTGCAATTTCTAAGATATTGGAAGACTTCCGAAAAATTAGCCTAAATATTACTCGAGACCATCTAAAGATTCCTTACAAAATGAAATAAATCACCAGATGACCCCCCAGTTATTAAAATCTTTCGAATATTTCATATAAGGATTGCAAATTTTATTTATTTGTTATTTTTTTATAGCTCACAATGATTAAATTTAGTGTTAATGTAGCAGACTTTTTGGTACAACATTAAAGAAATACATCCAACCAAAGTATCTACATCTTCAGCCGTCAACGTTATCGTTATCAGCATTGAAGTTGTTTTATAACAAATTAAGAATTAACCAGAAAACATTCCTCGTCTGACCTAAGTTCAAAAGGACAGAAAATGTAGGAAAATAAATGATAATGAATGGTAATGCAAAAGTGAAAGTACAATAAAAACTTGTAAAACTAATTTAACTTTTAGAAGGAATGAATGCTAAACAAGAATGAATAATAGAAAAACGCCGCAGGAATGCAGGAATAATAACGACAACAAGAAACAGGATGGGAGCCTGACGTTTAAACTGAAGGGAAGCCAAAGATGTACACATTCTCACTAAATCCTCATATACAAAATAACATATAACGAACAGTTGATTTAGAGCAAAACGTAGACTTACAAATTCAATATTTATCCAAATATTTAATTGTTGTAAAGAACAAACGAGAAAATGACAGCAGAACAATAAGATAAAGACCCACAATCCGTTACATACGTATATACACGTATACATACGTCAAAGCTTACCAATATTAAAAGCAATTGAATGTAAGCTTCTGAAGATTATTGTCTTGTTTTCTCTCTAAATCTTATTTTCAGTTGCCTTTATTGACATCGTTAGTGTAACCGGTGTTGAAAGAGAAAAAAAGAAAAGCTTTTCCTCTCTCTCTTCCTCTTCTCTCGCATAATTTCAGTAAAAGTTGCGTTGATAATAAGTTAGTAGTCATCGTCACTTTGTCTTTTTAAAACACAAAACCATAATGTTAAGTTGCTAGAATTCACAAGAATGATTTAACGAAAAAACAAAAAGTAATAACAATTTCAGAGTCCACATTTTGAAAATCTCGCGAATATGTGACCAAAGAATGAAATATAAATACGCAGTCGTATATCAAATTTTTCATTTTGTGGTAAACCAACCAAGCGACCGTACCGAATATAAACAAATTATTTATTGTCATAGAGAATATTGCTTGCAATGTTTACTGTTATGCCGAAGTCCATTCATTTTACATCGTCCACTTTATTTATTTTATAGTCATAAATGCGACAAATGTCGAACAAAGTTTTTATAAAGGCAGACTGAAAAATTTTATTAAATATTTAATATTAACTGCATACGTATCCTTAAAGGTCCTGTACTGAAATTGAGGGAAGAATTAAAAAAAACAGTTTTTTTGTCTATCGTTAGCCACTTTTTTTTCTTCTTCCAAATAGTATATGAGCTCCATGCCGAAAAGACAATTGCCCTTCTAAGGTTGTCTAAGAACCTCCCCATAAGAAGAAATCTTGCTTAAATGCTTAAGTCATCGAGTGAAACAGAAATTATTCAGAAAAAATAAAGCTTGCGTATACAGCACATACTAGTTCAATTGATGTTCTCTTTTGGTACAAACCGTACCTAGACCGAAAAAATTTTTTTAGTGACATAACTGTAATTTTTTTTAACGATCTAACTGTTACAAAAGTCACAAACTGGTAAAATACAACTTTAATAAATTTGGTAAAATTTATAAAAGAGCAAATTCCTTTGAATGTTTTACCTGTCGCGGTCCTAAGAAGGCACATTTGCAGCTTTCAATGAAAGTAAAGATTAACAAAGATTTCCCGCGAAATATAACAAGTAATGCGATTAATGACCACGCCGCTTAAAAGAAGTCAATATCAAGGAGCCATTGGCAAGAGGCCAGTTATAACAAGCACTTGGAAGAAGTCAGTCGTGATAAAGAGTGTCAAGAAGTCATTTGTAATAAGCAGTCGGAAGAAGTCATAATAAGCACTCGGAAATCGCAATAAGTACTCGGAAGTCGGTCTTTAAATAGGGTCGTAAGAGGTCAGTTGTAACGTACAGTCGTAATAGAGACTTATATACTCATAGATGTATACCGACAGCTTCATACTGAGAGTTGTACGTTGAGAATTGTACGTCGAGAGTATAATAATCATATTCGTGGCAAATAAGCATCAGAGAGATAAGTTCGTTAAATAATTGAAAAAAACCATTGAGATTGTAAATAAAATGTACGCTTTTCGCGATCTAGCGTGTGTGCGTGTTTCATGCTTGCATGTTTCTTGGCAGTAGCGTTCCACAGTAATATATTCAGTGAGTAGTAGTAATTCACGAATCTCTACTCTTAGCTTATCTCCCTAAACGACAAAAATTTCCGTATGAATAATTGTTAGCGCCCAAATTGTAACTCTTACTAACCGTTCGTGTGTCTCTCGAAGGAATTTATAGAATATCAAGTTAGAATAATTGTACTGTGCCGTGAACTAAAGCTTGATTTTCTACCGATTCCGACGTGGTTTTATGACTTTCAGCTACATGTTGACTGTCAGCTTGTTTGATATTCCCCATCCATTTCAATTCCATTATTATAACGACATTTTTATCGCTCTGTTTTAAAATCCTTCATTGGACAAATTTGAATTGTTTTTGTGTTAATCGAGCGGCGAGAATTCTCATAACTGGAGTATCCGTCAGAAGGTTTTCATATAAATTTATTGTTCATTGTATAATAAATTTCTAATAAAATTCATTGTATAATAAAACACAGATCAATAATTCCCGGAAAGCATTTATACACACTGTCTCTAAAAAATATTCATATCATTTTTAGAAAGCAACGACTCTCTTAACAAGTCTATCAAAATATTATATCAATTAGATCATCTTTTTACGAACTATAAAGTTAATACTTTTATCAGAATGATGTGAAAAACGAAGTACGTGTGATAATTATACATTACTTTTACAGAAAAATCCAATTCGTGAACCTGATTTGGCAACGCTATTTCGCTTATAGTTGTAAAAAAAGAACTGCCATGTGAAGTATTATGTGTTTAGTATAATGTTTGGCATTTTACGATATGAATGGTTTAACAACCGCCGAACGAAATAAAACTTACTACAAAAATGCTGATTCTGTATTAGGTACGTTTCGTGAGCAGATTAAAGTCGATATCTAAGCGCTCTGTAGGCAAAACTGTGAAGAAGTTTGAAGAAAGTGGATCTTCACCAAATTTGTTAACGCTTGACCGAAAATAATAATGCTCAGTATCGAAGTAAATCCAAATTTATTTAATACACAACGCATACAGCATTCTAAACACTACAGCCACTAGATTACCAATTTTTTTTTTGGCTTGACATTGAAGTAATGGACGTTGAACGTGACTGGTTTCAACTGGATATTGCCACACAACACGCTCCGTTTCGGCATTGTTGCGCGAGAAATTTCCCGGACTAGTAATTCCACGTTTTGTTGATGTAAATTGGCCATCAAGGCCGAGCGAAATCCTAAAAGGTATCTCGCGTCTGCTACAAAATGGATGACTCTATAGATGGGAAGAAAATAGCGTTTGATGTCGGCATCGTCTCGAAAGTGTTATGACAAAACTTCTCAACAATTTGTCGATAATTTGCTGACTTTAGTCAAAGCCGTATGGACACCAATAAGAGTGAAAGGAGGAAAGGGGCAGTTACCAAAAAACACCAAAAAATTTTAAAAATTTTTCTCGATAATCGAAAAATGAAATTGCAAAGAATACTTGACATCTGAAAGATATCGAAAGCCGTTTTCCAATTGATTGCAGCATATACTAGCATTAAAAAGAATTATGGGGTTGCAAGTTGTGGTCGCAATTACAAAAATACAAGAATTGATATTAGAACTCCTGCCTTATATCCGTATTCTCCAGATCGGGCCAATGCGACTATCTCGTGTTTACAAATACCAATAGAGTGCTTTAGAAAAAAAAATTCGGTCATTGGGAACTGTACATAGCGTACTTTAAGACTTTCCTTAAAAATGCAATGAAATGTTAAAGAAACTTTGGACCGATTTTATTATTCTTGATGGAGACTACATTGAAGAACAAAATCGAAGAATAGAATCGAAAAAAAAATGTTCTTCTTCGTTACTCCGGGAAATTATTGACCAGCGTATTGTAAGTATATTATATAAGTGTATAAATATAAGTATATACCTTATCATGTAAGTATTCGATATTATATATCCGATATATATATAGATATCGGATACTACCTTCCATTTATAAAATATTAAGGTATATATTGACAGAAGGTCAAGTGTGCATACGCTTGACGATATATTTACGCTTTCAAAAATTAAAATTCCTGGAAGTTGGCAGACGAAATTTTAAATTATGTTTTACGCACGTATACACAAACGTAAATTCAGTCAACGGTTATCAATTAATTTCCCATTTTTTGATCATTAGTAGATGAATTCTGGTGCTTATTTCGTTAATTTTCCAGTCGGTTGTAGGGATTTTACCAAAGGACATTTTAGTAGCATTTTTAAAGCTGTGAGTTATAAAAATTGATTAAGTAGAAGGGTTATATATAGACCTTTTGTTAATCTATAAATGGACTCTTCATACAATTCAGCTGATAATACAATTTAATCTAAAAATTGAAATCAAATTCATTCTCTACATTTTGAAAACGCAAGCGAGAGTGTACGGTTCTCGAAGAATGAATTCTGTACGTTGTAAATATGTATCACACTTAGGACGTAACATTCATAATTTACTATAGGTTTTTGTCATGAACATAGACCAAGAGTAGATACAAGACGAATCGGTTTAACCTGAGTATAATTTATTTCTTATTTTTGTCTACAATTACGCTCGAATAATTTCTCAACAATTGTTTAAGTTTACTTAACAAAATGAATTACTACCGGGCTGCGACCGCCATATCTTTCTTATGCTGCTGTTAAGAATTAAACTCTTTTGTAAATATTGAAATTTATCACAGCATTTCTGATATGTATGATTTGTGACCGCATCCAAGTTGCGTAAAGTGTAAAGTCGTTATATATATATATATATATATGTTCTAATAGGATTAGGGTCATGTGTGAACAAATTATAACAATATGCAAAATTGTATGGGATAGTGAATGTTGTTTATTTTCTTAAGATTTTCATAATAGTATTCTATGATAACAAGGAAGCTGTTATGTGCCTAAAGACATTAAGGCTATTATGGGAAGACGGCGACGGCGACGGCTACGACGATAATGATGATGATGACGAGAATGATGAAGTGGTTGCTGGTTGCTATGTAGATATAATAATGAAAGAATCAAAAGAGATCCTTTTGCCCCATAAGTGCACACGAATAATTGTATGTATATGCAAGGGCTATGATGCATTAATGCGGCGATACACTTCCTTCCAAGCGGATAAGCTTTACAAATGCTCAGCAAACTTTTATCTAAGCTGAGAGTCGAAAGATAAAGAGAGTTAAACTAAATTGCCAACATTAAGTCAACTTGGATGCGTCTTAAGACAACAACTATGACTCATTACTACTGTCTTCAGCTGTCAGGCTTGCAGTTGTAGTACAATAAATGAATTTATCTCACTACTACTGCTATTAGCAGCAAGGCAGAGCTTACTTTGCCCAAACAGCAAACAACGGCAAGAAACCAAAAGGAGAACTTCTTTTAAAAATGCGAATGTGTTTGCAAAAGACTGACTATGGAGAAGACTTTTTCGTTTATTATGGACGACAGTTAAGAGACGATAAAATAAAATTAAATGAATACCGTTTAAATTAGATTTATGAATAACAATAAACAATGAGTGCACAAATTGCGTCTGTGATTACACACAAAATAGCAGCCGGAGTAGTGGCAGCAAAACAAAAACACAAATGCAAACACTTCCAGTCAGATAAGAATAAGAAGAAATGCGGCTGCAGAGCTGCTGCTTTTGGAACAATACGTATTTATTTATAGCATTCAAATGCAGTATATAAAGTTATTCTAGCTTCTTCTTCTTCTTGTTTAGCCTGAACTGAAGCAATGTTATCAATAAATTTGTGAAACAAAATGTGTCTGCGTGTGCGGCATTATCAACTGCAACAACAACAGCAACACAAACAACAGCAATATAAAACAGCATAACTAATGCCTTTGGTTCATTGTTTTAAGGTTACGTAAAATTTATGCGAGACACTCGTATTGTATTAAAAAGCATATAAGAAATCTATAGTAAGCTATGCTGCACAAAGTGTTATGTACTTACGTTAGAGTAAGTATAGGAAGTTTATACTTGCATATTTAATACAATCATATATGCATTCATATATACAAATATCACTAATACAGTGCATTTTACATAAATACCAATACACTCAAGCTTTCCGACATTTCACATCACACACAATACGCAACATGGCATCACGCACAGCAAACACTGTGCTATAAAAGCTTACAAAATAAAACTGTGTGTGTGTGTGCACAAAAGTTTGCAGTTGTGGGTTTCCTCCTGCGCACACAAGCATACAATAAAGAGGTTGAGGCTGTCTAGCTTTCATAAGAGCAAGGGTTAAGTAAACAGTAGCAATAAAATTCAAAAGAAGTTAAAGTGAGTGCATAACACTATACTTTTTAAATAATTGTATGTATGCTTTTCTCTGTGCATATGTATGTGTGTCTCTTAATAAGCGTAAGTATATTTGTAACTTTGCGCAATTGTGCATTCTTGTTGTTGTTGTTGTTAGTTCTCTAGCTCAAAGCGGCATTTACTGTAAATGAAATAAATTTTCTAATTGTTCTAGTTACGCCTTAACTCAAGAGTTGCCGGTTGAATGAGTTCACGATTGCACACAGTCAGTCACACCGTATAGAGTCTCACATTTTCAGCTATTTTATTGCATTGCGGTTTACTACTACATGTGCAAAGGCGCGCGTGTTCGCTGCTTCATATAAGTTCCTTGCTTTTCTTAATTTTTCAAAGCCATTAACTTTGTTGTGCAACATTTTTCCTTTTATGTCACACAAACTTTGACTGTGATTTCAACACTTTGTTAAATGCAACAAATATAAGAAATTTTATTAACTAAACTAAAATAAAACATAAGTAAACCAAAAGTGTTATGCTTTTCCGTTTTTTTTTTTCATTCATAAATTGATTTCCTCTTTTCCTATTTTTGCTTAACTAAAGAAATTTTTTTAATAATACCAAATATTGCGTTGATGACAAAAGATTTTAATTTTTGTACAATTTCGTATGCTTAATACCTAAAATCACGATAGCAACGTGAATAAATCCATAATAAAACGAATTGTTTTCACAAATACTGTATGGAGTGAAGAGAATAGACTGAACTCAAAACCTGAATCATAAAAATATTTGCTCTAACTCTACGTTAGCGCGAACGCAAGCGCAACTCCTGCATTCCGTTGGACAACATTGAAATAAGTCCAATTCTTGCTCTGAGAGCTCCTCCAACTGATGTAGATGATGATGTGTAGAATCTTTTATACCCACCACCGTTATCTTAAAAAAGGGGGAAAAACTTAATAGGTGGGCGTAGCTGATTTTTTCTATTTTTATGGAATACCGTGGAACATACACAGCCGTAGAAGACCGCAAAGAACAACCAGAGCAACAAACAGAAAATAGACATGCTTTCAGCCTACACTGTGGGCGTGGCCTGTAATTGGTTTGGCCCATTTTCAATACAAACCTGCGTGCAACAACTTCCAATGTTTCTGCCAAATCTGAAGACGATACCTTCATTTTTGCGATCAGGAGAATGTTTACCACAGACAGACAGAGAGATGGACATGCTTAAATCAATTCTAAATTTGATGCTGATCAAGAATATACATACTTCGTGGGGTCTCCGAAGTTTCCTTTTGGTACTTGCAAAGCATGTGACAATAAGAAGTGAACCCTTCATCTTCGGTGGTGGATATAACAAAATTCAAGAGATATATGTTCTTACTCTCTCTCATGTATATAATACTTACATATCGTGTAATTATGTACATTGGGCCCATGTCTTTATAATTACAAATAAATAAATAAAATTGAAATAGAAACGAAAATCTATTATTTCTTTTGTAAAATATATATGTTTCAATGGAACATTTCTTTGCGGTAACCTAAAATCCTTTTTAGAAATTTAGACCATGTATATATGTGTCTGTTTCTATATAGCAAACAAAGTTTGCAGCAAAATTATTTTAAATTGTTTCTCATGTCGTTCTAAGGCTCATTTTTCAAGATTTCCAATGAACAGTTAGTTTAGTTGCTGAAAGAGAAAAATCTAGAGTTCTCTTATGTTAATCTCTTGACTATATACTATAAACCTATAAACTTATAGTAGAATATGCGGCAATTAATATGAAAATATCTTTTCATTTATTTAAAGCAATTTATTTACCAGGTCTGTATAACATTTTAGGAGAATATCACTATCACTATAAAACATATATTATTAGCACGTTTGCAAACTCAACATTTTGGGCATGCTGTCAATGTCATAAAAGTGTCACTTACTTTTAAATGTTGCCATCGGTCCTTCAGCAGCTCTTATAAGCAAACAAATTAGTTAATGGTCTTTAATAAATATTAACGTAACACACCTTTCATGACTGTTGATTATAAATTATAAAATAATATGAAAATTCTAGTCGTTCGTCCAAACGCCAAGGACACTAGGGATAAGGTTGGAAAGGCGTGTTTGTCATGCATTGCTTTTACTTCAATTCAAGGTAAACACTTTTGCTTTACAAAAATTTTAATAGAAATGACAACAATAATTTTCGTATTTACTACAGCCCTCATATAATGATCTCATTGCTGTCTACATAAGGAAGTTTTAATAAACAGTTCCCAAAATACTTTTATATCATTCAGTTGTATACTACTGATAGGTTGAAAAGTATACATACATACATAAACAGAATTATTTGCTAAAAAGACGACATTTATGTTTTAGTGTATGTTTGCCCCAAGACGCTGCAAGACTAACGTTTACAAATTCGAAAGGAAACCATTAGCACAATATTTTATTGCATTAGAAAAAATAATCATAAGTTCGTCTCTTAGATAGTCAAGTTGCGTGTGACGACCTTCGAATACCCGCAAAGCTAAATAGATTTCGATTAAAGAAGAAAAAACGCATGTATACAAGGAAATTGTAATAACTGGATAAGTAAATTTTGTCATTACTTTGGCCATCCATTCTTACTGAAGTAAACGGGACAGAACATGTTCCTTAATGAGAATATTCTCCCTTTTTAGCAAAGAAAAAGTACAACAGAGAAACATCAAGTTTCGATAGTTGCTATATTTTGCTATTCTCTTGCTAGGTTCCAAAAAGGGTCTAACGTCATAGTTTGGCACAAAAGACGATAATTCAAAAGTTTAATTTTTTGTATACAGACTCGGTCCAAAATATTGGTATTGCGTTTTTGTGTTTTTTCCTTCAGACAAAGTTCATGTCGCTCGATCGTGAAAACCGTAGATTTTGTTTACAATTTCTTTATTTTTGCGTTAATATTTACAATCCCAATGATTTTGCACAATTCTTTAAAACGAACTATTTCTTTAACTGTCAATTGCTTCTCAAATATTTTTAATCAATTCTCGGCGTACAACCCTCCACGTACAACTATCAGTATAGAGCTGTCGATATACAAGTCTCTATTACAACGGACTATTACGACTCTATGTTAGGACTGACTTCCGAATGCTTATTACGATTTCCGAGTGCTTATTATGACTTCTTCCGACTGCTTACTACAAATGACTTCTTGCCACTGTTTATCTCCACTGACTTCTTTCAAGTGCTTGTTATAAACGGCCTCTTGCCAATGGCTCCTTGCACGAAATCCTCCGCTTTCTAAACCTTACGAATATCACAAACGTTGCGTCTCACTCTACTATGCCTGCTAGTAGTTTGCTGCTGGATTTTCCCGGCATAGTTTCATTAAACGTATTACATATTAAATTTCCCGGGAAATCTTTGTCAGGCTTTGCTTAGATTGACAGCTGCAAATGTACCTTTTTATAATCGTGATAGGTAACACATTGAAAGAAACGCTCTCTTTCATAGATTTTGTCAAATTTATTGCAGTCGTATTTGACCAGCTTGTGATTTTCGTAACAATATGTTGAAAGAGATTATTTCAAATGCATAAGAGATCGTTTTTGTTGCCATTCCTTACTGAAAATACGCATTCTTTTTTTTTGCAAACTTGGCTGCTTTACAGATGTGGATGAGAGCTTAAAGGTATCGTTAAAGAAATTTGAGGAAAAGACTTTGTTACGTATGTTGATGCAGTCTCTAAAAGTTGAACTAAAGAAACCTACAGATCTTTAGAGAAAAAAGGCAACTTACTATTGATGCCAGCCAATGTTGCATTATTTATTGCAATCTACTCCTAGCAGATTATTAAAAACCAATAGCAATAATTGTCACTTACCACTCGGTACCTTCACTCAGTTTTAAGCACTCAATGATCGCACAACAATTTTAAGTAACGAAAATTGATTACTTTAGGTTACAGAATATATACTTTTTTGACGATAAATCCTAGATAATGATTTTTAGTCAAAAGTGGTAACGAGGATATGTTATTCCTTTACTTCAATGTTTTATACCGCAGTAAAAATTATTTTAAATGAATAATTTGATAAACTTTTTTCGCAATATTTCTATTAAAAAGACTTATGCTTGCTGTAGAATATACATAAATACTCAAATTCATTGAAATTGAACGAAAATTCAGATAAAGTTGATCGTTTCTACAAAAAAATATTCGAGCACTTGCGAGAGACTATAGAGACAATAAAAAAACGAAAGTTATCTTCTCCCAACAAGGGACGATCAATATTAGAAATCCGAAGAGCGAGCCGACGGCCTCTCATATGTTTAACATCTTCATCTTACTGTTAGATTGAAATCAACAATAGAATCGTTTACTGAAATTACAAAAAGTTTTACAAACTTTTTTAGGAATTTTTGATTTATCTTCGAACAAATAGCATCAAATAAGAAAAACTTTTATGCTTAGCATGAAAAATTAATATATTTAAATAATTAAAACTTATAAACTGCCAGAGTACATGAACAAACATCTAAGTTAGCCCTGCCAAAAAGAAAACAAACACAAATAACAGATGTGTATGTAACTTACTGTCTTATGTATTACTCACGCAAATACCGTTACTCCTCGTTCAAACATTTCCTATATGAGGAAAAAAGAGCCGAAAACAAAACAAATGAGAAGAGCACACCAATTCCTATCATCCACACAGAGATACAAATACACATAGCGACAATCTATAAACACATACTGACACTCACATAAACTACACACATTTACCGAATAAGTTTTTCGTGCGGCTGCAAATGTTTTGCACATTAGTCTAAAGAGAAATATCGACACGAAAAGTAAGTTGTTGGTTGCTTGTGGGCCATGAATTCATATTCGTCTAATGGGCCAAGTGAAATAATTTTTGTGAAAATCTATAAGATATAAAGAAATTCTATACAAAATGTGGAAAATCCATAAGCGATATACGAAAAATCGAATGTTTTGAAACGTTTACTAAAGGAATATTAAGAAACTTTGATGAAAATCTGAAAAATTATACAAGTTTTAAGAGAAATTTGAATTTTTTTTAGAAAAAATTTGAAAAAATTCTTGATCCCAGGCCAGTTGTGATGTTATTTTTGGCATATTACGAGGCGATCGGTACGGTTCGGTAGATGAAATATCTAAATATAAACATACGAACACCTCAGCGTTGATAGAAAATTAAAAGTGTTTTGAAAGAAAAGTTTTGTGAAAATATAAGAAATGAAAAGAATTAAATTCGTTTGAAACGAATTTTGGATACTCACCACATTCCAATCAAGAATGTCTTATATAAAATCGAGACAGGGCTCTTTGTCAAGTTTCAACAACATCATAAAAAAATAATTGTAGTAAAAATTAAATTTTAACAAGTTAGTTTAATGTAGCAGACAATACACTCTACGCCTAAAAACTTCGATTGTTGAAGTCTGAAGTCTGAATTCTATGAAATGTTTTGAACAAAAATAATCATTTGAACCGGTCTACAGACAGAACCGAATGAATTCAGAGCCTCCACGTAGAATAATTGTTGCATGTGTTACAAACGGGCTGACAAACTTTTTTTTTGTTTAATTTTTTTTATTTTTCGTGATGGTAGGCAAGTAAAAGCAGAAGCGTCTACCTTTTATTCAAAGGTTACATCCGAAAGTGGAAAATAAATAAACCAATAAAGTAATAAAAGCAAAGAACTGGACCCTGGATTACTGGTTCTTTGCTAGTGTCATATTAATAAACAAGAAAATTGAAATTGAAACAAAAGTAAATTAGCAAACACTATTTCACCATCATTCATATGGTGTGATGAATACAAACAATAACAAAAATGATAATAAAAAGCAAAACAGAGAATGTATTATAAGCAACAATCGTTACTGACTCTATTTTTGTAACATACATTCAAAGCTATGCATACGTGAGAGAGTAAGAATACTACAGTTTGAAAGCCATTGCTACCCTTTATAATCAAGGTTAAGGACATAAGTAAGAAGAGAAACGTTTTGCTGCCCACCTAAATACAAAAATATTTTATAATGCGAAAAAATCATCATCTCGTCCCCTCTTTCAAGTAAATTCCGTATACGTTCCTGCATTTTCGGTATAGTCTTGTGAAAGACCACAATTTTTTTTTGTAATTCCTTCTTAAATAATTTAAAATGTTGATATAAATTCTTATTCAAAAAATTAATTGTTTTTTCATTTTTTTGTTCTTAGTAAATTAATGACATTCGTCACACTATTACTTGTACTATTTTTATACCCACCACCGAAGGTGTCATTTGTTTTTTACTACCAAAAGGAAACTTCGGAGACCACGCAAAGTATATATATTCTTGATCAGGATTAAGTTTATAATAGATTTGAACTTGTCCGTCTGTCTGTGTAACGTCTGTGGTAAACATTCCCCTGGCCGTAAAAATGAAGATATCGGCTTCAAATTTGGCAGAAAAATTAGAAATTCTTTCACTGACACAGCCACCCATTACAATTTAGTTTTTCCCCCTTTTTGCAAGATAAAGATGGTGGGTATAAAAGATTCGGCACAACCGGATATAATTTTCTTACTTGTTATTATAACAATTGCGTTTGTGCTAATCATAAAAACACGTACAGATAAGTTTTTCAAGACATTGTACAACGCTCTATATTTTAATCGCAACGATTCTTTTAAATAATTTTTCATATGGTGGTATTCTATTAAATTCTTTTTCCATTTCCTGACGTTAACAAAATCGCCTAATCAAAAAATTTTGATCGCCATGAAGAGACGCGCTTGTAGTCTTTTCCAGTTCACTATCGTCTTGTGAAAAGAATATTACGAAGTACAGTCCTTTACTGAAAAGATGAACAGCGTAATTTCACATAAATTTACCTGAAATTGGAAAAATCAACTGCAAATTATTGCAAACTACGTGAATCATATGTTATAAAATATTTAATTGAAAGATTTTGACAAATCTACAAACCGTCATAAATTAAAACATGCCTCACGATATGAGCAATTGAAGACCTTAAGCAAATTTGACATTTTTCTGAAAAACCTTTAAGTGGAATTATTATTGTATGTAGAGTCTTCCATTCTGTAGAATTTGTAGTAAACGTAAATAAGACGTTTCTGATTGAGATTTGGATCATATTTTCTTTTTGGTATATTTTTTGGATCTCGCCATTATTTGTGCAGTACAACATCATACAAATGCCCTCCACGGATCTTCTTAGAGTACTAAGTATTATTGAAGCAATTTTCGATAACTTGTGTCGCATAACTAGGCCATAACTTAGCGGAAGTTCCTTTTCAGAGCATCAAGAGTTTGACGATTGTTCGCATAGATTCGAATCTTTACTTAACCACTCAAAAAAGTCCAGCAGTGAGAGATATTGCGATCTTGGTGATGAATTCACATCAAATGAAATTACACATACTGTTACAAAACTGCCTTGTGTATATTTCCTTCAGTCAAAGACCATATCGCTAGATCGTGAAAAGCATAGATTTTATTTACAATCTCAATGGTTTTTACAATTATTTAAAGGAACTTATTTCTCTAATGCTTGTTTGACTCGAATATCATTATTCTCAACGTACAAATATCAGTTTGCAACTATCAGTATGCAACTCTTTATTACAACTGACTATTACGATTTTATACCACGACTGATTTCTTACGACTCACTTCTTAAAACTAATTCCTCTTAAGCGAAATGCTTCACTTATAAACTTTACTAATGTCACAACCGCTGCATCCACATCTGTTATAAGTGCTGGGTTTTCCGGCGTAGTTTCATTAAACCTTATGAACATTAGAAACGTGTGTCGCATTCTGGTAAACTTCGCTGCTGAATTTCCCGACATAGTTACATTAATCCCATTACCTGTTAGATTTAGAGGAAATTGTTGTCAATCTTACCTTTCATCGACAGCTGAAAATGCGACGTCTATGAGATCACGACAGGTTTCACGTAAGAAGGGATCTCGGCAAGTTTACTGCAGGCGTTTACCAGTTTTTAATTTTCGTAACAATATATATGTATTGTGGAGCAGCAATGCGAAAAAGAAGCGTGTTGTATTTGAAACCACATATCCACAACATCCATATCTTCAACTACACGCCAAATTGGTAATCATGTGGTAATCATGTGACTGTAACGATCAGAAGTCTGTGCACGACGTGTAATGGATAATAGTAAACCTTCTTCGACACTTTCAGTAACAGCTGCAATATTTTCCTTCTAGCATGCGTTTCGATGATGTGTGGGCCTTAATAATATGTTTACAGATCTAGCTTCTTCAAACTTCTTCTTGTTAAATGATCCTTATTGTAAGACGGCAAACATTATATTAAACATATGATGTCCTTAATGGTAGCTCTGTCGTACATATATTATTGCAGCAAGGCCGTCGGACCACGTAACTCTATAAAGGATAAACAAACGTTGAAAATTATCAAAAATGCAAGTAACACTGAATGCTTTTTCGATTATGGCAATGTGGTGAATTTCACATTACATCCAGAAGTTCAAGCGGTGATTAAGAAGCGCCCATAATATTTGCATAACATGTGCTCACCAATATTCACCGAAATCTTCCCAATATATTCAAGAACAGTTTTTTCTAATTTCGGACTACGAGTTTTTAGTTTAATTTAATTAATATGATCGAACGGGTGCCATATTTACTTGATATGGCACCTTGTGATATTTTCTAATTTTCTAAGCTAAAATAAATTCCCAAAGGCATTGAAACCTATTTTATAACATGAAGATAATGAAACGAATTATATTAATTCTCAACGAGTTTTACTTTTTCAACACAAAGCATTAATTGTGAACATTTAAAAATTCGGTACAAATTGAATATATTTTCATACTCGTTTTTGATATGCGTTGCAAAATATACAAAAAAAATTGTCCTATTGGTGCAAGGAAAGTATATCATTTTTAAAAAATTTTTATATCATATTAAGCCATAGAATAATTATTGTCAATTACATCATCATCACAAGCAACCGCAGGGAATTGTTACTTTAAATGAGATTTCTGTTATTAGTGAAAACAGGTACATGTACATAGTTGCACTCCAAGCGTTTGTTGATTATATGAACCGAAAATCATAAAATAATAAGAGTAATTTGTGTGGTTGTTGCGGCTGTTAGTTGCCCCCACAGATATCTTACTCTTCAACAAATAAACATAAACACACTAATAGAATTTCATATTAATTAAATTTCATTTCAATAACATTTGCGGATATTCGAGGATTGTTAAAAAAGGTGCAGGTAAATCTACTGGTAGCTTTTGGCAGCATAAACGTAACCCCGTAGTTTATTCAAATATCTTGCGCAGCTAATTGTTCATATTTGATTTTAATTGAGCGAATAGTAGTAACACTTGAATATGAAATTCACTCAAATTTATTATTACCATCTTCATCAACGTCATGATCATTATGTCCTTACGAATAGTATGTGTTTGAATGCTCTTGCACTTATAAAATCCTAGTGTTTTACACGGTAGCATTGATTGATTGATTAGCTCTAAAGTAATGTCAGTTAATTGATTATAAACATATGTTGTTACACGGAGAAACTCACTCTTATACATACTCACACTCATAATATTATGTATACATGCATGCATGCATGTATTGTTAAACATACACATGCAAAAGGTTATTGTCTGCACTTAAGGAGATTTTCAGAAACTTTACCATTTACTTATGAAAGTTTTGTTTTCCCACAACAATAATATTAATGAGCCAAGTAACTAAGGTGATAAATTGACAACGATGCAAACACACACACTCAAGCACACACACATAACTGTATTTGCCAATATCATTCAATTTTCCATTTTTACTCTCTCTCTCTCTCATCTATCATAACAGTAACCCAACAACCTTGTGTTGTCAACAGTATATCTTGTTTCGATTTATCTTTTTTTTGTGATTCCTGTTTTTTCAACTTCATTTTTGCACGCATACCTTCATAGAGAGATGATTGAATGTTAAGAAAAAAAAAAAAGAAATAAAAAATATTAAGCATAAAAATAGGTCGACCCGTCTATCTTGTCCGCTCTTAGCCACCCATCATTTCTTCTACTCTTTTAACACTTATAATAATTGCATATCCTAAATTCGGGACATGCGATGGTGTACAATTTTTACTTTTTACTTAAAGCTCTGCATGTCTGCATACATAGTATCGTCTGCCTATTATTGATATATGTGTATGCGGGTGTGTAAGTAAATAAATTGCTATGCAACGAAACAATTACCACACTAACCTAGTTTTTTCTTCTGCCTTCTTGCTGATATTTTTACTATATTCTGCTGTTGCTCTGCTGATTGAAGCAACCAGATGTAATCATTGTTACTTTGAATCAGAAACACATCACATTTTATAATGTTTATAACCGTGATTTCTACCCATTAACTAAACAATTGTGCAAAAGCGTATAGCAACAACAAATACAATAAAAACAGGAACAACCTTATACCCAATGGGGTATCGAAAAATCATGTGTATATATATATATATATATATGAATAAACGTGCATCTGCATAGAAAACCATTTTATTGCTTCGGTAACATTACACAATGTTCTTTCTTTCTCTTTCTCTCCTTCTCTCTCTCTATGTCTCTCTCTCTCTCTCTTTCTCTTTCTCTCTCTCTATCTTCCCTTCTAGCACTTTACCTCATATCATCATTAGACATACACTTTACTTTTATTTGCATTTAGAGAGGGAATGAATGAATGAACGAATGGTTAAATGCTTTGAAATAATATTTGCTTTGTTAACTCGAGTGTTGAGTTTTAGCATATCGCGTTGAATTAAAAACATATTCAATCTACGCGTCTACAACTACAATAATTGCAAAAATAACATTGGCACCGACAATCCGCAAACCAAATGGAAGCAGTTAAAAAGAAGAAAAAAAACAACGTATATAACAACACGTTTTTTCTTTTTAAGGCAGACTTACCCCCAACTAAACAATAAAAGAGTAAACCCAATGCTCTACAATAAGAATTGGGTCAGCAAGGAATCATAAGGATACAGCATTAGCGGGTAAACCAGCTTTTGCAACGCACACAATGTAATGTAACAAGAAACGTAAACACAATTCACGCAGTTGACCTTAAATATTGCATGCATACGTATGAATTTTGAATATTTTATTACTTTCTATGTTTGTGCATTAGAAATTCCTTGGAATAATAAATCCTACGGACAAAAACCAACTGCTCACTTATCAGAAACATTGAAACAAAAGAAAATATGAAACGTACCGTGCAAACGCTTTTACAATTTCGTCTCAAGTAAACTGTAGTTAATCTGGCGAAAAACTGACGCAATTTAATTTCTTCAACGAAAAAATTTTTGGAAATTATGGAAATATCCAAATCATGAATTCTCTCGAGATTAAAGTTAGATTAGCTAATAAGCACAGAGATAGTTGAATGCTCTACAGTTTCATAACATAAAAGGGTCGAAAAGAATTTCAAAAAAAATTTTCTTACTGAACTAAACTAAAAGCTTATTATTTATTATAAACTAGAAGACAATGCGGTAGCCGTAGTCATGAAATCATCTCTCCTAGCCTGGAGTTTCTTTATACAAAAATATCAGAAATGAAAAGTAAATTTTATATAATAGCTGAGTTTGCATTAGCCAGAGTACAAAGTCGAAATTTATGAAATTGTATCTGAACAATTTATTCAGGTTTCTGTTGGTCACTTGCGAATTGTAGTTTTCCAAGTCGAAACTTTCTGTATTACAAAACAAATTGAAATGAGATGATCAAGCAACTCGTGCACTTTCTCTATTATACCTACCGCCACATTCACCACACACAATAAAAATAATTATCTTTCCTTGTAATTATTATAAGGACTTACTTTTTATAAAAGTTCTTTCTTAATCGGAATGTGTCTTAAAATTCATCACAAAATACTGAAAATAATTTATTTTGCCGTAAAAAGATTAATTTTTGTAAGAAATTTTTTATTGGAGGAACTGAAACCACGATCTATTTGTTATATTCGTTTTATTGAGAAACGGAAGCGGATTTTTCAAAATAGAGTTCTATAGGGAGATTAGTGATTAAAATAGACCAAACCAAAATATTTTTAATAGCGTCTATTATATTTCGTCTATTTTATTTTGTCATTTAGCTTGTAACTATCAAAAGGAAACTTCGGAGACTCCACAAAGTATATATATTCTTGATAAGCATTAAGTCTAAAATCGATTTAAGCACGTTCGTCTATCCGTCTGCCTGTGCAATGTCTGTGGTAAACATTCTACTGGCCGCAAAAATGAAGATATCGACTTCAAATTTGACAGAAACATTGGAAGTTCTTTCACTGTGTCTCATGTGAACAAAAAAAGCTTGTAGGAAACGTTACTTTTTCTGTTTAATTCGGAGGAAAGTGCTGATGAGAAAATTTGGACACAGCATAATATAAAACACGAAATGCGCTAGGATTGATGAGCTCGATGAGCGTTAGACAGTGCAACCGAATATTTAGGGCAATCAATTGATAGTAGAGTAAACTGTGGTATTCAAAACCATCGCTTGACGCCAATACATACGAAGTACAGCGCTAAACATCTACTCCATTCGACGAGTCATTGTTTACTTTTTCTTCACTTTATTTCGTAATCTTTTTTTTTCTAAGAGGTTGCCTTCACTTCGTCAAAATTTTTCTAAGAACGCTCACACTAAAAAGTCAACTAAAAAATTCGATCTTCCCCTGACTTTGTCTTGTTTCTTTCAAACATCACATACGGATTCACAAATTTAAAACATTTCAACGCTGATAGAGTTATTTTATTTCAATTGCAATGAATAAAAACTTTAAATCATTACACAATGTCAACATTCAATTCACGCATTTACAAATGTAAAAATTTTTCAAAGTAGCGTGAAAAATACCAGCTATTTGCAACAATTTCAAATACATTTAAATAATTTGCTCTATGCTGCGTTTGTTCTTTAAATATTTGAATTCGTAATTTTGTTTTTGTGAATTCCAATTATTCACAAGAGCCTTCAGCAGCTCATACTATGTACGTATGTATGTATGTTCGATTAATGATTCGTTCCACATACCCACGTTTGTATGTTGAAGTATTTATAAAACGAGTTGCTGCATAAAAACGGAAACATGTGGTTTTAACAGTGGTTAAAGACTGCAATAACACTTACATAACAACATGCTCAACATAATGTTTATACCAAAATTAACTCAAACTTTATTGCACAACACCTAATGCAGTGTTTTTGTTCTTCTTTTTTTTCGCGTACACTTATCCATACACAATACATATGAACATAATTGACCATATCAACAACACCCACACAACTTTAACCAGCCAGTGTGAGTACGCGTACATGTTTGTAAATTCGCTTAGCTGTTAACCAGTAGCGGTCTGCGGTAATAATTGCAGTTTAAAGTTAACTTTATTCGGATTTCGGATTTTAATACGATGGTTTCTTTGTTTATAAATTTTTTTTCACTTGTGCTCGCGCTGTGAATGAGTGTAGGCTTGCACAGTTTCAACAATTTTTGTATACATACATGGACAAACCTTAAGATGTCAACTTCCAGTCCTAGCAGCCATCACTAGGCATCTCAAAAAAGTTACAAGCTAAACAAAAAAAAAGTCTATGGAAAACTTACCGTGATAGTGGCACTTCAACTACGCAAATACCTTATCTAGTGCATAAAATAAAATAAAAATATTTTAACATAAACTCATATTGTAAATTAATATGAAATGGATTCGAAATAGTCTTGCGGTGTTTAACATATACTCACGAGGGCTTTCCCAAAAATGCCAGACTTGAGAATACTCAAAAATATTTTTCATTGTCTTCAGGACTTTCGTCATCCCGACCGGTTTTTTCAAACGGAAAAATTATCGGAGAGAACTAAATTTAACGTATATTTGCGTGACAACACAATTGGATTTTTAAGACTTTGCCGTATGTCATCATCATCATTATGAGACTATACGAAATGGTTTACTTGATGGAGCGTAAGTTGGTATTTCGTCAAATTCCACCATATCTTCATTTTGATTTCCCGAACGCTGTAATAAGTTAACTTAACACTCGTCGTTATAGCCGTCTCTTTTCCGAGCATCATAAAACAGCTTACGGTGTAACTTTGTCAACGGATTTGCTTTCGTGTTCTTTGAAGTCGATTCTAAACTTCCTATTACTAGATTTGGTTCACTGTTATAAATCGACGCAAAACTTGACTTCACTGCTGTGAAACATCGCCGAATAGTCGATTGAAACGTTCTCACCCTCACGACGCTAGTACACTTATTCTTATATCCAAATTGTTAATTAACGTAAGCCCAGCACTTTTTGAAGTGCCTACCAAGCCTATTTGCTCGCCGACTTTAGAATGACAGCCAATACCACTTTATGGAGTTTCTTCATCATTTTTGACTTGGTCACTAATGCTGTGTTTATAATGCAGCTTGTTCATGTTCATTTAGGCCCTAGTACCATAATTTTTCAATATTTAATGATTTCACTACTAATAGCTATCAAATACATTCTTATCACCTCAGGATCTTCATATTGTAATTTTATACCTCATACGATGGGTATTTTCGGCCAAAGAATTCTTTTTGAAACCACAACAATTTATGCAGCATATTGAATACTTCCGAACTAATCCTCGTACACTATATTGTTGTTATCCTATGTATACGCAAAAATTATGGTATTACACAATACTAACTCAGCAAATTGCGGTATTATTTTTGTTTTGCATGACACAAAATGGTAACAGAGCTCTTTAAAAATATTAACATAGATCTGTAAAGCAATTAGCATCAAGTTATCGTTGGATTTGGAAGCCTACTGAGTCCAAATTAAGATACGTAGGAGACTTTTGTAAACGCCATGTTAGTCTATACGAAACAACCTTCAAATTAATGTAGAATATTAACCCGCTTCTTTATTGCATTCCTTTCAATAAATGCTTTAAAATCGATATGTTGACGGTAGTCGACCATGCAAAAATAGTCAAATTTAAGAATCTAGTGTGACCAAACTAGAAAATTCCAAAACGAAATTTGTTTTACGTCATTCCTTGATGAATACCCTTTCCAACGATATATAGCTTATATCAAGTTGCTTTCGGAAAAAATTTTTGTTGGACATTGAAAATTGCTCTACTTAACATAATGTACATTTTTACTCATGACAGAGTAAAGTTCGCAAAGTGCCTGCTATATTTAAATATAAATATGGCTATGTATTTAAATACAATTTCAAATATAAATTCAAATAACAAATTTCGTTATGCCACAGTACGTGGTTTGGCCGCAGTGGCCTCCCAAATATTGCTCTTATTTTGCCATATACCGAGCAATTTTCAAACCCCAATAAAAAAAATTTCCGAATTAATTTAAGCTATACATCGTTGGAAAGGGTATTCATCAAGGAATCACGCGAAACAAATTTGGTTTTGGCACAGTACCTGTTTGGCCACAATGGACAATGAAACTTCGGCTTTTTGAATTTGACATAGCAGAAAAATATTTTTATATCAAATTTTACCCAATTAACAAAAATTGATGTTTTGTTTATCATATTCATTCAAAAAAGTCTAAAATAGTGCTATTTTAACTATATTTGATATAAATCTTTCCAAGACTTTGCTTAACAGGATTCTGATAGGCGCTTAGCAGGCATCTGTTAACAGTATTGGTTTGTGACTTTGCTAGTTATATTTCAATATAACTTCACACTCTTTGATAAAAAAACGTCGTCTATAACAAAACAATTCATATTATTTATAGAATATGTCCACAAATGACGCCTCTCAAAATTTTATGTCAATTCAACCATAGCGGAACTACCTTTGTTATTATCAAAGTAATGAAAAAAGAGAATTTTGTTTATTGATTCGACATTGCTTTTTGATGGGGAAAGAATACCTTAGGAATTCACTTTAAAAATGTTATGTCGTCAAAAATAAGAATATGTTGATGATTTACCGGTTTTGAAGGAAGTCTTACAGACCCCGATATTGGTAAACGCAGTGGACCTACGCTGGATTGGCTGCAGCAGCAAACACACAAAGCAAAATCTTGAAAATTATTCCCGATAAGCGAAAATTGAATATGCAAGACCCTGAAAGTTTTCAAAATGATTGACTCACCTACTTGCATTGGAACAAAGTGAATGGTAAAAAAAATGGATGGAAAAATTGTATGAATGGGAGTACTTATTGCTAACTCACCCACTACTCATTCTCCAGATAGCTATTTTTTGCTTGCAAAGATTTTGATCAAGCGATGTGGTTCTTGCAAAAATTGAAGAGTATTATGAGCTCCACGACATGCTAAAGATTGACAAAAGACATGCAAAAAAAATTATTTTTTTCTTATTTTATCTTCAAACTTATCGGGCGATTCTTATTTTATTATACACAAATTTAAAAATGTATTCCCATTCCACAATCGCATAGATGCTCTATGTATCTTTCACCAGATTTTGAATCCAATCAAAAAAGGAAATTGAAATTTCGTACTTCTTGTCCGGAGAAACAAAGTTTAAAAAACTTTAAAAAAATCAAAAGATTTAAGGTGAATTGAATGACTAAGTTATTAATTGCTAGAAATAACGGTTCAACAAAAACATAATAATTCTTATATTTCCGGTTAAGATAGATGGTGCTTAGAATTCGCCATAGCAAGAAAATATCAAGATTATACAATATCAAATAGATCACATACTGATAAATAAATCTGCATCAAAATTGCTGAAACCTATGGAAGACGAAGATTCTTGAGAATTGTCGGGGAAATCTAACAAGCAAAGGGCTAATGAAACTAGACTGAGAAGTACAGCAACGAAGGATGGGATTTCGTTTAAGAACAAAGATATTTGTAAAGATAATCTACACTGTTCACAATCCAATAACACGGATTTTATCTAAACAGCAATACAAAAAAATGGTATTTTTTGTAACAAACACTTTTAATATTTCTGCAAATTTTCCTTTCGAAATAACCGTAAGCGGTACTATAGAACTTTCCGAAATGCGTAAAACCTTCAGTATGAATAAAAATCTACACACTAACAAATACAACGCAAGTGCAGCTATATTCTAAATTGTGTTTAAGTATTCATTTTAGATAACTCATACGCAATGTTGGTTTAACTTAAAAAAAATATACATAACTTTTGTTCTTTTATATTCAAACTAAATATTGATAAAACCAGGAGAACATGAAAAATTATTTTAAATTCGATTTAAACCATGCTGAGTATTGTTGCGGGCATAATTTATTTGTTTGTTGATTTGTCAATTAGCCATTTGAAAGTGATAGACATATCGGCCGGTTTAGTCTATTAAAAATTCATGTCAAAATCAAAGACAAAAATAGCAATTAAACATTATTAAATTATTTTGGCATTAGGCCAACAATCAATGTCTCTATTAAACATACATACAACTGTTAGAATAAATATTTAGTATGGGTGAGTATGTGGAATTTATTCGTTCTCAACCTCTCATCAGTTATTGAGAGATACATAGGAAGAGAATTATATAGAAAACAAATGAGCGAGCATCATATTCATTCGTATAAAATAAACGGCATCCATATGTATAGGAAACAAAGTTTCAGATTAAAAGCAATACCACAACAAATTTGATGAATGCAAAAATCAAAACAAAACCCATAAGAAAGAGAGAAACATGCGTACTAACATGCAAAAGATATAATAAAATTTTAAACCCAATGCCAAAGTGGCACGTGTGCTCATGGCATTCTGCCAGAACATGCTTTGCCTGTAGCGCGAGATACATTCCTCGCTATATGAAAACTAACCCATTTACTAGTTAGCAATGACTTTCAAACTGTTATATATTGCATATGCAAAAAATTGGCGAGTGTCACTAATATTACGTTGAAAAACTTGGCAAAAGTTTTGTGTGAATTTTTCTATCGATAACGGTTTCATTCAACAAAATTTTGTATTTCCGTTTTACAAATATATGTGCGGTTTTTGCATAACAGACGCGGATGGATTTTTCATGTGATAGATCATGCGAAACATTAAATGTTTATATTTACATTCTCTTATAATTTTCTGATATTTTCAGTTTTATTGCTAGCAGTCATTTCGTAGCCAATAATATCATACGGATTGTCTGCCAATTGAACTAACGCGGTCAATAAACTTACTCTGCGTCCTACGTATCAACGTTTGCTTTTCTTTTTTTTTTCCTTTTTGTAAGTTACGCCTGGGGAACGCATTATCGAGTACACATTACTTACAACCCCTTAAGGGTAGCTAAGGTCATTACAGCAATAATTAAAAATGGCCGAAGCAGAAGGAGGATCCGAGCAGGATGATGTTTCATTCTTAAGGACGGTAAGTCAGTTTATTAACTAATTCTTAATTTAAACTTATGTATGTAGCAATTATTCGCTTTTCTTTATTAGACTCTTCACTTATCTTAAAAATTCCATCCCATCTCTATGTGAGTAAATTTAGCCCCAATTGTCTATCTATTCGTTTACTTATTTATGCTTGCTTCGATTGCAAGGCAAGATAAACCTTTTGCCATATAAAAGCTTTTTGAAAGATATATATAGAAGAGATCCACCAACATATTGCAATGTATTATCAACGTTCGATTTATTTAATTTGGTCTACCCAGAAACGACTATTTTTCAACGACTTTTGTCAACAAACATTAAAAATAGAAGTTTTTTCCATGTAATGATTTTTTGAAGGTAGAAAACATGTTCATGCGTCAAATTTCATCGAAATATCTTAAAAGCTGCTACCTGTACACTTACCTGTGAACTCAAAACACAAACAGGCGAACGGGCATAGTATGTGAAAAATCTATAGCAAATCCTTTTTGTATTGCATAATTTGCAACAACTTAATATATCCTTACTACGAGTGATGTGTGGTATAAGTACAAATAAAAAGATCAAGTGTACTATGTGCCTACAAATTACTTACTTGGTAGGTTTCTCTGAAGTGCATCGAAATAATAAACCAGATTTAGAAAATGAATTAAATAAAAATCGTATAAATAACTTGAAAAATTATCAGAAAAATAGTTCTTTCTATGGCTAAAATTCTGAGAGATATGAATGATACGAATGAAAGTTTATGCATTTAAGTAATTAACTCGACGAATATATGTTTCAGATTGTCTGTTTAAGGACTAGTGGTGAATGAATTAGATTGTTATATTGGATAACTTTAATTTAGAAGAGCAAAAATTAGTTCAAACAATTGTGTACGCTTTGCAAACAATTCAGAAGTATTCTCAGCGGTATTGCTTCAAAATAAAATGTTATTTTGGAACTCCCAATTTCCATTTAATCTGCTAATAAGGCTTAATACAAGTCAAAGCATATCTTGAAACAATAATGCGAGATGCCAGTCACATCACTGGGAACTGTATTTTTCAACGAGACCAGTCCGTAACAATCAATCTCAAATTATTCGAATTAACCATTTTTCGAATAAATTGACGGAATTGAACACTTCCATCATGTAGTAACTACTTTATAATGGTAATTAAGAGAATTGTTCTTGCATCCCTCTTTTTCACCGCTCAGGATATATTACGACTCTTAAATATAATCGTTATGGTAACGCAGCATAATTATTTCAAACTTTAATTGCATCTAATTATGCTCGCATATTAGCTGATGTAATTTGTTATATTATTATTATATTATATTACTACACACACTATTATATGCAATAAAAATATTAAGATTTCAAGGGGTAAAAGTTGCTCTGTGCTTTTCTCGTTCATTTAGTTTACGCTTAGACGCAATTTAAATTCAGCAGATGTTGTATTTTTATGATTAGGCTCAATATTTGTTAGACTGTCAAAAAAATATTCTTTTAATATAACAATATAATAATAATATATAAAAAACTCTATAAAGATTTTGTTTAATATTCAACTTTTTGATTTTTGTTTCAAAATGAGAAAATATTTTATTTACTTTCATTTGTAATTTTGTTATGGAAGCTGTTGTTGATTTTATTAAACATAATAGCATTAATGAATTCAATAGCATCCGATCAACATATCCAAATACGCACGTATACATGTGTGCCTATAGATAATGACTTGTAACTTTCAGTTAAATTCAATGACTGATAAAATATGCATAAGTTATAATACCACTACTAACCGGCTATATGGAAATGGACACAATTTATATGAAATTAACTTTAATTGAGCGAAAAACATTAATGAAAATATTCGCAAAACTAAAATATTCAATAAATAAATGCACACATGTGCGCATATATGTACAAATTTAAGCATACGCAATGCATACATACATACATACAAATATACATTATATTATATATAGATAAATTGCCTCATTAAACATAACACATTAAACAACAACAACAACTGTACATAAAATAGAAATAATAACTATACAACACAATAATGCATATACGACACACATACTAAACGTCGAATACGTACGATGACATATGCGTTTTTGCGTGTTTGCGGATTAACCACACATGCATGCATACATTTTAAGAGAATAGAGCGACTGCGGTTTCATATGAAAACTCTTTTTTAAAGTAATTTTACTATAATTTGTTCAAAAAAAATTTATAAAAATTTAAGTGTTTTCGGTTAACTGCACTTTTTTTCATATGTCGAGTATACAAATCAATTTTGGCGGTCTTTTTTTAAAAAAATTAGGATATAATATATAATTAGGATATTTAATAATAAAAGTAATACAAAATATTTTTATTTAAAGCATTTTCCAGGGCTAGTCTCTATTTCTCTTTTATTTTTATTGCAAACTATGAATTCGTATACAGTTTTTTGAACCTACCCATGAAAGAATCCAGGCATCAGGGATTGTTATTCTTTCGATGCTGCTTTGCGTCCATTTCAGCCGCACTACTCTTCTACTCTAATAAACAAAACAAAAAAAATAATACTTCTCCACTATATGGATTTTTGGCACATAACTCTGCCTCTTCGAAGCGTCGAAGAACTACACATCATGATCATTTTACTAAGATGAAACAATCAGAAAACTTAGACAATCTAGGAAATATTGAGTCCTTGACGCGAATTAATATTTACATCTTTATTGTAGTCATTCCGTTATACACCGACTTCGAACGCTATATAATGACACTTTAATTATTAAGCTTAAAACTTTTTGAATTATCTACTTAGTTTAAGAAGATCACAAATTTTGTCAATAAAACATTTACTGACGATATATTATGATGGCATATTTGGAACAGTCTGTAGACTTTTTAAAATATAAAACAGATATGAAAATTTCAACATTTGTGGCATTTAATGTGGCAATAAAAATACTTAAATAATATAAATTGCAAAATGCTATGCATGATATAAAATATGTTGTAGAAATGTTTTTGATAAATTAACGGTAGAGCATTCACTCATGTCATTACTGTTTGAAATGTGGTTAATGCTCGCATCTACACGCATACAGTAATAATAATAATAATGATTTTTATGTACAAAGTTGCTGCGTTTTTGGTACACGTTTATCTTGCTAATAAACTCATGATCTTCAATAGAGGCAAGCGTCGCAATCGTTGTCAACAACGTTGTAAGCTCTAAATATCAAAGCTTTTGCTTGTAGGTTACACATAGTTCGAGTTGAAAGCAACGGGGACTATGCAACCATCTATTTTAAAAAATTTTTTTTTTCTTCTGAACATTAAAGTATGAAGATAACGTCTAGTCAAGGTCTACAAATAAATTCTGTGTATTGAAATTTGTCGCTTTATAAATTCTACATGTTGCATTCAATTCTACTGAAATTTAAGGTATAGAGAGCTTAGACATTTGTGTTTGTAGGATACCAGTTTCAGTTTTTTACAAGATGTTATTCAGGGTATACCAAAATATAAATGGATAGATGTCAACAAACACCATTTAAATCAATGCATGTTATTCTGTTTTAAACAGGAAAAAAACGTAACTGAAAATACCGAAATGATCGAGTTGGTTTGAGGTAAAACTTTGGTGTGTTATAAAACAGTTTAAAAACGGTTTTGCGGGTTTATGAAACAGTTAGAAAATGGTTTTGCGGGTTTAGTTTTGAAGACGATGAACACTCCTGATCATGGATTATTCTCTAGACCTGCCTCGTTCTGACTACCAAGGGTACATGTTGACGCACTTATAGCTGCCGGATCTGGTGAGTTGCAGTCTTGCATACCCATCTCATCACAATTTGTTTTATATTACCTGTACTTCATATATGGATTGTACAGAATAATTTTCAACATACTATCTTGATTACACGTTTGAGAGGACTTGGCCGACTTTTTCTATTTTTGAACGAAAATATTTAAATAAAATTCAAAAATTTCAGCCTGCGTACAAGAACTCCCAATGTTTCTGACATATTTGAAGTCGTTACCGTCATTTTTGCAACCAAGAAAGTCTCAACAGCGTGCATCCACACAGCCAGACAAACACCCAGGCGGGCAGACATGATTAGATCGATTGAAGATTTGACGCTAATCAAGGACATATACATATATTTTATAGCGTCTCCGAAGTTTGCTTTTGGGTGCTAGAAGCATCATTACAAGACGATTACATCGTTCGAAAGGGTACGCAAAACAAATTTCGTTTTGTCGCAGTACTGGACTTGGCCACAGTGGTCTCCCAAATATTGCTCTTATTTTGCCCTAAAAAATTTTTCCAAATGCAACATGATATGTACTATACATCGTTGGAAAGGGTATTCATCAAGGATTCACGTAGTACTAGTTCCGTTTTGTCACAGTACTTGGTTTCGCTACAATGGACAATTAAACTTCGGCTTCTTGAATGTCATATATGATATAGCTGAAAAACTTTTTTATATCAAATATTACCTGATTAACAAAAATTGATGTTTTGTTTATCATATTCATGCAAAAAAGCCCAAAATAGTGCTATTTTAACTATATTTGATATAAATCTTTCCAAGACTTTGATTAGCAGGATTCTGATAGGCGCTTAACAGTCCTCTGTTAACAGTATTGGTTTGTGACTTTGCTAGTTATATTTAAATATAACTTCACACCCTTAGTTTTTGAGGCATACGTTTAGCAGTCACATCTAAAAGCAAATAGAATTCATGATAACAGTACTTCAGTTTAGTTTAGAAGAGATAAATCTATACATAAAAATTCCGCTACTATCTAGTGTTCTTCTAACCTTAAGCCAAAGCCGTGTCACCATACATAACCAACATTTAGTCATTAATGGCGACACAACAGTGATGACGATATTCGCGGCGACGGTAGCGTTGATATCGTCGTGGTAGTGTCGTTGACAGGGAAACTATTTTTATCATCACCGATATTCTACTTTGTTAGCCAATTAATTGGTAAACGAAAGCAAACTTAAGCACTTTGCAGTGTTTTGAATTTTTTTAAATCGATTGGTTGAGCCGATACTGACACATGGATAATTGGCAAAGCATAGCTAGTTACACACAAAGACATCAGATATATAAAATGAACATTCACGTATAAAATGAACATTTATACATACATATGTGAAATTTCACAAAAAAAATATTTTCTTTGTTATCGACAACTAACAAAAGCAACAACAACAACAACAACAACACGAACTCTGAATACTAATGCTCTTGAATTTGAATGAAACGTAATAATACGGACAATATGCGGATTCATTCCAAAAACGATGGTTATTTTATGCTAATACCACAATGCTTAGTTGCATCAATTGCTTTTGGTTGGTCTTACATCGTTCTAAAGGCAATAACAGTTGTTACCTAATTTGTTAAGATTTCTCTTTGTTTTTAACCAAAGCGAAGAGCAAAGACTTTTCGAAAACGTTTCACTGCATACAACCATATGACAGTTGTGTATAAATGTTTTCGTATTATAATCATTACAATTAATACATACAGATGACCGGCCATACACTAGCGTGAATAAATCGAAAATTGATAAAACCTCTCGTATAGGCGCCAGGCGGTCAGTGAAAGCAGGCAGTTCATGTTTGCAATAAAAGTTCGATAAATATGCAAATATGTTCGTTTGAATACAAACATCGTACAAAATTTTAATGCAAGCACATATGTATCAATGTATGTGAGCTGCTCATACGTATATCGTATATTTATGTATTTACAGTGTTTCGTATTAAACAAAGGGAGGGAAGGCTTTAACGGGCCTTCAACGTGCATACATATACAACGAAGCTAACAATATTAATGTACACATATGCTGAATAAATACATATATATGTATAAGATTTTTGTGTATACTTTCACGTTACTGTATGTGTGTGTGTGTTTGTGTATGCTTGTGCCTTTGTATGTGTGCTTAAACAAAATCATACAAAAGCCTTTGGCTTTGCATTGTGGATCCTCGAGCACACGCACATAACGTTGATTGCATACATGTATGTACATATGTTTGCGGGAGTGCATTCATACAAACACACAAACCTACAGATATACAGGCCCACGCACATCTCTATATAAAAGAGAGATGCACATTTATAATATTTACCATGTTATGGCAACTTAATTCTCTGCATGTTTTTTCATGCGGAAAATTCATTTTAGTATAAAAATTTTTATTTTACATGTCCTTGGCTAGTGTGCACTCAAAAACACTTGCACACATACACGCTCTCACTCACGTTCAAGTATAATACGCAACATTTATAATGCATTAATGCACCATGTGTTTGATTTTATAGCGTACATAAATTTTTGTTGTTGTTCTTTTCGGTTTCTCTCTTCTTTTTTTTTTAAGTCCATTTTATCAGTACATTATTCAAAAGCTTAAATTTTATTTGGCTATGTGTGGGTACTTTCAGCAGAGAAATCCTATACTACGGAATGCATATGGGCAGCATATTTGTGTGTGTGCGTGTGTGTGAAAACCCAAATTAAACGGCTCGTAAAATATCAGTAAAAATTTATATGACTTTCATTTGATACGTTTTTGGTCCAGTTTTTCAATTCAATTCATTTCTTTTTTTTGTGCCAAAGAATTCGTATTATTGTTAACTTTATTGGTATTGTCGTTTGTGGTCGTGGCATCCCATTAGAACGTCAAATCAAAAAATTTATAAAGCGAGTTAAGCAACATTATCCGAAATTCATTAGATTATTTTTCCAACAAGTGATCTCATAATTATTTATGGGACAGTCTCTCAATGGATATCAGTACACCTTTTTGCTTCGTATTAAGCAAGTTTTAGAAATTATAAGTTGCACCATGGGCTACACGGGACCATAATATTGAAATTGCTTCATTTCGCTTATTATTCATTCGTTTATTATGCATTAAAGAAAAGCGAAGATAAAGAAATTTTTAAAAAAAATTTAACCGCAGCTGTGAGTTATTAATTCTATTCAGATAGTTATTAGAAGAGAAGTCGTCTAAAAGGAACTTTAAAAGTTTGACTTAATGTTCGTACATTTTGAACGTTAGTTAAACCAATGCACTTCTTGTAGAAAGTCACGGATATAAAATAGTTAAATTTTCCACTTCAATGCTATTCCTGCGCTAATTTTGAAATGCACATCATTTGAATATCTAAACTTAAAATGTTTGAAATAACTTGTATGCGCTTATATTTAAAATTTTAAGGAAGTGTTATAATAATCGTCCATTCTCTTCAAGCAACAAATAAAGATTTTAATAAAAATTGGAAATAACGCCGCAGTATAGCATTCGTGCCCCACTTACTTACACTGCAAAGAAATGTGTATAGCTACCATATTACATATAAGATTTGTTCAATGTTTGTAATGCTGAGAAATAATATATATTTCAGAGATTCCATACAGAGTAAATGTGATACTATTGTAGCTTATATGATAGAGCATTGAAAATACCATGAGAAGTTCGACACTTTATCGAACACTTTATAGACATTTTATATAAAAAACCAAATATGACAGCAAATCATTTTATCAGTCTCAAGGTTATGAATAAAAAAAACAAATTAAAAACAAACTTTATCTACAATTTTTTTTCCTCTCGTCTTTCGATTATCTTCAAAAATCGAGTAAATCAGTCGATGCATGAGGCCACAATAAAAATATATTGGATCATATTTCTTTTATTCGTAAAATTATTTAGACCATTTTAAGCCCGTTCATTTTTTTTTTTTCATAAAATATTGATGTCAGGTCTGAAAAGCAAAAAAACAGGACTAAGAGCTCACCTTCAAATATAGAAAACCTTACCTGAACAAGATGGAAGGCGTCAATATTATTAAAAAGTGTAAACGTCTTCGTTTGGAACTTAGTTTATATCTTGTATATCAAATCATATCAAATAGGAATAAAGATCCGTTCACGACTATTAAAAAACTGTATAGGAATCTTTAAGGAAACAGATCCAAATCTTACGAAAAAGTGTAGGTAAATTACTTTGAAACTTAACAAACTTTCCTCAAAAGGTTCGACAAACAGCAAAGCAGACCTCGACCAAAATTATTAAAAACCTTACATAAATAAGACGCAAGATCTAAATATTGCCCAAAATTGAGAACTTCTTAATATGAAATATTGAAATATATACAAAATATGTGTTCTATAATGTATCGGGTCGTTAAGATTATATAGAAATCACATATTGTACGCAAGTGTTAAGAAAGCCCTTGAGATCATCTTGTCTCTATCGGAACTGTTTCTTTTGTAAGGTGATGCCAAGACGCTTACGTATATTCTGCTTGCTTTTTTTTCTAGTAAAATTTTCATCCATGAGTGTGTGCCAAATCACTCTAAACCACAATCTAAAAGAAAAAATAATAATAATAACAGAAAAGCAGAAATGTTTCTGCAGCAAGTGGAACTAAGTTTGATTTAAAAACATCTAAAATTCACATTAAGATGAGTCAAGTAAAATAGCAAACAATGGGTTTTCAAACTACGCAAAATAATAATGTGATTTTTTTGTTACATACTCGCTTATGAATAGATGTAAAGACATTAATTTTGTCATAGCTTTGGTCACACTCAACCGTGCCCGCCATAGCGGTATCAAATGAAATATATTCTAAATCGATTAGATTAATTCCTACTCGTCCGTCTGTTCATCTCTCTTTTATTTCTTTTCGCAACGACCCCAAAAATGGAAGAGAGCAATGGACTTTATTCCATACGATTTAATTCCGCAGATAAAATCCACTCAAATCCTTTTAATATGTATGAACTAAGGTTATCCCGATTATTAGGCGGAAAACGTACAAACAATTTATTATTATTTATCACCAACGATGGATATTCGATATTCGACTTAAATCGAATAAAGTTCTCTGAGTTGTTTTTACTTTTTGTCCGTTCCATGGTCAAATAACTATTCAAATTCCGAATTTAAATCTTGAAAATCTTGCTTAATACATATATATATATGCATGGGTATGTACTGAGCTCGTAATGTATTTTATACTTAGTACGGAATTGTTTTATGTGCACACACAGTAGTAGAGTCACAATAGAGAATACCACTCATAATATTAGAAGAGATTTTACTTATATGCGAATCTATTGAATACTTGTTGTTGTTGTTGTTGTTGTTTTTGTTGTTATTCTTGTTGTTATTGCAGTTATTGCTTGGAGGGCACTAAATGAATCTCAATTATTCGGTTACAGAACTCAATTTAACTCTGTGTATACGTTTAACAGGTTGCTGGGTCTCTCTTGTATGCAAATACGTGCGCACACAAGCATATATATTTTTAGATCTAGGCAATTATGTTGCCTCTTTGTTGTGTTAAAACACGTTCGCCTCTAAAACATACACAAACGTGCATATCCGCCTTTACGTATGAATACGTAGTCAGTCCATGTACTTAGTTTTACGTTAAGTTCCTTTATAGTGCAATTGTTTACATGTTTTGTGCAAAGCGCAGGAGTTACAGTATTTTCACGCGTATACATACATACACAAACACAATAACATATACGAACATGTAGTCATGTTGAACACGAAAAGCAATGTTGTTGGTTGGACTTGGTTGATATCAGAGCGGCTTTTGTGATCGTAAAATTGAATTTGGATGACTTTAGACAGGGTAAAGTTTTAATTTTTTTGTTCTGGAATTTTGATAAGCACCTCAGTACATACACATGGGCGTATACACATATAGTCCATACATAGTTAAAAGTGGTTGTCACTTTCCTATTCTCCTTCATTTTCTCGTACTATTATTTTTGTGTTAAACATTTCAAATACGTTATATTACAGGAGACGCATATTCATCTCCTATGTGTGTTAGTGAGTATGTGCATAACCAAAGTAAATTATATGCATAGTTTTGATGTACTCAGTTGAATTTATGCAAAGAGCTATCTTTTATGCGTAACATAATTAAAAAGCTTGAAATACGAAATTCCAACGAAGCCTGGCAAAAAAATTAAGTTTGTTAAGCTTGGATCACGTCAATTCACGCTCTAGGCTCCTTCCCTATAAGGGCTCCCTTGAAAACGATACCTTTGTGTAGAAAACCATACATTTGCGTAGAAAAGCATAGCTTTTCAAACCCGCTTTGTGTAGAAACCCATACATTTGTGTAGAAGAGCATACCTTTGTGCAGTATTTTTTCATAAAAGTAAGTAAAGAATCGTATTAGGCAATGTGGTATTTAATGGTCGCCTTTTAATTGTCGGCTGTGCCCGACTGTAATGTATAGAGTATAATAATTTCAAAATTTAGACCAAGAATTTAATAAGGCATCGTATGAAGAGTTCATACATATAAATTAATTCAAGTTTACATCTAAAAATAAATTAATTCAAGTTTACATCATATCTCTTGGAAACAGTCCGCTGAAATTCAACTTCCGAGTGCCCAATGCACCGTAAGTCTTAATCCGTTGTTAATTCGCAATATAAACACTCTAATTACAGATTCAACTTGAATCATCTTTTGCAGAAAATTAAATTTTTTTTAATGCTTTAACAGATGCTTCGAACATTGTAAAATACTTAGATTTTATCTGTAGAATATGTTTCCCTTGAAATTTCGGATTTTTCCATAAGCGCCCCCAACAATAATGCCTGCATAAAATGAACCCATGATGACAGCTACAGGCTAATCTCTTTTCGATTGATTTTTAAATTCTATTATGCACTAGAAGATATCTTTAGAGAGTTTTCAAGATCATTTAAAAGCATTACCAAAATTCGAGACGACCGTTAAATAGATTTGAAGCTTAGAGCGTTTTAATCAGAAGTAAAGGGAAATACTAAGAAATTAAATGTTTAGAATGAAGTTTCTGGGATTGATTCAACTACACAATTATATATTTTCTTGCTTTTCTCTTTCTCATTTTGATTCACGTAAAGTGTACAACGAGCGATTCTGTCTTTGATAGATCCAGCAGGAAAGGCTCTTTCAAGCAAAAAATCGTCAAGGAAAGAAAATAAAGAGGAATATTTGAAAATTTTTTACTAATAACTGAACAGCTTTGTTTTGGTTTAAAATTCAATTTTCTCATTACAATATTCACCAAGCACACAAAAGTCAATATATGTACAAATTTCTACGTGGTTCTTTACACGAAGAAATAAATGTAGATGGAAGTATTTTTTTTAATTCAAATTTGGATCGCAAAGCCCCTTGAGCTAACATCGACTTCAAAGATTGGCTGAGCTACGGCGGCTTTTTTAGGTTTTTTTCAAAAGTAATAATCTTATTCAATATTTAAATATACGTCTCCACAAATATATACTTCCTTCTGCCCTAAAAAAATTATCAATTATCAATTATATTTATTTGTTTGTGCCGATGAAACATTAGTCTTGGAAGATACATATATATCTCTGATGTCAGAAAAGTAGTTATGCCCGTGTAATATTCAACAGTGTAAACCAAACTTTCGATTATGTTCTACTTAAAATTTTTTTTTTTTCGTTTTTTTAAAGACTTGTTGCTGCAGTCACATATACATCGTTATGTCAAGTTGTGCTTATCAAAATTATGTGTAATTTTCTAAGTCTTTAACAGGAAATCGAATTTTTGTGTAATAGGAAAAGGATGCCAGAATTACTTTAACCACACTTTTCTATGATGGATGCAAAATTTTCCATAAGTTTAGTGCTTAGCAATCTCTATGGTGAAACGTGTACTCGGCTACATGTAATTCCTTTAAAAAGTACTTACTATTGATTGACTCTCTAAAATATTGACAGTTGCAAACAAAACATATTGAATATATACAATGTGTATGTACCACGATTATAAAGTTCATTTCGTTCGTTGTATGCTCGAATATTCTATATTGTAACTAGTAATGATAACACAACAAATACGTACTCATACGAATTTCGAATATCATGTCTCTTAATTATGTTACGCCTAAATAATAGCACTACGTTTACATTCAACTCCAAATTTTATCATATTTTATATACACGTGCCTGAAAACAAACGCTTTATTAATCGTACATCATTACAAAGAATAAATATATATTATGACTTTGCAAAAGTTTTTATCAGTAACTTCTACAGATAAAAGTGTTAAAGGAATGAGAAACACCAGTATTTACAGCAAAATTGCATTTTCTACATTGATTGTCGACATTCATTTTCAACATTCATAATTTGAAGAAATCTGCTGTCGAAGTCCTTAAAAACTTTTAGAAGCTTATGGTGACGTACGTGTCCTAATTGTCGCTTTGGATTTCAATGGTTTCAAGTGGCGATTTCGGCGTCAAGGACAAAAAAGTGCCTGGAGGACCAAAAAATATATTTAGAAAGTCTGATATATAGAGTCGATTTAGTTCATTTGAACTTTGTTGAAACGTATATATGCTAAAAAATTAGATTAGAAAGATATATTTTCAACTGTTGATTTCAAGTCAGACTTAAAAATAGACCGAATTCGCTTGCTTTTACATTAACATTTATAAACATATACAACATACAAAAATTTTTCAAAAAGCTTCATCGAAACGGCAGTTGAATGCAAGGTGATTCGAAAGATGCTCAATTCATCTGAAAGACAAGAAGGCAAGGAAAATAGCAAAGGATATTGTCGCTCAATATATAATATAATAAAACAACAATACAATAATGCAGATATGATGTTCAAGTATATAAATGAGAACTATATAAATAATTTGTAAACACACACAAGATCCAGTTTATAACAAATAAACTATAGTATAGTCTCATACCCCTAGAGACATAAATTTGTATGCAAACGTGTCCATACCTAACGAAAATGATAGACAAAAGTATTTCTAAGCTACGTAAATACTTGTATACAAATTTATAGAATGAATTATTAACAGGATTAATAATTGGCTAAGTTCTAAAATATATATAGGGAACGCTTGTTTAATTATTAACCACACGTATACGTGTTCCATACACACATGTATATATTTTCATACGGCACCTCTAAGCATAAATTCGTATGCCATATATATGCATAGCATAAATATGTAGAAATAATTGGAAATAAGTTATGCGAGTATGGGTGAATGTTTTATATAGATTAAGAAGAAAGATGATTATCATGGATGATATATGACAGAATAAAAGAAATAATTACTGTTATACACAATATGTGGAGAGTTTTACTTATCATATAAACACATACATGTATATGTGGCTGTCATATTTTTCTACATGCGTAGGTGCATAGATCCGGATATTATTAATTGCCTATCAGAATTTGTAAATAGAAAGGAACTGAATCAAAATCGAAAAACCTATTAAAATAAAAAATAAAAATCAGTTCAATTACATTGTTTACTTCCATGACCCTGAAACGGAAAGCGAACGAGTTCTTCTAACACATTTCATCAGGGCACAAGCATACACATATATAAGTGTTTACGATAGTAATTTCAAGCAACAAGAGCAAATGCTCGCAATATATATAACACTGGCTGAATGAATGAATGACTGACTGCTTCTCCTGCCACATCTGGCCAATAAAGTTATCTGTGCTTGTATTGGTTTAAAGTCCTTCTGAACAAATTGCTGATATATGTTTGTTATAGCCATGATGAAAAGCGAAATCACAGGCATAATAGCCTCAAGACAATAAATATATGTATGAATACAAATAAACGTACGCGCATACGAAACACTTTCCATTACTTTGTGCTATTTCCGCACGTAGAAAATAAAAATTGTTCCTTTTTATGTATCCTTTTAAAAGGATGCAAAATGTCATGAAAACAATACGTATCTATAACAGAATCTTCTCTCGCACACAGGACAAATACGTTGTTTTATGAAAAATGAAATAAAAACAGAAGGGACATATAGTTGATATTGTATCCTGAACACAGTAGTGCTAAGAGAAAGGATTCGTATACCTGCCTTATCCAAAGTATATAAATTTTGCCTGCATTCCTTTGTAGCTTCTGCAGAACTCTGAGTAGTAAATGCCACGATTTTCATACATTCAATCGTTTTCAATATTTCTTTCCCAAACTCTTGCTAGCGATACTGTTTAGTTTAAAAAATGCGCATTTGAATGAACTGAAGATCAGAACTTTGAATTAACTCGACTATCGAAAAAACTGATAATATTAATTTTATATAAAAGAAAAAATTATTCCAATTTTCGTATATTTTGAGAAATAAGAATTTCTTAGTTTTTCTAATATTACAGGACAGGATTCAGAGCAAAATTTTACTTTTGTTAACATTTTTTTTTTTTTATTAAGATCGAGACAGCTGAGTTGTCATTCATTGCGAAACTTCTCGGGTCAACTGAGTATAGTAACGCCATTTACTCAAATTTATGTACTTAATATCGTAATTCAAACAACTTGCCCGCTTGTGAGTAAGATAACAGATCACTCAGATCAGAATACGATCACTTTTTGAAAGAGATTTTTCAGATGTTTCTTGGGAAATTCCGAAATGAACATGCCTCTCAACATTAATGCTAATAAGATATTCTTCCATAAGATTATGTGATTGCACGTATATATTACTTTAGTCTTCCATTCAGTCATAAATGTAAATGTAATAGAAAAAGAAATCGTTGCTCATTACAGGTAAACGATTTTCTTTATTGTAATGGTTTTTTACAAAACCTGAATCATTACTTCTAAACCGGGTATTGTTATGTTACATAAGAAGAAAAATCCTGTAACAATCGCTTAGTGAATATGGAGATATATTTAAATGTTACTTTAAGATTAACGCCAGCGTGGTGAAAACTTAAGAAGCGGTAGGAACGATAAGACAAACGCCTTTCTATACTCGGACTAGGGCATTGGAATCTCTTTGACAGTTTAGAAATCACTACAGAAAAAAACAGTCTGTCTTTAACAGAAGTTATTAGCCGCAGATTAATATTATATTATGTTAGGTCATCCATTTTTTCGTCCGGATATGACAAACTTGTTTCAGTAATATATGTAAACCAGAACTGTTATGCAGGGCATCACATGCTTAATGTGTAATGGTTACCATTTTACAATATGGATCGCTTAACAATCGCTAAATATATCAAAACAGTGCCAAAAAAATGCTGACTCTATAGAAAGTACGTTTCGTGAGCAGATTGCCTCACGAAGCGACCTAGAGGCAAAACTGCGAAGAAACTTAAATAAACTGAATCTTTGTCCAAACGCACGTTCGACCAAAAATATAGATGCTGTTAATGAAAATATCGAAGAAGATCCAAATTTATTCATGACTCGTCGCTGTAGTCATTGTGATCGCTACGCCCCAATGATTGCCAATGGTTTTTTGGCGTGAAATTGAAGTTATGGATGTTGCCTGGTTTTACAAGAATTATGCCACAATCTGCACAATCTGCGCCATTTTGGCATTGTCACGCGAGTAATTTCCCGAACGAGTAATTTCACGTTTTGGCGATATGAATCGGCCACTAAGAATATGCGATTTCTCACCACTTCACTTTTTCACGGGGTTACGCATACGGGATCGAGCTTATACAAAATGAAAGTCCGCAATAGCGTATGTACGGTCAAAGCATCGAAATCGTTCCGAAAGAATTCAGTTCTGTAAAATGTTCTCCGTAGAGGACATTTGAATAATGTTGTACTCCAGAAATATTGTAACGTCCAAATAAAATATTGAAAATAAAAAAAATTGATTCAAATGTCAATCAGTTGTGTGTTTTATTTACATTTGCTACAAAATGGATGGCCCTATATTATTGCATTATTTGTTTGTACATAGTAAAGATTTCGCAATAATTAAATAAAACTAAAATTCAAAAAAAAAAATGTAAAACACTCGAATAAAACAACTGCTTATAACATAAATATAATATTGCTATTAAAGTTTTGCAAAACACGCAATCGAATGAAGTTAATACAATATTTTCTATTCATTCAATATATACAACACACATGACTCGTATAAATAAATAAAATAAATTTTCCATAATTCCTAATTTCTACGTAAATTCTTAATTTGCGGTTTAAAGTTCTACTTTATGAACTTTATCTGTTATGAAATAATTACAAAATTAGTTGAAATTAATATAATATGTTGCTTATATAATGAAATGCCTCTTTTGCACAAATTATAAGAGAAAAAACGAAAAACAAGTTTAATTTCATTTATTTGGTCTATTGGGTCTAAAAAATTAGAATTCTAGCAATAAAATGAATAAAACACGTGAAAAGGTCATCTAAGCTCGACCATTAAATACACTACACTACTTTACCTAATGCAATCTTTCACTTACTTTCGTTAGACAACATGAAAAGTAGTAAATATGTTATGGTGTTGTTCAAGAAAAAAGACCTACGTGATCCAAATTTGGTGCAGTTAATTTTTATATTAAATTACTATCCTCATAACATATTAAAATGTAGACTTTTTTGATATATGAAGGCTTTGTTTTCATCAGAGAGGTTACATGGGATGGTCCCGCCTGATCCAAATTTTTAACATTTATTTTACTCCCCAAAATTCTAGTTCGTACCGATTTTGGTCAAAAAATATTAGAAATTGAAATCTTTTTCAAAAAAGCGGTATATGATGAATAGTCATAAAAATTATCTGATCAAATACATTTTCAATAGTGTTCGTACTTGAGCCAAAACAACATATTTCGTCAAAATACTTCAAAAAATTCGAGCATTGGGTCGACCTCAACAGTACATGGACATGGATAGCAGAAAGACAGACAGGATTAAATCGATTCAGAAACGAGTTCTGACTTCATTGATATAATAAAAGACGGATCTGTCCTAAGCTCTTCTTGGTGTTACATATATCCGCACAAACCACCACAAATCGTATAGGGTATACTAAAAGGGATTCAAGTTACGAATTTAATAAAGGAAATAAATACATGTATCTATATGTTATACGGAAGCTCTCAACATTTCCTAGACTGGTTTTTTATCAAAGTACATTAAAATCTTATCTAAAATAACTTAACCTCATAGGTGCGAATACATTTTATCAGTATGATTAGCCTAAAAAAGTGACGCCTTGAAAAGAAGAGATCAGAAATTTTCTTGTGGTTTCTTTTTTCTTTTTACGATCTCCAGACGTTATTTAGAGTTTACGGTTACGATCTCTATATTCTTGTTCTATCATTTGTTGCAGTCAGAAATATTCATTATTCATTCATCGAAGAAACCACATATATTTTCGTATCCGTCGTTGAAGATTGGCCTTTATATTCTTAGTTAATGTCGACCGTTTCAGCTTGAAAATGGGCGTGATCGATAACACTGGATATCAATATAAGATGACGAATATTTATCAGTCAAGTGAATGCTGATTAACTGAGATGTCTGAAATGCCCATCAATAAAATGCTTTGTACTTTTTCTAACCACCAACGATGTTGAGATGTATAATGATTTTCTTGTTTGTTACTACGGAGGAAAATGAAAGATTTCGTAAGAATTATATGTACTCGTTGTTACCTTGGGGTCCAGAGCCGCTTTAATCATATCTAAGGGAATAGACAAAATAATATGAATAACTGACGTTGTAAAGTTGCAACCATTCCAGGAACGTTACCGCTGTAGTATTCTCGCCACAATCCTGGTGCTATATTGAGACCTATTCCTATTGTTTTGCTTATCCCTTGTAAGTTGCAAGAATAATTTCTAACGTAACTTATGATTTCTATTATTAGATATTATGCAAATATAGTATGCAAAATATAATCATAATCGTAATTGAGCATCGCATTTGTAAGTGTTAATTTAAGTGCCTCATATCTATTGCCTTACATAATAAATAACATAATATGACGGCAACCTCTCTTACCTCAAGACATGAAAAAGTTGGTCCAAGCGATCTTGATTCTTTTTTTTGAGATTACTTCAGTCTTCTAGCTTTGAATTGCTTGTTTGTAATTCGATTTAAACATTGAAAATTCTATAGCTTCCATCTTCCGAAATTAAGGCATGATATTTGGTTTCCATCTAAGGCCTTAGGCCGCGGCAAATGTCTATTTTTGTATTTCACTTTCAAAAGTCGACGATCGTAACATCTTCTGATTAATTTTTCTACGTTTACAATCACATTTTGTAAATAAGGGCTACGCGCTCTATAGCTATTAATTAATCATTCTGTATGCGTACTCTCTCTGAAAATAAGAGGAAGCCTTCACCATCAGTCATCTTGTACCTGGATTAAGTAACTATTAAATACAATTCGTCTTAGCAGCCACTGGTACAGTGATATAAGCACCCATATTGCAGCATATTGAGTTGTATCACCAGGTCTGTGCACGAAAGGAAGGCACGCGCGTGGCTCTTGCTAAAACCACGTCATCCAATCATACTAATGTGTTTATTAAAAGCCTTTGTGATACTATACAAGCTTAAATAAAATGAAACGGAATATGTTACATTTAAATTAAATACATAATTGATGCTTCCGAAAGGCATCTAAAATTCGGCTTCATTTTTTATTTCATTGATTTTTGCATTACATCAATTCTAATATTTCACATTTCGCGCGGGCATCGATGATCGTTAAAGGCAATCGACCGTAAATCAATGTTTCCACGCAAGTAAACAAAAGTTCACATGAAGTATACTCGTATATGTACATTTCAATAATATCTACTAAGTGTAGACACTAATGGTTTTGTTTTTTCTTTTTTTTTTTGAGCTGGGGGATATAAAAGGATTTAACAACTTTTGGAGTGTTGCAAAAGTCTTCAAATGCAATATGACCGCTCTAACGCACACCCCGCCATGTGAACGTTTCACTGTTCACATTCATGTTTTTATTCTTTACTGGGAAAATGTTAGTATAAACGTATAACTCGTTATTATGCAATTTATGGACATATTAATTTCAATTGAAAACCCACACACTGATACATACACAAAATTGATAAAGACGCATACAATTCACACAACATTAAATGTAAACGTTATTTGAATACAGATATACGCGATGCAATTTATATATAATAATTTATATATTATGATGAAAAGTATTGAGTTTTTCGCAAAGATCGTAACTTAATACTTTATCTTTAAAACCCAGTAGTAGATCTAAAAATTAAGAAATTCTTGTATTCAAATAAGATATTAAGAACTGATGTCAACTGTATGATATAAGAGAAAATGCTATGAGCCACAGAGAAGTAATTTGTGTTAAGCAAAAGCTTGAAATACAGTTCAGCTTCCCTTGTCTCAAAACTCGAAATATATCTCCTAGCAACAATGACGTTCGTCAAATCTGTGCGAAACTGCCAAGAAACTACACAAGTTTCATCGACAAATGTTGTCGACGGGAAAAAAGCAACGTTTACATGCTATGTAATGTAACTCAATAAAATCAATAGTGTATACTCCTCAACAGTAAAGAAAATTCGTTCCTACTATGAGGACGTTAATAAAAAATAAATAATTTATGGGCTTCACGCTCCGTTGCAAAGCTCTTATTGATGGAATCCGAATAGTGTCATAAACTGCTGCTGATACACTGCATGGTAATTTGGAAACTGCTTTAATGAAAATTGAATTCATTGTAAAGTGTAATCACAAAGGAAAGGTCAACATTTTTTTAAAAAAAAGTTACGTACTTTTTGCCGGAAATATGAACAATTCAAACGAAATTGAAAAGATAGTTGAAAAGTACCGCAACATCGTGTTTCGCTGCATCCTTACCTAACATTAATAAAAATATGTTCATCACTGATCTTCAAAGGCGCTATACTTATTAGTTACATATGTTGTAAGTTACATACGTGTTTATACAAGTGTTTATTTATGTTTTAACTAAAACAATTGTATACGGACATATTTTATACAAGAATTACATATGATTTCTGTTAAAAGCAATTATATAAAAATGAAATCATTGGACCAAACACTGAAGGCAATCAGAATGATTAGAAAATTTTATTCAATATTTGTTAGCGCGTTTAAATGATGAATGTGACTTGAACATTATTGGGGTTGTTAGTGTCTAAAGCAGCTTTGAATGCAATCATTATAATTCACTCAGAATATGTAGTCAGTAATTTCCAAAGTGTTTAGTGAGAAAACATCAAGCTTTGTGTACACATAGAAGCAAAAATTACTTTTTTCCAATAATTACGCAGATCAGCAAGGAAAGTTGTTAAAGAAACTACATAAACAAGTGAAAATTTATAAATAAATTCCATGTATGAAAAAATTCCTTCAAAATGTATTCAAATGTATTTCATTTATAATTTACATGAAAGATATGAAACCGTTTTTATGCTCATACATTAAGATACAATCTAGATACGGTGCTATAAAGTTTGTACCCATTTCTGGTTGCATAGAAATTCCTTTATTTGAATGAGTTCATTTCACTTTATTTCTGAGTGTCACCCTCACTCTCTCTCTCTCTATCTATCTATCTAACTCTTTCTCCTTTTCTAACTCCCCCATCATAGACGTACTCATAAATCTTTTCCATGGATGATTTTGCACTTGCTGGCCAATCTACGAAAATTTTGAATTTTTAAATGAAAATTTATATTATGGTAAAATTGTTTCACATAAAAGCATATTCAGATATCCAAGCATGCAAATGTGGTTAGTATCCGATTGTGTACATTTTTGTGTATATGCAGATATTTTGTTATGGTTTCATATCTCTTATTAGATACATAAATTTTCGTGTTTAGAAAATTTTACTAACTAAACATTTCACTCTACTCTACTACTTGAAACAATTGTCTAAATCGGAAAAAAAGAGAGAAATCAAAATTTGCACAGAAATGTAGAATTTTTAATTTCCAATGAGAAGTTGTAACTAAGACAAAGTTTTGCCGGCTTAAAGCGTATTTTTCTGTACGCATCATCAATGCAGTTTACTGCCTGTGGACTATGTAAACTCAATGCAAAGATATTCCCGGCACATTATAATATTAGGGCCATTCGTTCATGTTAGTTGAACAGGAAACTGAAGTTACAATGAAATTCTGTTCGAAAAATTTTTATGTCCACTAGTGACAGGACCTTGACAGCTGGTAATCGCAGTGGCTACACCAAAATCGCGGAGATTAAATATTGAAGTGAAGCGGCGTGTAGCCCATACCCAATCTTTCATACCTGGTACTCCAGGATAATATAACATCCATTAGTTGTATAGGCTAGTCCGTGAATCGATTAGTTATCGCCTAATAAATTCTTATAAAACACTTTGCATAAAAAAAACGGTTGTTTGCATCTCCTACCGCATAACCGGAACTCTTTGTACAATTTATCGGGAGAACAGAAAGACAGAGGTAGACCTCTTAGACCTCTCTTCTATATAGTCGAATGCTAAACAGATCCGAGGTCCCCTTCAATAAACCTATGACATTTATAGGATCTGAGAGATGGTTGATATTGAAACTTCTCTTTGAAACGACTTGAAGTCGAATGGTTCTAGGGAATTTTCTTCATTGTTGATTGCAGTTGCATTTCGTGCGAATTCTCACAAAGAGAGTCTCATCGCTGACTGCTGGAGAGGAGAGTTTCGAGAAGTTTCGTGAAACGTTTACGACATCAAATGTTGAGGTGTCAGATAGGCTTCTCCTTGTCCAGAATAGAGGAAGTGGATGTTATTTATTTTCTCAAGCTAGCACTTTAGTAATAGTCGGACCTCTTAATTGGTAATGGGCATAGTCTGGCTTGCTGGCTTTCGCTGGTTAATATTTCTTGTTTAACTCTTGCATCATAGGGCACCGTAGAATTAAATGTACACTGAAGGTATTTACATAAAGCGGTAAGGAGATATATCTCTGTTTATGCCTGCACTGGTTGCCGGCGTAAGTAATCACCAGAGAAAGCTAGAATGCTAAAATATTTGCTTTTGATCTACGTTTTTAAATCAAATTCGAAAGTGAACCAAATTCATTTACCGCCTAACTTTCAAGTATTTCTATTTTTATTATTATTATTATTATACTCTAGACTAATGAAATTAATTCTTAGACTAGAGAGATGAGAGCACTATCGGATCGTTGATATCTTTTCATTTATTGGCTATGAAAAAATTCTACCGCAATGAGATTTAAACCCACGCGTATTGACTTGCTAGAGGCGCTTCTTAAGAATTCAACCACAGTTGCGGCTCAAGTATTTCTAAATCGAAATGTTTCCCTCTTTACCCACCGCTGTAACATTTTCTGAACGTACACTAGTAACATTCATATGCAAAGCTAAGCTAATTTCGTTAACCAAATTTTGAAATAACAATTTTAATATACTAATCGTTAGCGTACGTACAAAAAGCAATCGCTGGTAAGGCAAATTAAAACGGTATATTCTTCTTCGTTATTTTAAAATAGCAAGTTCAGGGATGTAAAGGACGAAAGGGTATTAATTCAACTAAGGAGAATTTAACAACTCTTTTTCGACCAATGTTAAATTTTGCTTCATTTCGCTACATGTAAATAATGCATCATGAATTTAAGAGAAGAGTACATAATAAAATAAATTCCAATTTTTTCTCTAATCTTAGTTAAGAATTGCGAACATTTTTTAAAATCTTTCTAGTGTAAGTAGATATTCAGTAGTTATGGATTCAGGTATTTTAGTTTTAATTAAATGAAGAACGAGATAAACTCTGTTTCATTATCCCTTATACGTGCGGATGCATGTAACAGTTAAAAATATTTAAGACAAACTCATATTTAATCATGCAGAATCAAAAGATTATTTTGAATCGATTTAAAAGCTTATCTCCCTTTTTGTCTGTCTACCTGAGCGGTGTGTGTTCACATATACTTGTGTTCACAATTTTTGACACTTATTCCTACGAAATTTAGTTGATTGATGTGCTTCGGCTCAAACACGAACAATATCGAAATAATACAAAGAGATCTAATTTTTAAAATTTTATGATGAAAATTTGTTAAAAATAATAATTTAACGTTAAAATTAACTGCACCTAATTTGGATTCCATAGATTTCTTTTTACACCTCCATTTTTTATACTTCCATTCCATAGGAGGATTCTCATCACGATTAAGCTTTTATATGACAACCGAATGGAATTTGTAGTACTTTGTAACGAACGTAGTTAAAGAATAATAAGATCTTTCAGAAAAAAAAATGAATCTTGCTGGGATTATATTAATTCGCATTTCGGGCTCCGCTCCATATGAAAAATGCGTCTTTACATTGACACAAGGTATAATTTTGGTATTTTATCACGAAATAAAGGGTTCTAGGTGAAGCTACGTATAGTCGGGCTGGTCCGTCTTTCTCTCACTTATTTGACTTGTTAAAATTGTCTTAGGTTTTTGCGAAAACTAGCCTTATAAGCTTACGTTCATCGCAAAAGACAAAAATAGATTTGAATAAAAACTTGATCTTAAGCGCTTAGAAAGTTATAAAGATGCTCACACGGACCACGGATTCCACAGGACGATTGCTTAATCCAACTTTAAAAGTATGAATCTTACAAACAATCTTTAGCAAAGTTCTGCTAATTCACATACTTTGTAATCCACCGGATATTGTGGTCTATAGCTGTTATTAAGCCAGTGCCGCTCCCAATGCTTTTACCATATAAATGAGTTGTCATCAATAACAACAATTGATTTATTAGCTTTCGATCGTAAACTCTTCTTCACAAACAACAACTACCGCGATGTTCATATCCGTTTTATCATTTGGTAGATGTTTAAATCAAATAATTATCAGCGTTTGCTTGATATATCGAATAATCAAGATTTGAGTTGAATACGTCAGACGAAACTTATTGCAGTCACTCAGGATAATACTTGAAGAAATATGTAGCAATAATCAATTGCTAGATTCTTCAGTATGTACAAAATAAATTGAATATAAAACAATAATAAATTAAACCGCTTAACAAAAAGAGAAAATGTGTTAGGAATTATTTGATGACTAAGGTTTGCAAAATTTGTATATATAGAAGACAAAGGTTGCTTACGTCCCTACCAAAATTACAATAAGCAATGGGTGGTTTCATGGTTGCAGCCAGAAAAATACTCACTAGATAGAAGAAGACGTTCTCAAGTTTAGATAGCAGTAGATAAAAATGTTGATCGTTAATCGATATTTTCCTTAACATTTTTCCACAGACATATGGTAGTTTTTAGACGTACGTATAGACTACAATCGCAGCGACAAGATTATAATATGTTGGTACAGATATGTGTCACTCCTGAAACTGCATGCAATAAATCAATCTTTTATGACAAAAAGAACCATTGAGAATGACTCTGAATCGATTTAAATATGTCTGTCCACATATGCATATTCGCATCGGTTGCAATTTTCGAAATGTTTGAATGAAATGTGATACATCGGCGGCTTTTGACAAGAAGCCTCCCTGTTTGTTCCAATGAATTGAATGAAACCATTCTTACGACAACACCCCATATCAGTTGTCATATAAAAAAAATTTCTATATTTTCATATTTCTCGACAAAAATCAGTGAAAAATAATATTTTGTCAGGCGAAATAAAAGGAGAAAGAGGAAAGGCTTAGGATAATTTTATGTATTCCTCCCAGTATCTAATATTTTATACTTCAAATGGAAAGTTGATACGAAATCGTGATTGAAGATATAAATTTAGTATTATAGGTTTGGACCAATCAGGTCTATTTTTCAGTTGCCTACTAATATATGGTTTAGAAAAGAAAGTAGACTTTTATATGCCAACGGGGGGGTGTATACGCATCTGGACGTCTCCACTTTCATTTTTCGCAAAAGAAATGAAAGTCTATTGAACCTCTGCAAAGAAAATATACTACATCCACGGAAGAATATAAACAGAGGGATAAATTTTAGATCATTAATTAAGATTGCCTTCAGCTTCCTAGTTGGAATTAACTTGAAACGCTTTTTTCTTTTGTAATCTTTTTCTTACATCGGAGCACATAGGTAGCATTACTTCCTTTCGCACTTCAATTGCCCATAAATGTTAACAAGAAATAAATTATATTACGACTGAGATAAGTACTTCATGGCAGGTCAAACTAGTAATTTGACCGGAGATACTAAATTGAAATTTAATAAATATTTATTTTAAAAAAAAGATGACATTTTAGCTTGAGAAACCTTTTCTGTGAAATTTTTAAGTACAATGTTTCCTCCTCAAAGAAAGCTTGAATTTTTTGTTCTATCTCGAGTACATAAGTTTATTAAATTATATATACAAAGGCGCCAATGGAAGACCTGGAAGAGAATCACTTTTAAAATTATTAAGAGTTATAAATATACCTGCTAAAAGTTACCTGCGGATTAACACTAACGATCCAATGTCCAGCACTATATTCTAGTGAATCAAAAATTTTACTTTCTTCGTAATTTCTATTAAAAATATTTCGCAATGGATTTGATTCTCATTACTGCTGGTTAAAATGCAAATGCAAGTAAATATAAAAATATTCTTTTCATTTGTACACATACGCGCGCACCAATAAACACAAGTTAAGTGTGCGCTGGATGAAGTCCACCACAACTGTGCAATTGCTTTGGCATTCGGCAATGTTTTCATTTACAATCACAGTTCAAAATACCACAACATGTCGGCATTTTGAACATGAAAAGCTGGTGTCCACCAACAACATATTGTATCGCTAAATGACTGATGAGAACTATGTATGTAAGTGGAAATTAAATAACACGCCATTGCTGCCAAGCGGCATTTGAATAAACGAATGATGGTACATTCTGCTAACGCAATTATACAATTTAGACGCCTACATACTTAGATACTTGCGTTCATAGATAGTTGAATACAATTCTAAAGCAATTCTAAAAGCGGTTATGGTACATAAAAAGCGAACGAATGAATGAATACAACTTCGCAGTAGCACAACCAGCTGACCGCATCATCACACCCGGCGGTTAGTCAGGCAATGTGGGCTAAATGATCTAAGCTGCGCGTTGTTGCGCTTTGTCACCAACCATGCCAAAGAAAAGTAAATTCATTCATTTCGCATTTCGATGACTAGATATATTCAAATCAGGCAATGACATGACCATTTGCGCTTTCCTCTCTTGCACTCTCAATGTGTAATTAATTGTGATTTATATATGTATGGGATTTTTCTATTTTCTTTCAACAGGAAGATATGGTCTGCTTGTCGTGCACAGCTACCGGTGAACGTGTATGCTTAGCTGCTGAAGGTTTTGGAAATCGTCATTGTTTTTTAGAGAATATAGCTGACAAGAATGTACCGCCTGATCTGTCACAATGTGTGTTTGTAATCGAACAAGCTTTATCTGTGAGAGCTTTACAAGAATTGGTTACGGCAGCTGGCTCCGAAACGGTAAGTAATAATTGATGCACTATCACTTAACACGGCATTTAACATGTAAACATACATAAAAACACTTGTATGCAATATATACACACACATACATTTCTGTATCATCTACCGGCTAATAGACTACGGAAGTTGATTCAATTTTCTTTTTTCCTATTCTTTTTTAGAGATGTTTTTTTTTAAAAATTACTTAAGTTCTTATGTTTTGAAATTCAGATAAAAGGTTAAAGGTTTCAAATTAAAAAAGATTATCATGTACTCTCGAGAGCATTTCTGAAAGTCCTTCGAAAGTTCTCTCATAGTTCATTAAGAAAGCCATTTGCTCTCTCAATTCTTAAATTTAAACGAACAAGTTACGCCATTATTAAACGCTTTCTTCTACGCCCCGTTAGGACAAAAAACAAGCGCGAACCTTGCTTTTAAGATTTTTCGTCTATTAGTCGATAAAAATGGTGCCTTTTGTGAACTAATTTAGTATTGAGCACAAGTTCACTTTTGAAATTTGCAATGTGGATTAAATGTATGACACACTTCGAATTCTTGTACGATGTCAATAAAATTATTAGAAAAATGTTGAGGAGATGACAATGTATGGAAAACAGAGTTTTAGGAAAGTGGTTGAAGCAAGCTCCGCTGGTTCTTTGCTTTTTGTGAACATAGACATTAAAAAAAGTTAGCCTCTGCAACTGACTTTCAATTAAAATGTGACGTACAAAATAGATAACAACGTTTCAAAACATTGACACTGAAAAACAGTCGGTTCATTTCGATACCATAAGATTTATTTCAGCAATTCATTTACGAAGAGGACAGGAATACTGAGAAGAAGCGTAACGAAAGTCCACTCAAGGAAATTCAACTGAACGACCGATTTCCGCAACAGCATATGACTTCGCGTGATTTCGTGCTTTTCACGCAACTCAAATTATTTCGCAAAATGGTCTGTCGGTATCGAAAAATAAATTAGAAGCGATTTCGTTCGGATAATACCCTAAACAGTACCTCTAAAACAGTTCTTCTTCATCTATAACGCTTGTTGTGACTTGCTTTTCATAAGAACTCTTTTATGGGCATTTAACCAGGTTACTAAAAGTTATAATCCCTTAAAGCTTATTTTTTGTAAGAACAATCGATTTCAAATAATGTTCATATTTGGCTAGAACATGACAGTGTCGCGAATGTCATCAAAATAGCTTGAAATCGTCCTGATTGAGTAGACTGATATAATGAAGGATGGGTCTACGAAGTCAAGTCTTTCTAGATGTTGCATACATACGCATAAACTTAATAAACCTTTACCATTTTAGTGATGTAGCGTACAAATGATAACTGCAAACAATTTCAGAGGCTGCATATGAAAAATACCTCGAAGTATGGATAGGTCTTTAAATCACATTTAAAAGAGATTATATAAGACTTAACAAATAATTAAAAGGTTTAAAATTTTTCTCAACGATTTTGCATACATAATTAGAACTACATATCTGTTATATAACCATACCTAAGCTTCTAAAATTTTACCTGGAAATCAAAATACAATGCATTAATGCATTAAAAATAGTCAGCTTAATTTTTTTGGAAAAGAAGCTTAGTCCATTTTGTAAAAACCATTAAAACATTTTTTAAACTTAAGTTTTTAAATGCTTTGTTGGGAAGTTGTCGACCTAAATACTTTCGAAAAAAGTATTGAAATGACAAAAACAAAATTCTTTTTCAAATTTTACGTTTTGCTACCCATTACAGGTTGACCGACTTGCTATGTTGGAATTCATCTTCACTTCTGAAATTACTTTTTTGCAAATCTATTATTGAAAAAATGATCTCTGTTTAAAACCCTTTGAAGATTTTTATTCTACTAATTTTAAGTTGATGCACTTCTCCTTAGAAGGAAAGTAGCAGAAACTAAAAGAATTTTTATTATTAAATTGCCACAAAAATCCGTGCAATCTTGGGCTTTGTTTAATGGCTTGTGAAGTTGACGTTCGTTCATGCATAAATATGTCTGCCATTGAAACATAGCACAACTTCCGTATATCGTATGAAAATTCTCAACAGATGTCGGACCATAATACACTATGTTTATACACCATAAATATGCACAATGCTTTATGTATTGTGTATTTAACACTTACGCTATCTATGAACCAACCAAGGCAGATGTCTGTGCATAATTATGTATGTGTACGTGTGTATAATGCGATTTTAAATCATATTAAAACATAAAGCAAGAAAATTTTCATTTACGTTCGTGCGTCCTCCAATTTGATTTACCCTATACCACAACAACAATAACTATAAAAGAAAACACCAACATTAAAGATACTAACAATAACTACAATGATAAGACAAAAAATTGTTCCTTAAAAAAAACCAAACATAGTTAACTGTAGTATTTCCACACTCAATAATTTCACCTTAGCTTCATTAAGCATTACCGTTGCTTTACAACCCTGTGATGTCCTTATAAACATACTCACACATTTACTTTTTCTTCCTTTCGTTTATACAAAATCCTGGTAATATTTGTATAGTCATAATTCTTGAAAAAAAAAAAAATTTTTGTTATTAATTAATTATTGGATATTATAACATACTAAGCTTAATAAAAAGCCTTTCTTTTTTCTTGCTTTGACTCAATTACACCGCAAACGCTTCAACTAATCTTAAGTTTAAGATTCTTTGCTTGCATTGTCTCAACAACTATATGCTTTTCATGTCATTTACCTTAAAGTACTACAAATCTCACTGATTCTACTATTTCTTCTCTTCGCTATAAAACGATACATAAATAAAAATAAATAATAAAAAAAATAAATAAATAAAATTATACAAAATAAAATAACAAAAAAAAAAATAAATAAATTGAATAAAATGACGTGTGTCCTCACTACTCGTCAGGATTCTCAATTTGTAAGTATACAGAAATGTGTTCTAAAGAATCTTGCACTTCAATTACTGCTTGACATGTCTAACTTTGTTAATTTCTACTGTTCTTCTCTCTTCTATTGCCATTTAAATTAGAATGGATCATTCACTTAACAAAACGTTTTTTGTTTTTTTTTTTTTTTTTACTTTTCTTTTAACCACTTTTCTAAGCGAACGATATTTGTTTTACAGAATAATATTTATTCATATGTATGTATGTATGTATGTATGTATTGTGTAATAACGTGTATCTCTCTCTCTCTTTTTATGTAATGGTGTGCTGTTCTTCTTTTAATCTTTTCTGTATAATAAATTCTTACAAATAATTATTTTTTCTAATCCAATCACTTTAATTCAAATATTTTCTAATCTGTTTGAAAAAAGGAACAATTTTAAATAAATATGTAACGGATATGAGAATCGATACGTGTGTGCAGAAAGAGAAAAGAACGAGTTTGGTAGGGATTGTAGAAAGTTGGATATAATAAGAAAAAACTTCTCTGCTTCTTATTTGTTAGACTTTGTTAGCTAATGCGATCAATTTCAACAGAATTCAATCACTAATATGATGTTTTCGAAGATATTCAAAATATTCGAGAAGGATACATAAAGATGGTCGATTTCCCAAACATGATTGCATTGCCGAATTGAGAATACTTGAAGCTTTAAGCACATTTTGCTTGAAACCGTCATGCTTGATTTTTCCGACAGCCTAGAGTTTTTAACTGCAGTTTCAAAATAAAATTGGATTGTGACCCTCGGATCATTTTTTTTTATTTTTTTGATGAATTAAAATTTGACAACTTTCCCAAAAACAAGAAACAACAAATTAGCGATTTTTTAAATCAACTTTTTTTAAAAAAAAAAAGCTCTATAGTTATTAGATTTGAAGACATGATTTCAGAAAATTTTTTATTTCTTAATGTTCTTAGACGTGGCCAGTAACAGCACGGCAAAGAAATCAAGATAAAAAAAGATTGATTTGCGAGAACTTGAAAGACAACTTGAGTACAAATATTGCTTACCAGATATTATCTAGATTTAGAATCGCCCCATTTTTAGTGAACGCAAGCTAATATTGTTTCTTAAGAATATAAATACTTAATAGAAACTCCGATAATAAAATTACATTAATGATGTGAATAAAAAAAAAAATTTTTGATCAAAAAATAAATACTTAAATAGTAGAATTTCCTAAATATCTAACGCTCATGTTGACCTTTGGACAGACATTTTTAGATTTCGCTTAGTTATTTCACTTTATGATTTACAATGGGTCCAAGTTAAGCAAAATTCCGACAATTTAAAATATGTCGTAAATAAATTACCTCAGCATCATTAGTCACTAGTTCCGCACGTCCACACATTTGAAAGTCATTTCCTTTGATGCTTTCAACAGCTTATTGCATTTTTCAAACCGACGACGAGATTTGTTGCTATTGCATTTTCCTAAGATAATCAATGGTATGTAAAAATAAATGTAACGTTTGTAACATATGTAACATTTTCATAATTTTCTCATTATCTTCTTTTACCATTTTTACAACAAAATAACAATAATATTGTTGCTGCAAATACTCTAAACTACACCTAAGCTAAGTTAATCTAATTGAAAAGTAATTTATATTTGATTGTACCTCACTGTATCATCTTCATCCACGTTCGTGTTGTACACATTGCCCACCACAATTTTGTATATTATGACTGAAAAGACAGAAAATATGAAGTAGAAAATATTACAAACATTCGCATACTAATATCCCAAATGATAATAAGAAAGTTAGTCTTTTAAGGGATATCATGTCTGAAATACGAAAATATTATTTAATCAGCTTCGACTGACTTGCACAAAATTCGAGTATTTCTTAAATTACATTTTCTATAACATTTCAGCAGCAAATTTTAGACGGAAACATAAAAAAATATTCGACCAATTTATTATAGCCAATTTTTATGTAATGATAACAACAATTGCGAAAAATGTAATAATCATTTAGGTGCCTGTTGCTATTTATAAAATATCTATTCACAGGGCAAAGGTACTGGTTCCGGTCATAGGACATTACTGTATGGCAATGCGATTCTCTTGCGTCACCATAATAGCGACATGGTAAGTTCTTGAGCAGCAGCAGCATTGCTATTCAACCACATTGATTCTTTATCTTGATGTTCACTTTTATTCTTTTGACTTTCTTGCACAATTCTCTGCACATTTAGTATTTAGCTTGCCTTTCAACATCGTCTTCTAATGACAAATTATCATTTGATGTCGGTCTGCAAGAACACAGTCAAGGTGAGGCATGCTGGTGGACAGTTCATCCTGCAAGCAAACAACGTAGTGAGGGTGAAAAAGTCCGTGTAGGTGATGACCTTATATTGGTATCTGTTGCCACTGAACGTTATTTGGTAAGCATTAAACTTAGCTTTTAAGCATTTACATATATGCTTTGCTTACAATTTGGTCCTGTTCGTTTAGCATACAACCAAAGAGAATGAGTTGTCAATTGTAAACGCCAGCTTTCATGTGACTCATTGGTCGGTGCAACCGTACGGCACCGGCATATCTCGCATGAAGTATGTGGGTTATGTGTTTGGTGGAGATGTCTTACGTTTCTTCCATGGCGGCGACGAATGTCTTACTATACCCAGTACGTGGGGACGTGAAGCAGGACAAAAGTAATTAATTTCATTTAATCAATCGTTTGACCGGTAGTCACTTCTCGTCCTTTGTCAGTATTGTCGTTTATGAAGGTGGTTCAGTGATGTCACAGGCGCGCTCATTGTGGCGTTTGGAATTGGCCCGCACTAAATGGACCGGCGGCTTTATAATGTGGTTCCATCCAATGCGATTTCGACATATCACTACAGGGCGTTATTTAGGAGTTAACGATAATAACGAATTAATTTTGGTAAATTTACTATTGCGCGTGCAATACCAAAGAAGTATTCGTACATCACATTATTTACCTAATTCTACTTTGCTTCATAATCTTTATAAATTAAACCAAAATTTTCCGTACCTTGCAGGTAAAAAAAGAAGAAGCTTCAATAGCTACAACTACTTTCTGTCTTCGGCAGGAGAAAGATGATGAGAAAAAGGTGCTAGAAGATAAAGATCTGGAAGTTATCGGTTCTCCTATTATCAAATACGGCGATACAACCGTTATTGTACAGCATTGCGAGAGCGGTTTGTGGCTTAGCTACAAAAGTTATGAAACGAAAAAGAAAGGAGTCGGCAAGGTCGAAGAGAAGCAAGCCATTTTACACGAGGAAGGAAAAATGGATGATTGCTTAGATTTTTCACGTTCTCAGGAGGAAGAATCAAAAACTGCTCGCGTTATACGCAAATGCAGCAGTTTATTTACACAATTTATAAGGTGAGATTTAGTTTGACGATTTGTCGCAAGTAAAAATGGCTACACTTTTACTTGTAATTAGATCCTATGACGTTTGGTATTGAAGATCTTCCTCCCAAGAACCTTTTTCATTTTATAAATATATATACAATTTCTTGTTTCGTAATTATTGTTATCTCGCCTCAGCGCTTTAGAAACTTTACAATTGAATCGGCGCCATTCAATTTTCTTTCAAAAGGTTAACCTTAGCGAAATGGTCATGTGTCTCGAAGATTTAATCAATTACTTTTCACAACCCGAAGATGATATGGGTATATGTTTATAATATACTTCAATGTTCTACAAATACTAAACTAATCTCACTCTCTCTATAATCTTTAGAACACGAGGAAAAACAAAATCGTTTTCGTGCTTTACGTAATCGTCAAGATCTCTTTCAAGAAGAAGGTGTTCTCAACTTGATTTTAGAAGCTATTGATAAGATTAATAGCATAACATCTCAAGGCTTTTTAGCCAGCTTTCTAGCTGGTGATGAAACCGGTCAAAGCTGGGATCTTATTTCCACCTACTTGTATCAATTGTTAGCAGCTATTATTAAAGGCAATCATACCAACTGCGCTCAATTTGCTAATAGTAATCGTTTAAATTGGCTATTTTCTCGTTTGGGATCGCAAGCCTCTAGTGAGGGGTCGGGCATGTTAGATGTTCTCCATTGTGTATTGATCGATTCTCCCGAAGCTTTAAATATGATGCGCGACGAACATATTAAAGTGATTATATCACTCCTGGAGAAACATGGGCGAGATCCTAAGGTTTTGGATGTACTGTGTTCCCTATGTGTAGGTAACGGAGTAGCGGTGCGTTCATCGCAAAATAATATTTGTGATTTTCTGTTGCCGGGGAAAAATTTATTGTTGCAAACTCAACTTGTTGATCATGTTGCCAGTATAAGACCAAATATATTTGTGGGTCGGGTAGAGGGCTCAGCTCTGTATCAAAAATGGTATTTTGAAGTAACAATGGATCATATTGAGCAAACCACACATATGATGCCTCATTTACGTATAGGATGGGCTAATACTACTGGGCAAGTTGTTAGAGATAATTAAATTTGTAAAATCCGTTGTAAATCTTTCGACTTTAGCTACGTTCCTTATCCTGGCGGTGGTAAAAAATGGGGCGGTAATGGTGTTGGTGACGATTTATATTCTTTCGGTTTCGATGGCGCTTTTTTATGGACTGGAGGACGTAAAACGCTAATCATGGATCAGATTCCCGAAGAACCGTTTATACGAAAATGTGATGTTATTGGCGTAACAATTGATCTGTCAGTGCCTGTGATAACATTCGCTTTTAATGGCAATAAGGTACGCGGCTGTTTTAGAGATTTCAATTTGGACGGCATGTTTTTCCCCGTTATGAGCTGTTCCTCAAAACTGAGGTATTTTTTAATAATATATATTAAGCTCAAAGACGAAAAATATTCAATTTATTTAGTTGTCGCTTTTTGTTCGGCGGAGATCATGGCCGATTAAAATTTGCTCCACCACCTGGTTTCTCCCCTCTTGTTCAATGTCTAATGCCTCATCAGATATTGAGTTTGGATCCTTGTTTCTATTTCGGGAATTTGAATAAAAATGTTTTAGCTGGTCCTTGGCTTATTGAGGATGATACTGCTTTCGTACCAAAGCCGGTGGATACTTCAGGTGTCACTTTACCTTCTTCAGTAGATCAAATCAAAGAAAAACTGGCCGAAAATATTCATGAGATGTGGGCCCTTAATAAAATTGAAGCCGGTTGGACATGGGGTGAACATAGAGACGATTATCATCGCATACATCCGTGCTTGACACAATTCGAAAAGTTGCCACCAGCTGAAAAACGTTATGATAACCAACTAGCAGTGCAGACATTAAAGTGATCTTTTTATTAATGATTTACTAAAACATGTTTATTAAACTACTTTTTAAAATCTTTCAGAACTATTGTAGCTTTAGGTTATTACATAACAATGGATAAACCACCGGCTAGAATTCGGCCCATACGCTTACCTAACGATCTATTTATGCAGGCAAATGGTTACAAACCAGCTCCTTTAGATCTAAGTGCTGTCACCCTAACTCCAAAGCTTGAAGAGCTAGTAGACCAATTGGCCGAAAACACTCACAATTTATGGGCACGTGAACGCATACAGCAAGGCTGGACTTATGGCCTTAACGAGGATTCAGAAAATCTTCGGAGTCCTCATTTAGTGCCTTATGGTAAAGTCGATGAAGCCATCAAAAAAGCCAATCGCGATACGGCTTCTGAAACTGTGCGGACATTATTGGTCTATGGTTATGTTTTGGATCCTCCCACCGGTGAGGGAAATGAAGCGTTATTAGCTGAAGCTTTGCGTCTTAAGTTCGCGGCTTTCCGCACTTACCGTGTGGAACGCAATTATGCGGTTACTTCGGGCAAATGGTATTTTGAATTCGAAGTTCTTACCTCCGGACCTATGCGAGTTGGTTGGGCGCGAGCTGACTGCAACCCAGGTTCTATGTTGGGCAGCGAGGACACGAGTTGGGCGTTTGATGGTCACAACGTAAGTACCGCATATAATTTACAAGTACCGAAGCTGGCGACTTATACTATTTGCTAAGCCAATTTAAAAAGTTTGGAAATCATTATGCTGAAAAAAAGCGACCATGAGGTTTCCAAATTTGTGCAAATATTAATTTATTTTTAATGAAAATCTAGGTAACCAAAGTTCATGCCGGCGCAGTTGAACATTTCGGTGTTCTTTACGAAGCAGGCGATGTTATCGGTTGTTTTATTGATGTCAAGGAGCAAACGATCAGTAAGGATTTAATATAGCATAGCAAGCGTGTATTGGTTGATAGCAAGCGTTTTATTTTTCAACACTTCAACTTATGACTAATTTTTTGTTTGAAAATTGTTTTTTCTTTTTGTTCAACTTTAACTTAATTAGGAATCTTTTCTTCTTAGGGATTTGTAGATATGGTTTTCGTAGCTAAATTTATATAAAAATTATACTATTGCGTTAATTTTTTCTTTAACACCATCTACTTATTGCACACAATGCGTTTTAGGAAGAGAAAGTTTTTGGCGGAGCAAGTGAAACATTCGGTAAACAATGTGGACCTGGTGATATAGTTGGAGTATTCTTAGATGTGGCAGATCATACAATCAGTAAGAAGTTTTTTAAACGAAAACCGTGTCGCTATACCTTGTGTCTCCCAATGCTTATATTATTAACTAAGTAATTTCAATTGAAACTTCCTCTACAATTCCGCAGAACTCTTAAGTAGTCGAAAATTCTCGCACCCTGAATTTTATTACACAAGTATTTGAGAGATTGCAAAAAAGACCACTACCATGAAAAACTTTGAAATAGGCACAAGACTACTAATATCATCCAATAGATTCTGTTCACCAAGTCAAAGGCTAACGGTTTGATCTTCTACAACAAAGGGGTTCCTCACTCATTCCCCCCTGATTTCTGGCTTTCAACACACATCTAGATGTACATTAGTTCCGTTTAGACATACAATACATATGCTTTCTTTTCTAGCTTACAGTACTATTTAGCATGGAGTGCTTAGTTACTTCGCAACACTTTTAACTGTTGATCACATTGATTAGACGGTAACAATTGGCATGACTTAACATTCACTTACCTGATTATTAACAGCAATTCATTTTGCCAAACCGTTACATATAATACTTCAATGGAATGCCTTTAATACATGAGCATGAAAAGAACTAACGGCATCAAGTGCTTCCTTATTTGTAGTAACTCTGTTTCAAGCCTAGGTACAAGGCATAATCCAAACGTCAACTCTTATAGGTTTTTCATTAAACGGTGAACTCTTAATGGATGCTTTGGGTGGTGAGACCACATTTGCTGACGTCACAGCTGAAGGCGTAGGCTTCGTACCCGCCTGTACCCTTGGTGTAGGACAAAAAGCTCGTTTAATATACGGCCAAGATGTTGATTCTTTGAAATTCTTTACCACTTGCGGTCTGCAGGAAGGGTATGAACCATTTTGCGTGTAAGTTAACATGCCAACTTAATTTCGCAACAAACAATGTAACAAATTGTCTCGTTATAATTTCAGTAACATGAGACGTCCTGTTACACACTGGTACACCAAGGATCAACCGATTTTCGAAAATACTGAAGAAATGCCTGATTGTCGTATTGATGTTACTCGTATACCTGGTGGCGCAGATACACCTCCCCATTTGAAGATTTCCCACAATACTTTCGAAACCATGGAGAAAGCAAATTGGGAGTTTTTACGTTTATCTTTGCCGGTGACGTGTATGGGGGAATTTATTTCGGAAGCTGAAAAAGCTCGTCGCTGGGAAGAAGTTAAACTACGCCAGTATAGGTTAATGCGAGATGCTGAAATTGCTCAACAGCAAACATCCGCTCACATGGACCACATGTTGAAGAGCGGCTTCACCATGAGTGATATAAAAGGTCTCAATCGAAATTATGATGACACTGCCGAAGCTGATGAAAACATGCGAGGTCCTTCTAGGCCTCCTCGTAAAGGATCAGTAACGCGCAATATTACATTTGAACAAGATGGCCTCAATATGCCAGAAGAACTTCAAGGTTCTACAATGGCCCTTGACATGAATGGTTTAGATGGAGAAGCTTTAGACGAAAAGAAGAAACGTGGTCGTAGTCCATTCAAATTCTTCTCGAAGAAATCACGTGATCAAAGCAAAGAAAAAGTAGCTGGACGCGCTCCAGAAGTATCTGTAGAACGTCGCAACACCGTGGCACATGGCCGTAACGTTGTTAACGCTCAAATGGCTGCCAGGCCCCCCACTTTACGTCTAAATAATGTAAGTAAAAGTATCAAATTTAAATTAGCAGCAATTTTACATCAGTATTTCGATTTAGGTTGAAATGCCACAGACGCCAAGCACCCAAGGTCCCAAACCTTTGAGCGGGGGTACTCTTGGACAACCGCCTATCGAATCATCAGGCAACGAAATGTTTGATGCCGAATGCTTAAAACTAATAAATGAATATTTTTATGGTGTAAGAATTTATCCCGGCCAAGATCCTACTCACGTATATGTGGGCTGGGTGACAACTCAATACCATTTACACAGTAAAGAATTTAATAAAAATCGTGTTCGACGTGGTTCTGTAGTTATTGAAGATGAATATGAGAATCCCATAGAGCGCATCGATCGTCAAAGCTGTTATGTGGTGCGTGCAGATGAACTTTTCAATGAAGTAACGCAAGATGCCTCCGGTAAAGGCGCCTCGCAAGGCATGTTTGTTGGTTGTTTCGTAGACACTGCTACTGGCCTCATACGTTTTACTTGTGAAAACAAAGAAACTTCACACCGCTGGCTCATGGAGCCTAACGCTAAACTCTTCCCAGCCATTTTTGTGGAAGCTACAAGCAAGGAAATATTACAAATAGAATTGGGACGCACTCCCACAACGCTGCCTCTATCTGCTGCTGTGCTGCCTACCAGTGATAAACATATTAATCCACAGTCACCACCACGTCTAAAAGTGCAGTGTCTTCGACCACATCAATGGGCTAGGGTGCCAAATACTGCATTGCAAGTTCATGCTTTAAAACTCTCTGATATTCGTGGCTGGTCAATGCTTTGTGAGGATCCTGTGTCTATGTTGGCTTTGCATATTCCCGAAGAGGATCGTTGTATTGACATTTTAGAACTAATAGAAATGGACAAATTGCTATCCTTTCATGCTCATACACTCACTTTGTATGCAGCGCTTTGCTACCAATCAAACTACAGAGCAGCTCATGCTTTATGTCATCATGTCGATCAAAAGCAACTGCTTTATGCTATACGTTCAGAGTACATGAGTGGACCCTTACGACAGGGTTTTTATGATCTGCTAATTGCATTACACTTGGAGTCTCATGCCACCACAATGGAAGTTTGTAAAAATGAATACATTATTCCTCTAGGACCGGAACTAAAAGTCCTTTACGAAGATGAGGAAATGTGCCATTCGTTAAGGTCTTTAATCACCGAATCGGTCCGGCCGCAAATGCGTATGACAGATATTACGTAAGTATTAAAAGTTACCGTAAAATTTTAAAAAGCAATCGCCGCACTTAAAATCTTTCTCCCGTTCACTTGTGTGATCATGTTATGTCTCGGCTTTTAAAGTGTGCTTTATGGCTAAAACAAGCAAAGCGGATCACAAAACCTAATTTTCACTTTTTCTCTCTATAAAAGAAATTTTTTTCTTTACTCTTCTTTTCCTTGCATGCCTGAAATCCTATACTTTTACACTACTGTTTTCTAAATGCACTTGCACATCCACATCAATTGTTGGCACGTCACTCCTTCGGCCGACTATTTTTCTTTGACACGGTCTATGAATTGTCGAACATCTAGTATACAAAGTGTTTCTAGTGAGACTGTACCGGAAATCGACCAACTGTACTCTCCCAAGTTTCCCTTAGAAATTGTTCGTGAGTTTGTAATGGAAGCATTACAAGAAGCTGTCGAAGTTAATCAAGTTCATAATAGAGATCCAATTGGTTGGACTAATGAAAACCTTTTTTTGTAAGTGTCAACAATGATAAATCTGTGGTTAAATAATATAATTAATATATTTTAAAGGCCCTTAATCAAGCTTACGGATCGTCTACTTCTCGTCGGTGTTGTTACAGATGAAGATGTTCAAAAACTTTTGCTTATGATCGATCCCGAAACATGGGATCCTACTTTTGAGAAAGGCAAGCCTCTTAGCTAGTTTTTTAAGATTATTTACATTTAATATTCCTTCTTAGACGGGAAAGACGAACATCGGAAAGGTTTGTTAACTATGAAGATGGCTGAAGGAGCAAAGCTTCAAATGTGTTACCTTCTTCAACATTTATACGACATACAATTACGACATCGGGTAGAGAGTATTATTGCTTTTTCACATGACTTTGTAGGAGACCTGCAAGCTGATCAGTTGCGCCGTTACATTGAAATCAAACAATCTGATCTTCCAAGCGCTGTAGCCGCTAAGAAGACTAAGGAATTCCGTTGTCCACCTCGAGAACAAATGAACCAAATTCTATGTTTTAAAAATCTTGAGCCCGATGATCAAGAAAACTGTACTTGTGGTTTAGATTTAAGGGGACGCTTGCATGATTTCCATGATGGTCTTATGAAGAAGGTATCTTTAAATGCTTTGCAGGAACCTGACGAGCCAGAAACCAATGGAGTAGAAGAAGTTAAAACAGGACCGATAACGAAAATCTTCAATTTCATTAATACGGTAAAAGAACTGGAAGAAGGGCCCAAAGAAGTTGAGGAGCCTGAAAAGAAAACTCCTGAAGAAGTATTCCGCAAAGTTTTAATAAAGACTATTGTGAGTTGGGCTGAGGAATCACAAATTGAAAATCCAAAATTAGTGCGTGAAATGTTTAGTTTACTCGTACGCCAATATGATACGGTAGGGGAACTAGTGAGAGCTATTGGCAAGACTTATGTCATTAATAACAAAGCCCGTAATGATGCTGCCGAGATGTGGGTTGGTTTAAGTCAAATTCGCGCTCTGCTGCCAGTACAGATGAGTCAAGACGAAGAAGAACTTATGCGAAAGCGTTTGTGGAAATTAGTTAATAATGCCACATTCTTTCAGCATCCCGATTTGATACGTATCCTTAGAATACATGAAAACGTCATGGCTGTGATGATGAATACTCTTGGTAGACGGGCCCAAGCGCAAAGTGATGCCCCAGCCCAAACAGAGGGAATGGAAGGAGCTCCACCTAAGGAGAAGGATACTTCTCACGAAATGGTCGTAGGTTGTTGCCGTTTCCTCTGTTATTTCTGTAGAACTGGAAGACAGAATCAAAAGGCTATGTTTGATCATTTCGATTTTCTACTTGACAACGCGAATATACTTCTGGCAAGACCTAGTTTGCGCGGTTCTACTCCTTTAGATGTGGCATACTCAAGTTTAATGGAGAACACAGAATTAGCTCTGGCACTTAGAGAACACTATTTAGAAAAAATTGCAATTTATCTTTCACGTTGCGGCCTTCAAAGTAATTCCGAACTGGTTGAAAAAGGTTACCCCGATTTGGGTTGGGATCCAGTAGAAGGCGAACGCTATTTGGACTTTTTGCGTTATTGTGTTTGGGTAAATGGTGAAAGTGTTGAAGAGAATGCAAACCTTGTTATACGTTTACTCATACGCCGGCCAGAATGTTTAGGTCCAGCGTTGAGGGGAGAAGGTGAAGGCCTTTTCAGTGCTATAGTTGAAGCCAATCGTATGTCTGAACGCATCTCAGAGCGTTGTAAGATACAAGACGAACCTGAGGGTACCATAACCGGTCTCAACTTTACACATCCATTGCCGGAAGGCGATGAAGATGAAGATTATATTGACACCGGTGCGGCAATACTAAATTTCTACTGCACTCTAGTCGATCTTCTGGGCAGATGTGCCCCAGATGCTTCGGTTATAGAACAGGGTAAAAATGAATCACTGAGAGCTAGAGCTATTTTGAGATCTCTTGTGCCACTTGAGGATCTGCAAGGTGTCCTCAGCTTGAAATTCACTATTATGCAAACTGCTCCAGGTGAAGAACGGCCCAAGTCCGACATGCCTTCCGGTTTGTTACCTAACAACAAGCAAAGCGTAGTCTTATTTTTGGAACGCGTATATGGCATAGAAACTCAAGACTTGTTTTATCGCTTATTAGAAGATGCTTTCCTACCTGATTTAAGAACCGCTACAATTTTAGATAAAAGCGATGGTTCTGAGAGTGATATGGCTCTGGCAATGAATCGCTACATTGGTAACTCCATCCTACCCTTGTTAATTAAACATTCAAAATTTTATAATGAGGCAGAAAACTATGCTAGTTTACTAGATGCCACTCTCCACACAGTCTATAGATTATCTAAAAACAGAATGCTCACTAAAGGTCAGAGAGAGGCCGTATCAGACTTTTTGGTAGCATTAACATCACAAATGCAGCCAGCTATGCTGCTAAAATTATTGCGTAAGCTAACTGTTGACGTGTCAAAATTATCAGAATATACTACAGTAGCCTTGAGAGTAAGTTTTTAAAAAAATGCATTTCAAACAATATCTCTAATCTTTTAGCATGCTAATTTTCCAGCTTTTGACTTTACATTTCGATCGGTGTGCCAAATACTATGGTTCTAGCCAAGGTCAAGGTTCATATGGTGCCGCCTCGGATGAAGAGAAACGACTTACAATGCTTTTGTTCTCTAATATATTTGATTCTCTTAGTAACATGGATTACGATCCTGAACTCTTCGGCAAGGCTCTACCATGTCTGATTGCAATCGGATGTGCTCTACCTCCCGATTATAGCTTATCCAAGAATACAGAAGAAGATTATTATGGCCGTCAATCGGGCTCACCTGATCAGCCACAATACGATCCAAATCCTATTGATACCACAAATGTACATTTAACTAATGACTACAACTCCTTGGTGCAGAAATTCAGCGAACATTATCACGATGCTTGGGCAAGCAGGCGCTTAGAAAGCGGTTGGACACATGGAGAAATTCGCTCTGATACTGATCGTAAACACCCTAGGCTGAAACCTTATAATATGTTAAGTGAATACGTAAGATTTCATTCAATGAATTTTATATTCTAGTTCTCATGAAAAAAGTTTTTAAATAACTTAGGAACGTGAACGATATAAAGATCCTGTTAGGGAATGTCTAAAAGCTCTCCTAGCTATAGGTTGGACAATTGAGCATTCGGATATTGATATGCCTCAAAACAATCGCGGTTCAGTAAGACGTCAATCGAAACCTCAAGTTGTATGTATTACGAACATGAGATAATTCCCAGTTAATTAATAGATTCAAAACCCTCTCACTTTGCATGGTCTTTAAATCCCCCTGTCCATAAACTTAAAATGTTTGATTTTGCCTTGACGAACAGCATGATTTTCAGAATGAAAGCAGTGCATTTAACTACCATCCACACCCGGTGGATATGACGAACCTTACGCTCAGCCGTGAAATGCAAAATATGGCAGAGCGCTTAGCAGAAAATTCGCACGACATTTGGGCCAAAAAGAAAAAAGAAGAATTAGATACTTGTGGTGGCGCAATACATCCTCAACTAGTGCCTTACGATTTACTAACAGATAAAGAGAAGCGTAAAGATCGTGAGCGTTCGCAAGAGTTTCTCAAATATAAGCAATACCAGGGTTATAAACTGCACAAGTTAGCACTACTAAGTAAAGTTAATAAAAAAGTATATTCTTATCAAGTTCTATTAACAGGCCATCAAAGGGTGCAGCAGAGGGTGAGGGTGGCGCGGCTATAATTGCGGTGGAGTCACGTTTTTCTTACTCTTTGCTGGAAAAATTAATACAATATCTGGATCGGGCGACTATCAACATGAAATTATTAAAACCCTCTACTACCTTCAGTAGACGTTCATCTTTCAAAACTGCTTCTCGCGATATCAAATTCTTCTCCAAGGTAGTGTTGCCGCTTATGGAGAAGTATTTTTCAACGCATCGTAACTATTTCATTGCTGTAGCAACAGCTACCAACAATGTGGGGGCATCATTGAAAGAGAAGGAAATGGTTGCTTCAATATTTTGTAAACTAGCTTCATTACTGCGCAATCGTTTGACTGCCTTCGGTCCTGACGTGCGGATAACTGTTCGTTGCCTTCAAGTACTAGTTAAGGGAATTGATGCGAGGACCTTAGTGAAAAATTGTCCAGAGTTTATTAGGACTTCAATGCTGACATTCTTTAATCAAACAGCCGATGATTTGGGAACAACCATCTTAAATTTGCAGGACGGAAAATACAGTCACTTACGTGGAACGCATTTAAAGACTTCCACTTCTTTAGGGTACATAAATCAAGTAGTATTGCCAGTGCTAACAGCCATGTTCGACCATCTGGCAGCTTGTGATTATGGCAGCGATTTGTTGTTGGATGAAATACAAGTAGCCTCATATAAAATTTTAGCAGCCTTATATCATTTGGGAACTGATGGAACTTTAACACATGATAGGAAATATTTAAAAACTGAAATCGATAGACATCGTCCAGCTTTAGGATCCTGTTTGGGAGCCTATAGTTCTTGCTTCCCTGTGGCATTCTTTGAACCTCATCTGAATAAACATAATCAGTTCTCCTTACTAAATCGGATAGCTGATCATTCTTTAGAAGCCCAGGACATTATGGTAAAAATGGAAAGTTGCATGCCCAATCTGGAGGCAGTTTTAAACGAAGTGGATCTGTTTGTAGAATCTGATAAAACTTACGTTGACGCTCCACACATTATAGATGTGATCTTGCCTTTGTTATGTTCTTATTTGCCATTCTGGTGGGCACAGGGACCCGATAACGTAAGCCCCACCAGTGGTAATCACGTGACAATGGTCACGGCTGATCATATGAACTCTTTGTTGCGTAATGTATTAAAAATGATTAAAAAGAACATAGGCAACGACAACGCCCTTTGGATGACAAGAATTGCGGCTTATACACAGCAGATTATCATTAACACCTCGGAAGAGTTGCTTAAGGATCCCTTTCTACCGTTAGCGGAACGCGTTAAGAAACGTACTGAAAATATGTATCACAAAGAAGAAAGTATGCGTGGTTTTATCAAGTCGGCAACCGACGACACCTCTCAGGTGGAAACGCAGTTACAAGAAGACTGGAATTTATTGGTGCGCGATATTTACTCTTTCTATCCTTTACTGATTAAATATGTCGACTTGCAACGTAATCACTGGTTAAAAGATAACATACCAGAAGCTGAAGAGTTATATAATCACGTGGCCGAAATATTCAATATTTGGTCCAAGAGTCAATACTTCTTAAAAGAAGAGCAGAACTTTATCTCGGCCAATGAAATTGATAATATGGCTTTAATTATGCCAACTGCGGCCAGGCGCTCAGGTATAACTGAAGGTACTCCGGTCACGGGCGGCAAAGCAAAAAAGAAGAAAAAGAATCGTGACAAAAAACGCGACAAAGATAAGGAAATTCAGGCCAGTCTTATGGTGGCATGTCTGAAACGATTATTGCCAGTAGGCTTGAACCTCTTTGCTGGACGTGAGCAAGAACTGGTTCAGCACTGCAAAGATCGTTATCTCAAAAAGATGCAAGAATATGACGTTATCGATTTCGCACGCAATCAACTAACGTTGCCCGATAAACTAGATCCTTCGGATGAAATGTCGTGGCAACATTATCTTTACTCAAAATTGGGCAAAAAAGAGGAACCAACAAACGAAGAACAGGCCGTGGAAAAGTCCACCAATCAAAATGAGAAGGGCAAAGACAAGACTGACGAAACGGTCGATCGTATAGTAGCTATGGCTAAAGTTCTTTACGGTCTGCATATGGTACGTAATCAGATCTTTTTTCTTCCGACACATTTTTCCCATTTTCTTTCTCTTCCTCTATTTAAATTTTACTCTTCATCTCTTCGAGTTAAAACTAAGATAATAAAAACCTGATATTATCTCATCTTTTTCTTCTACAAATATAATGAACAATATTGAGCTTGGTTGACTTCATTTATTTCTAACATTATTGTTTTTATTTTTTTACACTTATCAAATCACAATGACACTCTACATCACAACTACCTCTACAGATCGACCATCCCCAACAGCAGAGTAAAAACGTCTACAGGAGCGTTGTTTCCATACAACGGAAGCGTGCCGTTATTGCATGTTTCCGACAAACATCTTTACATTCTTTACCAAGGTTTTTATACCTCGATAATCGTGCAAATTGTCATTTGAATTTGTCCACTAACAGCCGAACTAAAACCTACAACTAACACTCTGACAGTCGCTAATAATCCCTTTCAACTATCCAATTACCCTTTTAATGTTTTGTTATACAGAGCTGTAAAGGAATGCATTTATGTCAATGTTAAGTTAAGTGAGAATGCTGAATCTCCTATTTTTTTTCCAGCATTTAATGCAATCGTTTCCGGCTCTTCAGGCACCATCTTTTTTTTATTTGTATTTCACATCACCAATCAAAACAACTAACCTCAATTTCCATGTAACATTTTGCTGTTGTCGCTAGCATTTGCCCTTTGGCTGATACATAGTTTTTGTCCTTGATTTCTTCAGTCTTCTCGCCACAAGCTTAAATCAAAGAGCCGAGTTTCGAAAATTACAATGGCACGACGCCGAGCGGTACTTTCCAGTTTGCGTTCCATACATCTCTACCGCGTTAGCAGGTGGGAATGGTTTATGTGAAATGAATCTATAGTGCAAAGAATACTCTAAAGAATATTCGTGTGTTCATATTTTATGTTTGAATTAATGAATGCGCATTTGTTTGCTTTTTTCATTTTGACAAACTAATAAATGCGTTTGTTTCATGTTGAAAATTTTTTTTTTCATTTTTATTTGCTTTATACGCTAAACCTTCGCTAATAAAATAATCCTGTCTCTCCAATTCCCTATGCAGACATCGTGCTTGCAATATATTTGCTCGCACCTACTACGAACAATGGTTAGAGGAAGAAAATGTTGGCCAAGAAGTTATGATTGAAGACCTAACGCAAACTTTTGAAGAATCTGAGAAGTCGAAAAAAGACGAAGAAGAAACAGAAGGCAAACCAGATCCGTTAACACAATTGGTGACGACCTTCTGCCGTGGAGCCATGACCGAGAGGAGCGGAGCTTTGCAAGAGGATCTTCTGTACATGTCTTATGCTCAAATAGCTGCCAAATCCTGTGGTGAAGAAGAAGAGGAAGGTGGTGGCGAAGAGGAAGGTGAAGAAGCCGAAGGTGGCGGTGAAGGTGAAAGTAGCAGGATTCACGTAAGTATTACCTTTAATTCTTCCTATTTTTCCCTCAACGTTAATCAGTATTTTTAAATCTTCATGCTAACGCTTTATTAGTTCACTCTCATTAATTTGATGGTAACTGTCTCCTTTAACCAATTACAATATTCGATATTATTCCTATTACACAAACGGTAATTATATATTTCTGCTCTTCAGGAACAAGAAATGGAAAAGCAGAAGTTGCTTTTCCATCAAGCTCGCTTGTCGAATCGAGGTGTAGCAGAAATGGTTTTGCTACATATTTCCGCTTCAAAAGGTATACCTTCAGAGATGGTGATGACCACTTTGAATCTTGGCATTGCTATACTACGTGGTGGAAACATTGACATACAGATGGGTATGTTGAATCATTTGAAAGAAAAAAAGGATGTAGGCTTCTTTACTTCAATTGCTGGCTTAATGAATTCGTGCAGTGTCTTGGATTTGGATGCGTTTGAACGTAACACCAAAGCAGAAGGTAATATCGCACCACAAATATTCCTTAGTTTCGCTTCACTTATCCTTCCGTTTCACTTATCCTTTTCCTACCACTTTTTCTTCCCTACCCTTTGTTTTTACACTGAAACATTTCTTATTAATTTTATTAAAAAGCAATACCTTGCACGATTATCCATTTGTTTCCCGACTGTCGTATGCTTCGTCCCATGACCATCAAAAAAATTGTCACAAAATCCGCCTGATCCATCCTGCACCGCTATCCCTACTCCATATTGTAAATATTATGCAAGAAAGAATACATTCCAAGTGCGGGCGCAGGTCTTGGTGTCGGTTCGGAAGGCGCTGCGGGGGAGAAAAATATGCACGATGCCGAATTTACCTGTGCCTTGTTTCGCTTCATACAGTTAACATGTGAAGGTCATAACTTGGGTAAGTTCCATGAAAATAAACTAGACGCAATTGACTACGATAATTCTTTTCCATTCTTAGACTGGCAAAATTATTTGCGTACTCAAGCAGGCAATACTACGACGGTTAACGTAGTCATCTGCACCGTGGATTACCTTTTGCGTCTACAGGAATCTATTATGGATTTCTATTGGCATTATTCCAGCAAAGAGATAATTGATCCGGCAGGCAAAGCCAATTTTTTCAAAGCCATTGGTGTAGCCAGTCAGGTGTTTAATACGCTAACTGAAGTCATACAGGGTCCTTGCAGCTTAAATCAACAGGCACTGGCTCATTCCCGTTTATGGGATGCTGTGGGCGGTTTTCTCTTTCTTTTCTCCCACATGCAAGAGAAATTATCCAAACACTCAAGTCAAGTGGATTTGCTAAAAGAGCTACTAAATTTGCAAAAAGATATGATAACCATGATGTTGTCTATGTTGGAAGGAAATATAGTAAATGGTAACTATATAAAGAAAAACTTGTAATTTCTATCTTCACTTCATAGCTTCTTTTTGGATTATAGGCACCATCGGCAAGCAAATGGTTGATACCCTTGTTGAATCTGCTAGCAATGTTGAATTAATTTTGAAATACTTTGATATGTTCTTAAAGCTCAAAGATCTTATTGAATCGGCTAGCTTCCAAGAAATTGATATGAAGAACGAAGGTTGGGTTACTCCCAAAGATTTTAGAGACAAGATGGAACAGTCGAAAAATTACACTCCGTGAGTAGCCCATAGTTCCATTCATTTCGTTTACTTACTTTCCTTTCGAAAATTGTAGGGAAGAAATGGATTTCCTTTTGGCTTGTTGCGAACGCAATCACGAAGGAAAGATAGATTATGCCGCCTTTGTTGATCAATTCCACGAGCCTTCTACAGAAATCGGTTTTAATTTGGCAGTTTTATTGACTAATTTAAGCGAACATATGCCTAATGAACCGCGCTTAGCCCGTTTCTTGGAAACTGCCGGGTCTGTTTTGAACTATTTTGAACCTTTCCTGGGACGGATTGAGATTTTGGGCAGCTCCAAACGCATCGAACGTGTTTACTTTGAGATCAAGGATTCAAATATTGAGCAGTGGGAAAAGCCTCAAATTAAAGAATCTAAACACGCCTTCTTCTATTCTATTGTAACTGAAGGAGGCGACAAGGAGAAACTTGAGGCTTTTATTAATTTCTGTGAAGATGCTATTTTTGAAATGACTCACGCTTCTGGGCTAATGGCTACTGATGAGGGTGGTGGCAACGTTAAACGGGACACCTCGTATAGTTCCTACATGAGTGAAGAGGAGGAAGAACGAGCAGCTCGGGACCCTATAAGACGAACGATCAATGCCGTAAAGGATGGTCTAAAATTTGGGCTATATATGTTAAGTCCGGCAAATATCAAATACCAAATTGGCGTGATGCAAACAAAGTCAGTGCCCGAATTGATTATTGGTTTCTTTAAGATTATTTTCTACATGTTCTATTACTTGGGCTTCGCCAATTTCGCTGTTGTTCGTTATTTTTTTGGTATACTAATGAACTTGATGCGTGGGCCAGCTCCGGAAGAAGTAGAAGCGCCTCCGGTTGAAGACGAAACGTTTGGCAAGGCCTTGCCACCCTTACCCGCGGAAGAACCGCCTGGCACAGTGCAAGCTTTTGGGCTGGATATTAACAAAGAAGAAAATGGTCAGTACAAGGTTACAGTGCATGAATCGTCAACTAGTGGTGCTACGACTTCGGCTGAGGAGACTGGAGAATCTAGCCCCGAAGATGCAGGAGCAACAGGTGAAGGCCAGATTGGTGAAGGTGAAGCTCACCAGGCAGAACCTGTATCGATTGTAGACCTACTAGGAGGAGAAGCGGCTAAGAAAGCTGCGCAAGAACGACAAGAAGCGCAAAAAGCCCAAGAGGCAGCTATGGCTTCTATTGAAGCTGAAGCTAAAAAAGCTTCCACGGAAACTCAAGAAACTCCCGCTGTTCACCAGATCGATTTTTCACAATATGCTCGTCGAGCAGTGAGCTTTTTGGCACGCAATTTTTACAATCTAAAGTTGGTGGCCCTTGTGTTGGCTTTCAGTATCAACTTCATGCTTTTGTTCTATAAAGTTACTTCATTTGCTGAAGATGAAGAAGCTTCTGGTGAAGATGAATTGATATTAGGTTCAGGTTCTGGTGCTGGACTAGCCGGTTCTGGTCTAGGTTCCGGCGAAGGTTCTGGCGAAGGAGGAGACGACGATGACGATGTACCGGAATTAGTGCATGTAAACGAAGATTATTTCTTCATGGAGCATGTGATACGTGTTGCAGCCATTTTACATAGTCTTATTTCTTTGTGCATGCTAATTGCGTATTATCATCTAAAGGTGCCATTAGCTATATTCAAACGTGAAAAAGAAATCGCTCGTCGTCTTGAATTTGATGGTCTTTTCATTGCTGAACAACCCGAAGACGGCGACGTCAAATCACACTGGGATAAGCTGGTTATATCAGCAAAATCATTTCCAGATAGCTATTGGGATAAATTCGTTAAGAAAAAAGTTCGCCAAAAATACAGTGAAACTTACGATTTTGATTCTATTTCAAATTTATTGGGCATGGAAAAAAGTGCTTTTATGGCTCAAGAAACTGATAGTGGCGGTTTAGTAAAATATATTATGAGTATTGATTGGAGATATCAGATCTGGAAAGCCGGCGTTACATTTACCGACAATGCTTTCCTTTATTCTCTGTGGTATTTTTCCTTTTCAGTAATGGGCAACTTTAATAACTTTTTTTTCGCTGCTCATTTATTAGATGTGGCCGTAAGCTACAAAACGTTACGCACCATTTTACAATCGGTTACCCATAACGGTAAACAATTAGTATTGACAGTGATGCTGCTTACTATTGTAGTGTACATATACACTGTAATTGCCTTTAATTATTTCCGTAAGTTCTATATTCAAGAGGAGGATGACGAAGTAGATAAGAAGTGTCACGACATGTTCACATGTTTTGTATTCCACTTGTATAAGGGTGTAAGAGCTGGCGGTGGTATTGGTGATGAAATTGGCGATCCAGATGGAGACGATTATGAGGTGTATCGCATTATATTCGATATAACATTCTTCTTCTTTGTGATAGTTATATTACTGGCTATCATCCAAGGTTTAATCATTGACGCTTTCGGTGAGCTACGTGACCAATTGCAATCAGTTCAAGACAATATGGAATCAAATTGCTTTATTTGTGGCATGAGTAAAGATTTCTTCGATATTGTACCGCATGGTTTTGACACTCACGTTCAAAAGGAACACAATCTCGCCAACTATATGTTCTTCCTAATGCATTTGATTAATAAACCGGATACCGAATACACTGGTCAAGAGACTTACGTATGGAACATGTATCAACAGCGCAGTTGGGACTTCTTCCCAGTCGGTGATTGCTTCCGTAAACAATATGAAGATGAATTATCAGGCGGTGGTGGCGGAGGTGGTTAACCACACCTTTATAGTGAATCATTAGAATAACTAACTATCGGCCAATATTCATAAGACGAATTTCGATATCAGGTTTATAAATACCCAGTTAATTACGAATTATACTTCTTAAAATTTATTTAAAATTGTAACTCTTACTTTTATTCGATCCTTATATATAACCGTATCCATACTAACCACTCTTCTTACAACTAAATACATGAGTTTGTAATTTTTTTTCACTGTACGATATTATATACGTATTAATAAACTTGCTCGTATCTTAAAACTAACTCAAGTTAATTGTCTACAATATGATGGACTTATATAGTCTTCCCGTTTTAAAACAATCTTGAAATTATATTACTGTTCACTGTTAATACTATCGTCATTACCACCAATATCGACCCAAGTCAACGTTTGACTACCATCGCTATCGAGATCCGCAAATTTTAAGTATTTTTCACTAATCACCTCATTACCATCGATTTGAACCAAGGAATCGTCGCGATCTTCTCGTAAATCGGAATTGTCTTCTATCACTGCTGAAGATTCAGCGACCACTTCCGTGACCAATGACGGCAGATTGGTAAATTGTGGTTGGTTAACAATTATGGTATCATTCGCATGTTTAGTTTGCTTCATGTGAGCTAGCAATAAAGGTTTGCGCATAAAACCGGCACCGCACTCCATGCACTCGTAAGGTTTTTTATCGCTATGAACAAAACGATGGGCATTACGATTGTCACGACTATTAAATTGTTTGCCGCAAACTTCGCAAGCAAAAGGTTTAGTTCCACTGTGTATAAGCATATGTTTCTTATAATGCTCCGGGTAAACAAAACCGGCACCGCATATATTGCATTTGTGTGGTCTCTCGCCAGTGTGCACAGCCAAGACATGATAATATAAAAGACGCCTTCGTTTAAACGAGCGTTCACACTGATTGCACTTGTGTTGTTTTTCATTAAAATGCGTGTTTTTCTTGTGTGTATTTAAATTAGACCGCTGAGCAAAAGCCATAGGACATAAGTCGCATTGAAATGGACGCTCACCGGTATGCGTACGTTCGTGATCCTTGATTTCGGGTCTTCTAGCGAATGCTTTGCCACAAATTCGACACAAAAACGGTTTTTGGCCCGAATGAACTATTAGATGAACATTAAGACTATGCTGAGTAATGAATGACTTTGAGCACACTTCGCATTTGAACGCTTTAAAGGGCACATGTAACTTTTTATGTTGATTGAGGTTTTGTTGATTTAAGAAAGCTTTTTCACACTGATCGCATTGAAAAGGTCTATTCCGTTCAGTGTGAATTTTCATATGTGCCTGCAATGTGTACTTGGACGCAAAATCTTTCGAACATTCACTACACTTGTAAGGTCTTAATCCGGTATGAGCGTTCATATGTTCATCCAACATACTTTTTGTATTATATTTTTTGCAACATACTTTACATTCATGGCTTTTTGTACTATTGCCATAATGAGTGCGTTTATGTAATCTCAACAGCAAATGACTAGCAAAACCTCGCGAGCATAACCCACAGTAATATTGTTTTGGCTTAGTGTTGATAGCAGCATGTTTCGTATCCATATGCTCTTTAAGCTCTCGCCGTTCAGCATACCCTTGATTACATACATCGCACATGTAGAGTGAAGTATGATGAAAATGCAGCAAATGTTCAGTAAGGGCGTCGATGTTGAGGCTTGAGCTAGGATCGCACAATAAACAGACAAAAGCTTTACCCTTTGCCTTGCATAGCGGCACCGGTTCGTTGGATATTGCGACTGAAGATTTTTCCAATACATTATCATTTCCATCGTCATCAATATCTAATCCGTTACTACTGGGATTTACAAACAAAAGATTGCTATCTAAAGACAAAAAATACATTTGTTCCATTTCATAATAAAGTTCCGAACTTTTAATGGTTAATCAAATAAAATATACCTTCAGTGCTACTATAGCTTTGCATATCTTGATTCTGCTCGTCGTCAATTGTTGGTTTCATATCATTAGCTTGTATTACCTTATCGTATAAGTCATATATGATAATATCTAGAAAGGTAGTAAGTGGACTTTTCTAAATCACATTAAGTGAATTTCTAAACTTGATTTGTGTACCTTTTTCATCTAGCGCCTCATCTTGAACATCGACGGAAGTGCCGGACACTGCTAAGTTAACTAAACTATCCGACAAATCTAATCCTCCGCTAGGAAAAGAGTTCTCACCTACGTGCTCATTGAATGCAGTAAAATCGAAATTATGACCATCAATATCCGTTGGCACGATATCGTCTTCATTTTCTGGTACTTCTTCTACTAAATCAGTTTCTAAAGCTGCTCCACTTTCCGGTACAAACTCTAAATTATCATGATCTTGACTATCCATTTCTATTTTCACTGCTTCCTTGAGATCGTCCTGCATCACGAATAAATTGTTTATAGTAGCATTTTGTTTGTAATAAGTCAAGATACGTTCGCGTACGTGCTTGAAACGTGTTAGCAAGCTGTTATATTCCATAACATCGGCATTGCAGGAATCGCATAAAAACTGTGGAGATATCAAATTAATTATTTAGAGTATTATTTTAAATTTGACCAAAGCTGAATACCGGTGAAAGCCCATCCTGTTCATCAAGCTGTTGTTCCAATATTTCACCCAATAGTTCGGCTAATGTACTGTCTGCTTGACCGTCTTCACGCAGGCGTTGTTCAAACATTAACCAAGGCTCCTCACCTTCTACAAATTGATGGTCACACAAATAACATCGCGCCGCCTCCATAGCCGCCACACTTTCCGAATCCTTTTAGCGTTTTTCTATTTGCTACGAATAATAATTTAAACATTTTCTTCGCTTAATTAATCACCATAAAAAAATTCAAGCTAAGAAAAATAGAATAAAAATTTGTGACCGACAGACACATGTCTTGCCAACATTGCAATTCCGCATACCCAAAATCACGCCTACCAATGCAACTGTTATTTAAAACAAGTATTTAATTCAGTTTATACACTGAATTGTTTACGAAGTACTTACTAAATAAATATCGATAATTTTCTTCATTTGCCGACAACCTTACAAAATTTCTTCCTTATTTTCGTTATACTTTTGTATCTAAAATATAATATAATGGCGTTCGTTCATGTCGCGACCAGCTGCTGACTCGTAATAAAGAAACAGGTTTCCCTATAACAATGCGTTTTTAAAAAACGTCGCTTTGTGATAAGAAGCTTCAACAAACAAAATATTTCAGCCAAACTTTAGCCTTTAGTGAAAAATGGGAGATTTTTATTCCAATCCTAGTATTTTTTAACACGATCAATCGATGATAATACATTATACTTGCCATATCGATTCCTTCTTTCAGAATCTGTATATTAAAAAAGTTGGACAAAATATTGAAATCTTGGAGCAACAGTGTTAATTAACAGGACATCGTTTTATGTACGCTAACGAACTGTTGTTAAATTTAATTTGAAATATATAACATATATGATAAATACGATTCACTTCATCTGATGAAGAAATATTGTGCAAGAAATTCTATTTATTTAATTGTTTTTTGGACACGGTTAGATACACAAAATACCATAGAAACATTTAAAAACGTGATAGTGGGGTAAGGCCTGCCATTAAATATATTACACCACTTCGCCCAATGCTATTCTTTATTTATTTTCTTGATAAAATGTAAGATGTATGTCTTGCTCCCATGCAAAACTGTATTTTTCATGAAAGATTCTTTAAATGAGCTGGCTAAAACGTGGACCCAATTTAGCAAAACTTGAAAAATTAAACCAAATCGCATGAAATCCTTCTAAATGTTACAAATATCTACACTGTAGCGCATGTAGTGTAAGGCATAGAAATATATTATATATGCGTTGCGATATATATATCATATACACAAATTTATAATTCAATTTAAAAAATTCTCATTCTTCTGATCTTATTCTTTTCGTATTTGCTTTTAACCATACCAAGGTTAAGGAAAATAAAAATGAATCATGTCAAAAATCAAACATGTTATATAAGAGATACTTTTTAGAGGTACTTTTTACTTTATGTTAACTCAAATGAACAGAAGTCTGTTAAAGGTTAGGTATTACATGTAGGCCTCGATTTACTTTTAACTCGATAAGGCCTATTTGGATATTGATGAAACATCAAAAAAGTGATGAATTTCATCCCAAAGCCAACAAAAGCGTCAAACGGATTAAATGTAGCCAAAAAGTAACCTACGAAACTAATGTGCCTCCGATTTTAAATATTGAGCATTACAAAATAATCTTACGTCTAGTTGTAAAAGGCATCAGAATAATGTTTGTGCGTTGGTAACACTAAGAAAAATGGCTAATTCGGGTGTATTGCCGTTTGTTCGTGGTGTCGATTTTACTAAAAATGATTTTAGTGTAAGTAAATTTCTTGTAAATATTTATAAAGGTGTAAGATTTCAAGTGGCTTTTCCACGGAAAAACAAAAAGTTAGCATTAAAATTGCATATTTCGATGAAAATAAAACGAAAAAAAATTCAGCTGAACGTTTTCCCTTCATCAGCGTTGGAATGCGAATTGTCAAAAGTGCTAATCGTTATTGTTTTATGTATAATTCGTTATTGGGCAAAACGCTCTTGATTTGTTTACAAACAAATGCGGTCTCTCATGTTCCTTGCTTTTTAGTTTACATTTCTATTTGATTTGATTCTTTTTTCTTGTAGAATAAAAGATTTCCCAGTGCCGTACGTTTGATGACACGCGTACAATGGCTGAATTTGGACAAGACTCAATTAAAAGAAATACCCGAGGAAATGGGTAATCTTTTGAAGCTTGAGCAACTCTCATTGAAAAACAATGAACTGGAGAAATTGTTTGGAGAGTTAACGGAATTAACCAGTTTGCGTTCCCTTAATTTGCGTAGAAATAACATCAAAAGTAGTGGTGTGCCTCCTGAACTTTTTCATTTGGATGAATTGACTACGCTGGATTTATCGCACAACAAATTAAAAGAGGTACCAGAAGGTTTAGAAAGAGCTAAAAGTTTGTTAGTTTTGAATTTAAGTCATAATCAAATCGAAACAATACCTACTGCCCTATTCATTCATTTGACCGATCTACTATTTTTGGATTTGTCGCACAACAAATTAGAGACCTTACCGCCGCAAACTCGACGTTTAGCTAATTTACAAACCTTGATATTGGCGGATAATCCTTTAGAATTGTTTCAGTTGCGTCAATTACCGTCTTTGCAAAATTTAGAGGTCTTGAATATGCGTAACACCCAACGTACTCTACATAATTTTCCGACCACTTTAGACTGTTTGTCCAACTTGTGTGAGTTGGATTTGTCGCAGAATAGTTTACCAAAGGCACCAGACTGCGTGTACAATTTGCCGAATTTAAAGCGTTTAAATCTTAGTGATAACGCTATCAATGAGTTAAGTGCTAGTATTGAGTTTTTGCAACGATTGGAAGTTTTGAATCTTTCACGCAACGAGCTAACCGTTTTGCCTGCCGCTATCTGCAAATTATTACAATTAAGAATATTGTATTTGAATGATAATCGATTAGACTTTGATGGCATACCCTCTAGTATTGGAAAATTAGGTGCTTTAGAGGTTTTCTCAGCCTCCAATAATATGTTGGAAATGATACCAGAAAGTCTGTGCAGGTGTGGATCTTTGAAAAAACTAAACCTTAGTTCAAATCGTTTGATTGCGCTGCCGGATGCTATACATTTGTTGGATGGTTTAGACCAGTTGGACTTGAGGAACAATCCCGATTTGAAAATGCCTCGGAAACCCACTGAGGCCGCTAAAGGTGCGGGTGTAGAATTCTATAATATAGATTTTTCTTTGCAAACCCAACTAAGACTGGCTGGAGCTGCTGTTCCTCCAAGTGTCAATGCTACTTCTACGCAGAAAGATTCTACAGCACGTAAGATTCGTTTGCGTCGAGGACCCCGCAATGATTCCGCTCAGGACTCGGCTAAGATATTGAAAGGAATGAAGGATGTCGCGAAAGATAAAGATGAGGCCGAAGCGAACCGCTCTTGGGCTGCAGATTTAAATGATAGTCGTCCCGAATCGTTAAAACCTAAACGTTGGGATGAGTCTTTGGAAAAGCCGCCATTGGATTATTCGAAATTCTTTGAAAAGGAAGATGGCCAGCTGCCTGGTCTAACTATTTGGGAAATTGAGAATTTTCTACCTAATAAGATTGAAGAAGATGCTCACGGTAAATTTTATGAGGGTGACTGTTATATAGTGCTTAAAACCAGCTTTGATGATTTGGGCCAACTGCATTGGGAAATCTATTTTTGGATTGGCAATGAAGCCACATTGGACAAACGTGCTTGCGCTGCCATACATGCGGTAAATTTGCGCAACTTCTTGGGTGCTCGCTGTAGAACGATCAGAGAAGAACAGAGTAAGTTAAAGTGTGAATTGACAACTTTCTTAGTTATAATCTTCATCTTATATCAAAGTTTCTCTTTTTGTATTGCTACTTTTGATTTTATGTACACAGTGTGTACACAGCGCTTTAGTAACCTCTTAAAATATACGAACTTTTGACTTTCACTGGATACATATTTGTCCCTCCGTCACATGTAGTCGAAGTTTCTGGTCACAATTTTGGCGGGCGTATTTTTATCTGAAAACACAATTCAAGTTTAGAAATGGTAACCTCTTCTCAATGAGCAAATCTTAACAATCATTGGACCAACATTTGGTAGATATACTTATCAGGACCCAGTCGAAAATAAAAAGTCAGTCTAAATATGCTTCCGACCAGCCACTTTAAGAACAAGCCTGCAATTAAAAGAAATTATTTTGCGAATTTCATGTGTTGCAACTTGTGTTCTAAATACAATTTTCTCATTCGTTTTATATTTATATTTCAGAAGATGAATCCGAGGAATTTTTAGCTCTTTTTGATGCGAAAATTACTTATATTGAAGGAGGTCGTACTGCTACTGGCTTTTATACGATTGAAGATATGTTGTATACCATACGTTTATACCGCGTTCACGCTGCTGGCGCCTCCGTACACATGGAGCCCGTTGCAGCTTGTATGGATTCTTTAGATCCTCGTTTCTCGTTTATGCTAGATTGTGGCATTAAGTTATTCATTTGGCTTGGGAGTCGTTCAAAGAATACCTTGAATTCTAAAACACGTTTAATGGCAGAAAAAATTAATAAAACTGAACGTAAAAATAAATGTGAGATTTTCATGGAAATGCAAGGTGAGTTGACAAAAATTTCAGTCAACAGTTTTCGTAAGATATTTTCCTACAGGTGACGAAACTGTAGAATTTTGGAAACATTTGGGTGTTGATCCTGATGAGGGTCCTAAAATGTATGTGAAGGAACATGTTGAAGACAATTTCGTACCAGCCATACCACTTCTTTATCAGGTTCAATTAGGTATGGGCTACCTGGAGCTGCCTCAAGTGGAAATACCCGGACAAAAATTGGTTAACACGTTGCTAGTCAGCACAAATGTTTACATTTTGGATTGTTATACTGATTTGTTTGTATGGTTCGGTCAAAAATCCACCCGTTTAGTGCGTGCCGCAGCCATTAAATTGTCACGTGAGTTATTTAGTATGATTGAACGGCCTCAGTATGCTACGGTCACTCGTTTACAAGAGGGCACAGAAACCCAGATCTTTAAATGTAAATTTATCGGTTGGGATGAAGTGATGGCCGTCGATTTTACGCGCACTGCTACATCTGTAGCAAAGACTGGAGCCGATTTAACTAAATGGGCTAAACAGCAAGAAACACGTGCAGATTTGGCTGCTTTATTTATGCCTCGTCAACAATCAATGCCTCTAAGTGAAGCGGAGCAATTAGAGGAAGATTGGAATTATGATTTGGAGGCTATGGAGGCTTTTGTTTTGGAAGGCAAGAAATTTGTCCGTCTGCCCGAAGAAGAATTGGGACATTTCTATACCGGCGAATGCTATGTGTTCTTATGTCGGTACTGCATTCCTTTAGATGATGACGAAGAAATCGCCACTGAAGTTAATGATAATAAACCGCCACCCGAAGATGAAATTGAATGCGTAGTTTATTTTTGGCAAGGACGCAATGCTGGTAATATGGGTTGGCTGACCTTTACATTCACTTTGCAAAAGAAATTCAAAGCAATGTTCGGTGAAGAATTGGAGGTGGTACGCATACCACAACAACAAGAGAATCTGAAATTTTTAGCTCATTTCAAACGTAAATTCATTATACACACTGGCAAACGTAAAGATAGATGCAAAACACCAGATGGCAAAGCGGCCGTAGAATTCTTTCACTTACGTTCGAACGGTGGAGCTTTATGCACACGTTTAATTCAAATCCAACCGGATGCTTCATTCTTAAATTCAGCTTTCTGGTGAGATACCGAACGATTTATAAAAAAGATTGTATTTGATATAAAATTTTGCGTTTCAGTTACATACTTTATGTACCGTTCGAGACTGACGATGAATCGCAATCGGGTATTGTGTATGTATGGTTAGGTTCAAAAGCTTGTAATGAGGAAGCTAAACTAATTCAAGAAATTGCGGAGGAAATGTTTAATAGTCCTTGGGTTAGCTTGCAGATACTCAATGAAGGCGAAGAGCCTGAGAATTTTTTCTGGGTTGCCTTGGGTGGCCGGAAACCTTACGATACTGCTGCTGATTACATGAATTACACACGATTATTTCGATGTTCCAACGAAAAGGGTTACTTTACAGTAGCCGAGAAATGTACAGATTTCTGTCAAGATGATTTAGCAGACGATGATATTATGATACTTGATAACGGTGAACAAGTATTTCTTTGGTTGGGTCCGAGATGCAGTGAAGTTGAAATAAAATTGGGTTACAAATCAGCACAAGTAAGCGTTTAAGTTTTAGAAAAGTAATAGAAATTATTTATCACATTAATTACTTCCAGGTCTATATACAGCATATAAATATTAAACAGCCGGAAAACCCACGCAAATTATTTGTAACGCTCAAAAATAAAGAATCGAAACGTTTTATAAAATGTTTTCATGGTTGGAGTGCTCATAAAACACCTCCCGAATGAATTATTTCATACTTAACGACAACATTTTTAATAACCATGACTTTTAATTAATTTATTGAAAATTTTTTTAGAGGTTTCGAAACTTTCGCGCCGATGTAGCATTCAAAATTAAGTGTAACAATTTTCAAAATGTTTATTTATTTTTATTATATTTCAGTAAAATTGTCTTTTTACATTGCAATAAAAACATAAAAAAATAAACAGCCAATTTTGTGTTTGGTGTTGCACGATCCCAAATTGAGAAAGTCGGGCACACACTAGAATACTAAATTATTGAAATTCATGTATAGATATATGCACTTGTGTATATTGGAATAATTGAAATTTATGGCTCACGTAGATGCTGTTGAATTAGAACTGCTAAATTGCTATTCCAAATTTTGAGACTAAATAACAATTTAAGCTTGAATGTTTTAAAATACACTAAATTTCATCAGTTCATGTGCAGAAAAGGAATTTCTGGCTTTCGCATTGTTGATTACAAATATTATCATAAAAGTGGTTGATAAATAGAAACGAAAAGAAATTTTAAACCTAAAATTGACGGAAAACTTTGACAATTGTACCATTATTTTTAGTAAAGAGTTAATACATTAAAAGCAAAAAACTTTCGCATATGTGAACGGATCCTCGCAAAGTCCACTTCCCCAGCTCGCAATTGTGAATACTTTTTTTTCTCTACACATCTTCTTGAATCTAACAAAGTCCTTAAAGGGTACAAATGTAATGCAAGACGCCAACCGCTTTTGGAATACATAATATTAAAACTGAACGGCAGAGGATGAAAAAATGCTTTCTCCAAGGAAACTGGGATTTGGTATATCTTCTTCAGTCAAATTTGGGTTAGAAATCTGATCTTTATTGAATTTCCAAAAATGGTGCAACTACAGACTATAATGCTATCGTTGATTTCTGTTTCTTTTACGTTTACTTGCTAGATGATCGAATAAACAATTACTTGGATGGTGGATGACACAAATTTTTACCTTAACCCTCTTTGATGTTAAGCGTATCGAAAGAAATGATATTCTCACAAGTAGCTCTCATTTACGTATTATGTCAATTATCATCATCACATGTTTTATTGAAATTTTAAATGAATAATTTACTTGTAGAACATGTATGTATATGTAAGGTTTAATAATACTTAAGACTCTAACAGCATTAACAATTAAAAAATGTATTTTCGTATTCGTTTTATATTTTTCAGAATAAAATCACAGATTTTTTTTAGATTAATAAATAATCAATTCGGTAAGATTACGATTTAAATATTTTGAAAAGTTATCAACGTCATGTTTGTATATAAGATACATTTTTATTTGTCTGTGAATGTATATGTATGTGTAAGATAAATATCAACAACAATTATTTCTAGCAATAAGACAAATCTTCTGACTTGCTGGTATTGATCATGATTCGTAAAGGGGAGTAACATGAAGTAACAACTTTTTAACTCAAACTACAATAATATATAATCAATGTCCACGACTTAGAAAAATTTTTCAAAAATTTTTAAAAACTTAGAAAAAATTTTCAATGTCCGAGTTTGACGGCACGGCCAAATATAGCATAAGCTTCCTCAACAGCGATTTATCAACACACGCACATTAATGATACCAGAGGTTACATCAATATGGATAAAAATTTATCAATTTTCTTTTTTTTTTGGCCAATTAGCGAAAATTATACAATTGAAAGTAGTAGAGGATAAAAACAACAAAAATTGCGGCGAAATATCAGTAATCAAGACGCCTTTTTAAACGGAACAACTCGGCATTTTCCATGTTGTTGGCATTATCCACATTTAAATTACGCAAAGTGGGCAACTCGGACAAACGATCTTCAATATCAGCGTAAATGCGACGGCATCGATGTACAGAAAGCGTCTAAGGCAGGAGAAAATTAAAGTTTAACAATATTTACTAAGCTTCTCATAATGGTTTTTAAAGCACTTACGTTTAAGGATTTACAGTTCACTAATATTGCATCAAGGCTGTGATCTGTTAGCTGAGAACATCCGCTTATGTGTAAAGCGCGCAAGCGACTCAACTTGGCAGTGATCAATTGTATGGTTTTATCATTAATATTATAACATTCCGATAAATCCAACTCTTCTATTGCTGGACAGTTCACAACTAATGTTTCCATTCCTATCGACGTGATCTGTTGGCAGCTAGATAAGAACAAACGTTTCAGTTCATTGAATTTAAGTCCATACTTAAGAGTAACGTCTGTAATTTTATTGCATCCTTTCATGTTAAGCGAACATAATCCTTTAAGTTGCTGTATACAAAAACCGTCAATATTGTTAACTGAATTCAATTCATACGCGGCAAACAAAGCACGTTTACGATTTGCATCACGTACTATATCTTCCTCAGCTTTGCTGCGTAGTGAAATCTTCATCGATTGTAAGGAAGTATTTAAAGTATCACGTTCGTGTAATGAATTCGTTATTAACGGATTAAAATTATCCAGAGATCTTGTATGAGAAGCATTTAAGTCCAACTTCGCAAGATTGATTCCCGTTAAGGCTGCATCACTCACCCAAAAGCAATTTTCTAGCGAAAGTTCGCGGAGCCAAGGTAGATGTTGGACAATACACTGGACGGAAGCATCGGTAACACCGTTAACGCAATGTCCCACATTCAAAACACGTAACTCTGGGCAGTTAAAAGCTATGCATTTTATTCCCTCTTCGCATACTTTCAGGTGAGACATATGTAGACAGCGTAAATGGCTATTCAAAACACGTGCTACACCCTGTTTAAGGCCTTCCGTGGTTATGCCGTCACAACGGGATATATTTAAATATTTCAAAAATTTTAAATTTCCCAAAAATGCTGCCCCTTCATTGTTAATCGCTGTGCAACCAGCAATATTTAAACTCTTCAACTTTGGTAAATTGTCCACAATAGCCGTTAAGCATTCATTATTCATGCACAATGTGTCAGCCAGATCCAAAACTACTAAATATGGCTGCGTTTGAATAAATGCCATCATACTTGTGGTATTTAATTGGCGACATGACGTTAACTTTAATCTGTGCAGCTTTACGCCTTCCACATTTTCGTGAGACCCTAAAGATTCTAAGGCCGCCCCACTGAGCATGGTATGACTCAGATCTAATTCTTTAAAGTGGTTTCGATGGTTTAGTATAACTTTAGTTATAAATTTAAATGTTAAAATCGATTCATTTGCATGAGCACTTTCGTTGGGATAAAATCGTCGTTGTATGGCATTATGGTAAGCTATGTGGCATCCGGACATATTCAAAGATTCTAGAGCTTTGATCAACGACGTTAGGCGTAAAAATATAGCGTCCGATAAATACTGATTTTGTTGCAATGACAAACGGCGTATGGATGCAAGCTTATTACCCAAATCATCAACACCGTCCAAAAAAGCACCAGACATAAAAAGCGATGAGCAGCGTGTTATAGTTAAAGACTCTAAATTTGTTAATAGCCGCATAAAAGCGTAAAACTGTTTATCACCGATTTCGACATTATCAAACGTTATTTCAACTGCTGATTGACCAATAAAAGCCATTAATTCTTGAATTTGTCCAAATGTTACTTCTTCCAAATAGAAGTTGCGATATAGTCTTTGACATTTAAGCAAATATTTCGCTGGTAGTAAACGATCTGAAAGGCACACCTTGGCAAAATGCACTTGATTGCTGCGCTTAAATTCTCCTATAAACAAGGCATCGCGCCAGTTACTGCAAGTCGCTCCCGCAGCTTGGCGATCTGAGTGTTGAAGATAACCGAATATGTGCTCTACTATCTAAATGAATTAAAATATTAAAAAAATGTATATAAACGTTTGTTAATAATTTTCTGCGTCCACCTCTACAGGTAAATTCCCGTAATCTGGTGTCCAACTATAAATGGCTTGTTGTTCTTCTTTTGCTGTTGATTCCATAACTTTTTGCCCTTAAAAATTATGCACCACTTACGCTGCCAACCCAATAGTATGAATCAATGTTTCTTTCCAATACACTTTTATAACATATATGTTATTATATATTTCTTATTTAAATATTTAATTAATTCGCATTTTAACTCCTCTCAAACAGCCCGTAAGTTTTTAATTTTAATGCAACTTCCAGATGTACGCAAGAAAAGCAACATGTTCTGACATAATGCCTTTCGAATAGAAAGAAACAAATCGGAATCGAAACAAATAAAAGTAAAGTCTTTTTTAGACACAGATAGAGCTTTCAAATTTAATTTTACGAATAAGAAAAATGGGTCCATATCTGTATACTTACGTAAACAACGCTATAGATATCTGTTATATTGTAGAATTTTTCTTTACAAGAAATATTATCGTTTTCAGCTGACCTGAAAAATAAGTTCTTTTATTTCTACTTTGTTGTTATGTACGACGAATTTGGTTGTTACCAGTACATGCAATAAAACGGATATAGTTTTTGTTTTTGTTTGCCTATTTCTTCCAAGAACAAGTCGGTACAAATTACTGTAGCAGTTAAATTGACAAATCAGAGATGGCATATTATCGAAGTTTATCGATGCACACATCAAAGCTGAGCTTGTTTACGCACACGTTGAAATAAAATTATTTCTATTTTCATTAGGGTATATATTAGGTTGAAAAATCTCATGACTTTTTTATTAGAATCATGAAAGGCGTTATTCGTTTCGAGCTCTTAGAAATTTTATTCGTTAACTGAGAACTTTATATTCTAGAGAAGTTAAGTAATGTCATCTGTTTCTTATCTCTCCTATAGTCTTATCAGATTCTTATCAGTTGTTAAAAATAGATATGTTAAAGTATAGAAATTAAAGCCAGTGATGCTAAAAAGGGCAAATAAGTTTATGAATGGGAGGCTCGGCTTTAGATGAATATGTACTCTGTGATCTAGAAGAATTAAAATGTTAAAGCATTTATACAAATATTTGTTAAAAATTTTCTACAGGTAAATTCCTTTAATCTGATGACCAGCTATAAATTGCTTGTTGTTCTTCTTTCACTGTGTTGATTCCATAACTTTCTGCCCTTAAATTTTACGCACCATTTACGCTGTCAACCCAATCATATGTGTGAATCACAGTTTCTTTTATAACATAATGTTTTATTATATATTTTTTATTTAAATATTTAATTAATTCGCATTTTAACTCCTCTTAAACAGCCCACAAGCGGTATCGTCTATAACAATCTGAAAAAATTCATTTGTGTGTAAGAAAGAACAAAAGAATAATATTTTAGGGGGTTATAAAGTGCATATTTAAGTATTAGAAAAAAGTATTTTGGCAAATTATTAAAAAATAACAACATCGGAGCCGTTTTTGCGAGGGGTGTCTACTTTAAAGGTTTTTGCGGCACACAGCGCAAGTGATCCAAATTTGAATTGAAAAAAAATTATTTAATCTAAATGCCTATATTTACAGAACGATGTATAGTATTTTAAAACATCGATTTTTGCGTGATTGGCAGACGTTCGAATCAAAAATTTAATTTTCGGCCAAGAAAAGGTTTATTTTTATTTTAAATTGATCTATCGAAAAAATTCCACGATTTGCACCAGAGAAAGACTTTAAAAACACCATACCATATCAAAATACCATTAAAAATGCTGCATACCATTTTCAAAAATCGTGTTTCAAGATAAACTAATTTAAATTTTTAATGTGTTATAGATACGTACTCCTTTTGTTGAGCTTGAGAGCCGTAAAACAACGCAGCCGCATACGATGAGACGATCGGGCCGTTAGAAATTGCTTTGCCATATCCCTTTCTGGAGATAAGACTTTAAACGTCTCACCAGAAAGCTGACAAAAATTACTTGCCTGTGAAAATCATTTGAAAATCTATCCACAGTTTTTATTCTTAATTAATGTTTTTTTTATTATATTGATATCTTTAAACTTGTTTTCTAGGTAAATCATTATCTCTACGATATTTCAAAGTAGTATTTCTATTTATGTATAAACAACTTAAGGTTAAGTATTAAATTATGTAAGCGAACGGTGAACAAGCGTCGTAGTGCTCGCCACAATCAACGTTACGATTTAACTTAAAAGAACATAAGAAAACTGCAATCAGGGACTATTGTTTTAGTAATTTTAGAATTTTTTATCATTTCATTTTCGGGAGCAAAGGTTTACGCAATACTCTGAATAACATTGGTTTTTCGCGTTTTCATAAATCAATTTATTTTATTACGACGGGTATACATAAAACGTTGTGCACAAATAAGTCCAATATTAATAACGCACTTGCAACGTAATATTCATATACGGTTACTCCAAGTTTTGAAGTTCGTTTAAGAACTACGCAATAAGTTAAGACTATACTAGCTCCTTTACTTCATTTTGAACACGTGAATTTCTATATCGTTTTATCTAAATCAGCAAATCCCATCGTCGCCTTGTTTCTTGAATTCGTACACAGAATGTTAGAAAGAGAGCTTGGCATGTGCTCCCGAGGTAAAGTTCAAGATGATTTTATGATTCATAGGAAAAACCTTTCATAGTAAAAATCGAAAACCAAAGTTTCTTTTTAATAAAAATTGATCAATTTCGAGGTTAATAAACTTGCCAACTACAACAAATACCATTTCAAAATTAGATGCAAACGTCTGATTAGTAGCATCATTTATCTAATAATTAACAATAAGACCTGAGACCTGAGAACTTTATTTACTTGCAATAGATTTTTGTTTTTTATTTTGTAACAATTAGCCCAGCATCGTAACCCTGTTGCTAAGTTACAAGAATAGATATTAAGGAAATCGAAGATTTCATAAATTAGGTTATTAATTATGCGGCACACAATGCGATCTGAATTTGCATTGCCAGAATAAAAATATTCCTCAACATGTTTCAAAAAAGTACAAATTATTGATTGAAATATTGCAAACGTTGGCTGAAACATTGGTCTTTGTGCTTATGAACGTTGTTCTTTTGGGATATGCAACTGGAAATTGAAAACTGATGCACAAATTTATATATTCTTATAAACAAAAAAAAAAAATATTATAGAAAAATTAATTTTCGAAGCTGTACTCAAAAACTGAAATAAAAATCAAATGTAAGATATTATTTGTCTTCAAATTTTGAAATTTTAAAACAGAAAAACCTTCACGAGATTTAGTAGACTTTAAAAAACTACAATTTTACAAAAAAAATAAAAAACCCTATAAAAAATGTTTTAAGTTCTGCTTCAAAGAGTCATATCAAAATTGAATAATTGTGGGTATCACTTAGAAGCCTGTTTTGCTGACCGATTTTACTATTTTGTGTATTAATCTGACTAAAAATGACTTGAGATGACGGACACTTAACGTAAAAAAATCCTCTAACCTGCTTATTAGAAAACCTGCTCTCTTTCTTATAACCGGGCATCCCTAAGTGACGGAAGTGGTTTCTCGCATTTTTTTTAAACATCTTCATATTGTCTAACACGGAAATAGTGTCTCTTAATAACTCAATTGTAGATACAACGTTATATGAATCCCGATGTGGTCATTAATTCTTTTCTTTAACAAGCGGCAAATTTGTATTGCAATATGTGAGTGCATGTGTGTAATGTGATTTCTTTAACGAGTTTGGGTCAATATATATGATCATCTTAATGTTTGGACTTGTAAATTCATTTATTCATTGATTATAGCACTGTTTTAAATTTTTTTTTCATTTACTAAGTGATAAACATTAAATGGAAGTGCAAGTGCATGAAAGCTTTTTTCACAAACAATTCTCTCGATCGTGTATAATTATAAAAGCTATTCAAAAGTAATTATCGTTTTAAAAGAGGGAAAAATAAAATATATTATTAAATTTCTAATGTTGTGGCATTTCTTATTATAAACTAAAATGTTAAAATTAGAATCTTTTTTCCTTTAGTACATTTTAGAAATAATCAAGCCTTTCTCCTAATTTGTTTCCGATTACCGAGCACTTGATTCTAATTTTCACAAAATTTTAACCATTTTCACTTTTTTTCGTTGCTAGTACTACTAGTTTTTATTTTTTATGTATGTATGTTTATTGGTATATGTACCCTTCTTCTATATCAGGTCAGATTTTGATGTCTTCCATTAACTATAATAGTTTGGACAATAAGATTAAATGATTATATTTATAATTTTTCATTTTAATTGAATTTCTTTTCAAGTAGAAAAAACCAAATTAAAATGATATTCAATTGAAATGAAAGAATATTAACGTTTAGTTTAAATATCAGTTTGAATGCATTGTATGTATGTGTATATATATATGCATATATAGGTGTGTGTGTGTGTGTTTGTGTATGTGCTATGGGTTTCTCCCTTTTGGGTTAGTTGTTGTTCTTATTGTTGTTGTTGTTAAATTGTTATGATTAGGTTTTCTTGAATGACTTGTGCCTTAATTGCTAATTGAAGAGAGTTTTTGGGCAACTCCGTTCACAGTCTTTGATTTCAGGACATCGTTTTCATATGAAAGAACAGTTTCTTTACCATTTTCATATACACTAAAAGAAGGTATGAAAACAAACAAAAAGTATAAAAAATAAAAAAATAGGAAACATTCATTAAAAATTTCCATTAAATACTCTCTGTATTAATTCAATTTACACACCGTTTGGTCATTAGCTTCTTGCCATTAACAAATGTGGTTGACGTCGAGGTACGCTTGACGGCACTATTAACACCACCACTACGTCCTGAAGAGCCATTTGACATGCTGCTGCTGAATGTAGCGAACGACGTGAATCCGTTGTTGCCTGGCATTAGAAAATCCATCATTGAGTAGTTGACCATTGGTGAAGTGAATTTCGAATTTATACCCTGTTGTTGGTGGTGTTGATGTTGATGCTGATGATTGCGGCCACTGCTGCGAGCTCCTGAAATATTGGAACGTCCACCGGTATTGGCCGTATATATCATGGGATCTGAATCAAAAAAAGATTATAATTAAAAGAAGAATGATTTGGATTGTTCGCTTACCATTAAATAAACTAGCAAATGGTGAAGTGCCGAAAAATTCACGGAAAACTTCTTCAGGCGAACGAAAGACAAATGGAAAACCGCCCATTAAATCAAAGTCATCCTCAGGACCGTGAGTTCGCATTGAGCTATGTCCACGATCACCCATCAGGCCTTCTTTGCCGTACTGGTCATATATACGACGTTTCTTCTCTATAACAAAAAAAAAAAAGAAATGTAATCAATTCAAATTAAATGTAAATCTTAAGCGAAAGTATTAGTAATAAGACAATAATAGCATATAAAAGTTCGAATTGATTTTCTTACGCTATAAATATCATATTCAAATGCTGATCCTGGAACTAAAGAAACAAAAGAAATTTGGAAACGCAACTTAAGTAGCAACTCGACGGCTTTTCCAATAAGACTGAATATTTTTCTTACAGCTTCTAAATTATAAAACGGGCGGAGAATAATGAAGTGTGTATTTTTAGAGAAGGGTACGAGAAGGGTACAAGAAGGGCAATTAAGCCGACTTTCGCTAGTCACCTTCTCCGCAAGTTAACTAAATAAGGTGCGATCGTTTACTTATGAAAAGTTTGTGGGCAGTTTAAAAGAGTTTTCAAAACAATTTTTTTCTTACATTCGTAAAAGTTACCTCATAAGCGTGCCAGGTAATCGAACAAGTTTGCTTGCATAGAAAAAATTCTACATACCACTTAATTACACAATACTGGGAGTATAGCTAAAAAAACCGTATATTAAGCAACAAAACGAAACCTTTACTCCTTTTGGAGTAATCTCTATCATCATGGAGAATAGGTAGATATTGATAGATCTGATATTTGGATTAAAAGCTTTGCTTATAGGTACTAAAATGATATGAATGCAACTTTCTAAAAATATACTTGATATATATATAGTATAGTCCTATTGAAAATAGTGGACATTAATATTTTACAATAGCGTAATTAGATGATCTTCAAAGCAAAATGTTCCTAAAGAGTTGATATGCAAATGTCATCACCTATTAATCGGGAATGATCACAATCCTGCTGGCAGAAAAACTCGAAGATCATGTTATTCATCAAAATACCCGCAAATGAAGTTTTCCAAACTACTTTCAATATTCTTTTCGCCCAGGGACAACAATAGTATGGAAATAAGTTTAGGATGCTTTTGCCCTGTTTTTAAAATAAAGAATTTCCATCCATTCCACGTATGCAATTGGAAAATTGCGACCATTTGTCAGAATTTTTTTACAGAATTATTTTAGAGGTCCAATAAGTGCATTCGAATTCAACCCTTTTCAGTAGAAAACGGCACCAGTCCTCTTGAAGATTAATTTGACTAGGAATGAAAAGGAAGTAAAGTAATGCGTAGCGAAGAGATTAATTGTTGTAAAGCATTATTTACAAACATAGAAATTTACTTATTTTACTCGGTGCTCTGAAATGTTTCTTTCTTCTCTGTATTCTGTTGAGTTGGCAAAATTAACATTTTTGCAACCTCACCGGTAGTAAACAATTATCTTTCGGAAGAAGCAATCGTTTTTAAAATTTCTTAATAAAGGTGAATATTACGTCATTGTTAAAGAAAAATGTAGCACTTATTTAGTATGAACTAATTTGCATGCTTTTCATGTTGTTAGAAAAGAAATTTAAAGATGTATGGTTAGCAGGCAGTCAACAGTTATTTTTAATTATATGCGTAAAAAGCCATAAGAATAAAGTGATATGAAGAGAATAAAAAATTCGAAACAATAATTGGAAAAAGGTATCAATGTAGTATAGTGACAATCGGATCACTTGAACACAACAAGAAAAACACAATAACTTGCTTGGTTGGAAATTTGTTTCTTTTTTGTTTTTTTTTTTGTTTACCGAACAATTTATGGAATGGTGTTGCTTCAAAAAGGCTTCTAAAGGTAAATGTCTGATAGCGATTGCCTCGTTTTGCTGAACCATAATTGTAAGAGGAGGGAGTGTAACTATCATAATCGCGGCGAACACCACCACCACCACTTTTTGAAGCGCCATAACGATAATTGCTGTAAGCATCCGAAGAGCGAGCGTTAGAAAATGTGGAAGAGGAGAATTTCGTTGATGTGCTATTACTACCAGTGTAAGAACTTTTATGTAGGGTCGAGCGCCTATCGTATATTTTACGCTTGCCGTCTAAATATTTGCATAATAATAGAAAAAACAATTTTTAGTTTTTTGAAAACAAGGATATTTCTTATGATCTTATAAATATTATGAAATGAAATGAAAACAGAAATATTCGCTAGTAGCGAATTTTAGACGATAATCAGGTAATCCTGGATCCGTTACTATAGCTTTCTGTGAGAACGATTCATTAATTTCATTCATTTAATTTTAATTTCAGTCATTAATCATTTCTATTTAACCTGGCGTGTCTGTTTATGGTTGTTATTAGCAAAATACAAGGACTTGAAATTGACATTTTTCGTATGTATTCACAGACACTTTCACTAGATCAACTTCGAAAATCATCGGGACAATTTTTTAATGCAAAAAACTCCGGAGATATTATGTTAACAATGTGTACATTAGAGCAGAGTAGTGTTGGGATGAAATTTTCTCAAATTTTTATTATAACCTTTCGAAAGTAGTGAATTAGTTTTATATATTAGAACATTTATATCTGCCATTGAATGCTGCTCACATACTATGTTCGTCACCCTAGCCTTCGTAGTACGCGTTATAAATGACAATTTTGATTAATACAACTGTCTTATCTACTGTTTTTTTTTCCAACTATCCATCCGCCTTAGTTGTATTTTGTCTTTCGTTGGAGCACTTTACGCTCAAACAAATTTAAATGGCAAATTGAAACCTTGCGGATGTAATACTTTTAAAATTTTAGATCACAAATCAAATTTTTGAATGAATTTGATTCGCCCTCTTACGCAAAATCTGTAACATATGATGTTATGCTAGATATTCATTGAAAACTCAGTGAAACAACGTCAGAAAGCCCTTTAAAAGTCTATTATATAAATGATCTTGATGAGACAGCATTTGACACGCCCTCAATTAGCAAAATACTTGGCAATTTTGGTATTTTGTATTAGTTTGAGAAGGTGATTCGTTGCCAAAACGAATGTTGCTTATCTAGCTTTTTAACTTCGCTCGGACAATATCTATTTGTAAGACTTTGACAGATACGAGCTGTGAAAATTGCAGAATGATTGCAGGATTATTATACTCTTCCAGCATAACTCACCATTCTATATTAGGCATAAAATTTAAAGTTTCCTTTATTTATGAAGAAAAATCTTACCATCTGACAAAACTTCATAAGCTTCTGATAGTTCACGAAAACGTCGATTGGCTTCATCCAGATTATCAGGATTCTTATCAGGATGCCATCTTAATGCCAGTTTCCTGTAACTATTGGAAGAAACATTTACGATTACGTAATATTCAGTTAAGATCATTTAAAATTTTTAACTTACGCCTTTTTTATTTCATTTTCAGAAGCATTACGTTGTATTTCTAAGACCTTGTAATAGTCCACCATGTTGCAAGTTTCTCTAATCAATCTGTTATTATCTGAAGCTGTTCTTGTTATTTCGATGGATTAACTTAGTTTTTTAAAACCCGTTCTCTTTTGTGAATTAGCCAAACCGGTTTAATACGTTATTTGTTTTCCTTAAAAAATGTTGCCACAAACAGAAAAAATTTTCGAGTCCTTTTTTCTTAAACAAGAAGAAAGAAGAAAAATTTTAGTGTAAAGAAACCTGTAACATGTACACATGTATAAATGCCGAAAAGAAAATAGAATAATAAGTTTACGATATTTTTGGTTATTTCTTGTATATTAAGTAGGCTTAGGCTTAATTAATTTCTAACAATAAGCACCTTCTGTAGCTAGGAAAAGTTTGTTTCATCAATAATACTGATAATGCGTCCAAAAAGTAATAAAAGTGAATTTTCTTCGATTACCATGATGTTCGTGATAAATATTATTTGAGCGTTAAGCAACATCGTTGTTTGTTAGAAATTTTTCACCAGATGACTCTTATTTATTACAACACGCTGAACATTTTATCTTTCGAGAATTTTTCGTCAGAAATTCAATCTATACTGTTTCTTCAATCGTCTTGATACAGTCCAGTTCGATTTTTAGCTATGGATGAAATTCAAAAGACCTCGCCGGGACAACGTTTTGAGTGGGTTAAAGAACAGAAAAACGTTTTGAAGTTCCTTAACCAAAAACTGAGTATATGGCGATGTCCAACATAGATAAGTGCCGTTTGATAACTTCAAGAGCAATATTTTAAGTTAAAAAAAAAAAATTACTTCCGTGCATGCAAAAATGTACTAATCAAGAGAAGAAGAGCAATAATGAAATAGTTTCCAACATTAAATATACACAGTTTTGTTAATTACTTACTATAGGCAGCAGATAGTAATTGAACCTTATATTAACCATGAGGTGATATTTTGTGGTTTTATTTCCTGTGATTATACGTATGTTACACAAGAAATAAGCAGTCAGTCCTTTCTTCATTTTATATTGGGAACGAAAAGTTAACAACCTCAATGATAAAAGTTTTGTTTATGTGGTTTTGAGTACTATTTTACAAGCTGAACCCTAGAAACTCTTGACTAACGTTACCATTACTTTTTTTTATTATTATTATTTTCAAGTTCGATGTACATATCAGCTGGATCCATTTGTTGCTTAAGGAAAGCAAAGTAGAAAATATATGAAAACGTTCAACTCACTGTAATGTTTGTTTCCTTAGACATGTATTAGTGCAAACAAAAACAGTGACGTTTCCTTGAGTTTTATATTACAATACCGTTATTTTCACTATGCCAACAAGCGTTCAAATTTTGAATACATCAGGAGTTCAATGTCGGCCAAGAGCACAATCAAATAAAATAGAATGAAATGTGCAAAAATAAGCGAATAGACTAACGAACAATTCAACCACCCACTACCGATAGCAACTATGACAACTATAAAGAACGACAAAACAATATCCAAAGACGTATGGGTAACAGAATACTAAACAAATTTAGCAAAAACGTGTGAAAATATATTATTTTTCAATTCTTCGAGAAGTTTTTCGAATGTGCGATCTATTTGATGTCGTGTTATATTAGCAGCTGTGTACTCTACATTTTATTTCATTGGATTTATAAAATCCATATACCAAGAGCACCCATCAAAGCAGTTGATTAGAGAGCGATGAAGAAGTTAAGCTCATATTCTAAGCTCATATTTCTGTACACTAATGTAAGTTTATTTACATTTCATCAATGAAGTATTGGTAGTTATACATCGTATGGTTCCGAAAGCAAACGTAAATAAAACGCACTTGACGTTTACCTGAAATTTTTCTTTCAATATATTCTTTGGACCATGCCATTACTTGTGGAATACAGCATCATCCAAATGTGCAAGGATTGGATTCTTTTTAAGTGATTTTCGATGGCATCTCTACAGAAGCGGGTAATAGAATTTTGTATTGGAGATTCAAATCCAAATGCAAAATGCTCTAAGCAATGTGCCTAAATGCTGTATGCGTCGTGTAATGAGTAAATTTGGGTCTTGTTCAGCACTTTCACTACAACCAGAAACAATATTTTAGGTCGATCGCGCATTTCGATGAGTTGCGGGCTTTAAAAAATGTGTTGCAGGTCCGCTCTCTACAAACTTCTATATAGTTTTTTCTATAATGCGCTCGGATGAACAATTAGATACCAGCATTTTTATAGTGAGTTTTTACCCGTTTAACATGTTCAGCAATATCCGACTATCTTTTCATGGTATTAGTTGTACTAGTTTCATGGAACATTCTCTACCAATTTTTGGCCAACTTTCGACACTTCACAAGTTATCAAGATCTAACTTCGCCCACAATGTTATAATTGTTCTATATATGCTCGTCGCGATAACTGTTCGGATAAGCGATAGAAAGAAAGTTCGAAGGGTCATAAATATTTCATATTGATTCCGGTTTAGAAAAACTGGAAAGAACTGAGCACAAAATTGGGGCTTTACACGAGCTTTGTTTACAACTTAGTATGTCTTAAGGTGTTTCCGCTGTGCGCCTCATTTTTGGAATAGATTAGAAGAATTGGAACGATTTCAACAAGACATCGTGTGCGGCACGGTTAGCTAAATAAAAAGTTTACTGGAAACCATAGATAGAACGGTGTATGGCGCCCTTATCAAAAATTCATTTAAATTATTATTGTTATTTTTATATCCACCTATGAAAGTTGAGGCTGTATTCCTTTTCTCAATTTGTTTGCAACACCTAGAAGGAAGTTTCAGAGATCCCATTAGGTATACGTTTTCTTAATTAGCATCAAATTTAAAATAATTTTAAGCATGTCTACTTGCGTAATGTCATGAACATTCTCCTGTCCACAAAAATGAAGACATCGGCTTCAAATTTAGCAAAAATATTGGAATTTCTTCTACGCGAGAAAATTAGTAATTGATCAGTTGAAGCACACGCCTACAGGGCAACATAAATAAAAATTCATCTTGCTGTGTTTTCACTCACCATTTATATGGTGCAGCCAGTACGTTCTATCAAAGTGGTAAAGCGGATTTAAGATACACCCGAATATAATTTTCTTGGACATTTGTTGACAATTACCCAACGTAATAGCAACAAAGGTTGCACACAGGGCTGAAATAAATTTCGTACAAAGATGTAATGTTCTTTATCGAATAAATAGAATTTGCGATAGTATTGCTTTCCTGCGTCAGCTCAACAAATGTGCAGATTAAATAGGCCACATACTGGAGTAAGGGAACTTGTAAACTAGTACCTTCGAAAGTCATTAGCAAACACTAGTTTAAGCACTTCAAAAATCACGCTTTCGGTACATTGAACAAGACGAAAACCAATTGAAGACAACGATATGCAAGCATTATTGAATGAAGATCATGCGCAAACGCGAGATCAACTTGCGGAAGTGTTAGACATGACTCGCTAAGATATTTGCAGACGTTTAGATGTCAGGGGAAAATTTGGAAAAGAGCAAAAATTGGTGTCGCATTCATTAAGCGAGAGATAGAAGAAATATTTCGGAAATTTTGTTTCCTGCGCCGAATTGTAACTTGTGGTGAGACAAGGGATAATATTTCTAAAATCCTAATAGCAAAATACTGAGCTTTTCATTTGGCGAAGCATCAATATCGTCGGCACAGACAGAATACTATACTTTGAGTTTACTAGGACTGGTCAATCTGAACCATGTATTGCTTGAAAAATGGACACTTACGGTTGATATTGAAACATTATTTGCGTGGAAGCTTGGCTTTGATTGGATGGAGGTTTTCGGTTCAAGGTGACGTTCACGTATCGTCGCGATGATCACATATTGGCAGCAAGATTGCAAGAGCGTATAGTTAGTGAAGTTCGGCATTTTTAATCAACTTTTGTTTTCTTGAACTTTGATATTTTTCATTGAACAACAAAACCCCGAAACTTGGTTGCATATTAAATAATGTATATTTATAAATTTGTATAAAAAACGAATTCTATGATTTTTTGTTAACAGCGCGATGCGTGGATCTCACTTTCTGACTATTTAATTCTCTGCGTAACACGTGATGTCTTTTTGTATATATATGAATGTGTAAATCTGCATATGGACATACCCCTTCAACCTACGCATATACATCTGTATAATGTGTAAATTTAAAAATACTTATGTTTACGTACAAATATTTATATACTCCACAAGAAGGTTAGAGGTACACTAATTGTGTCCTATATATATCAATATTAAGTTTTGAATCTATCTTGGTTTTGAAAATGGTCTAAATCGGTCGAAAGAAGCGCCTACGGTATGAGAGACTCGCAATGCTTTTGTTTTCAAGAGGAAAGAAATTTCACCTATATTCTGCAGATTAGCACACCATGGTGCCTGAAAAATATGGAAAAATCGAATACGCCAATCCTATATTGTAGATTAAAGCAATTTTTTTTAAAAAGAGAAATGTGCCAATTTTAGAGACTTGACCATAGCCAAATATTATTTTCTTTCTTGCTCCTCTAGCTAGCGTAATTTTAAGAATCTTTTATAAACGTGTCGATTTAATTTAAAGCTTTAAGCCGAAGTAGAATGTTTCTGTCTACGTAATTTGGACAACCAACGGACAAGTTTTATATTCCATTCTTTCAAAACTCATCCCATCATTTTTTGCATTTCTTAACTACCGTCAACTTATAAGAAAGAATTTAAATTCTTATCACTGTGGAGATAAGTGTGTAACTTTCATTCTTTCATCAATAGAAATTATTCTCATGCTATTTGCTTGCGTGTGCTTAGAAATGACTATAAATATTTGTATTATTGATATTAAACTTATATTTCCTTGACATAATTTGTATAAGAAAACAGCAACAACAAACAGTTGCTAAACACGCGATTTTTCATAAGACATCGAAACGCATTCATTGTAAAGTTCTTTGCGTAGGTTCTCAAGTTCATGTTATAAAACAAGTAAGCGGAGAACGCTAAAATCATTTGAAAACGAAGTATAGGGAGGCTGTACACTGCATTTATTTGGCTTTGTAAGCTTTCTTAAGCAAAAGAAATATTGTAAGTTCATATTCGACTGACGAAGCGAAGAAATAATTTTCGGTTCACAAGCGTAGGCTTCTTGTAAATAAACGAATAATGGGGCTAGGGGGATCCAATGCACAGAACATGTTTGCTTTTCTATTATCATCCGACTTGTATATTTTAGTCTATTCTTCAACCTGCCATAAGTCGTATAAAAAACCAGTTTTTACAAAGTTACATACAAGACAAATAAATTATTTTACCTTACAAATGTTCTCACTTCAAAATAAATTCAAATAAACACCTATCAGAACATGGTACCAACAGTGAGCTAAACGTTCATAATAATTAGATTTCTATTTACAGACATTAAAATAGAAAAAAGTTAATTTAAAATGAGTTGTTGTTGATGTTATGATCGCACAATTAAATGTTATTTATAACATTATAACGAAAGAAAGCAAGACAACAGAGAAACGTATACATCACATTAGGTGAAATCGAACTTCGTATACTGTTCACTTTTGGTAGAAGAATATCGCATTAATATAACTACTACAATGCACTCGATAAATACGGAAAGAAAATACGAAAAAACTTTGTTAGTCGAAAAGGAATTTTCGATATCATCCACCACGTAGTTGTTAGCGCTCTCCAAGCTTGATCTAGCACGTCATCTGAGGGTCCTAAGTAGCAACTTTAGCAGCTGTCAAAGTTCCAACAAACGGAAGGAGAATCACAACCTAATGAACGCTAGTGAAACGTATACAATATATGGGGTAATACAAGCGAAAGAATAAGTTTAGTGCTTAGTATATCCCCAATTCACTTCTTCAGAGGTGACGAAGCCTCCTCTTTGTCACTGACATATAAAAAATTCGCCGTACTGCCAGTGAATCAGTTGCCCCTATTTGCAAGCAAAATATTTCTATAATTCTGATAAAGATTTTTTCTCAAATGTTTTAGTTTTTTTTTCGCTATCGATCTATTACAGTCGAATGAAATGACGAAAAATCCGACCTCCATATATTAATCGCGATGTTTTTGCAGCTCTCAACAATTGATAAAAGGACGTATAGAAGGACATATTTAAGTCAATTCAATATTTTTAGCCCAATACTTTTTAAATTTATATTGTTTACCAAATTCATTTGGTTTTATGCTCTCTGTGATGCTTACAGCGTTGGCATCCATTTAATCGGAAATTTAAGATCACTTTACATGCTCTATGACAACACAATTGTTCAGTACTTCAAAACAAGTGGAAAAACTAATATACTTCGAATGTCGCAAGGTGGGTGCATAAAATAGAAAATTAGCGTAATGCGACAAAAAAAACTTTACACTAAACAGTAGAATTTCAAAAGTCCCACAATTAGGTAAAATAAAACCTATTTATACGCGACTGTTTTTGCTGTATTTGTTGACGTATTTGGCTCAAAAAGTGGGTGTACTCGCTGCTCACTCCTTCACTTATTTAATTGATGACAACAGTTTGCTATTCGTACACTACATACATGTGCAGCAATTTTGTTGTTATTCGTGTAGGAATTGTATTTTTGTAATTGATGACAATATGTTTGGTTTTCGTACACTTGAAGAAATCATGTTAATATAGGGAAGGTAAAGAGATCAACTATTCATGGTTAACATTCAAATGTTAACTTACTACTTGTCGTACCAAAAATACTTGAAAATCGTCCATATTTTGAAATTTGAAATAAATATCTTTTATTAGCCGTTGATGTTTTATTGAGCAGAACGATATTAAATTCTAAGAATCTATTTCATGCCGCTAATTTCTTTGCTATGGAATACTCAAAGCGAATTTTTAAATAAAGAGCAGACACGTTTTAAGAAATTTCTAAAATTCACGTTTATAATGCTGTCACTAAAAGATAGTAAGACTTTTCAAATAAAACATAAGCGGTTAATTATTCTCCCAAATTTGCTTCACACCTTTCAAACTAACTCTCTCTTTTGCCCAATTCGCTACAGTCTCCTCAAAATGGGTATCCCCGGACCGGTTTTTTGAGTTTCGAAAATAGCCAGAAACCGGAGAGAGCTAAATAAGGCAAACAGAGTGGTTAGGGAAAGAGAAAAGTTCAATTTCTAGAGAAACCGTATTAATGCGATGCAAAGACCAAGAATTTATGTGCCCATAATTATCCAAGACAACTTCAAGCGGGCGGCGTGTAAGCGGTATATGTTGTTAACAATTTGGGCTGGAAAAAGGAAAGATAATTTTCGAAAAAGTTGTTTTTCATCTAGGATTACAAAAATTTAGCGAAAATGTCTTTTAAAGAATAATTAGTAGATTCTTCACAACTCTCTGAAGAATTAGAGTTAATAATGAAAAAGTTAAATGACATTCCAAAAAATCATAGAATGACAGTTTTACTATATAGGCTGCTGTCCTTTTTTTTCTAAAGCCATCGTTTTCGATTGTTTTTCTATAAGATGGCATCTAAATATAATTGAGGTTTGATTTGTGATTCATTATAGCTGATATTGCTTTTTAAAATCACATAGAAAACAGTTTCGCTTTGCCTAAGTAAAAAAGATAAAAATCGAAACAAATAATTCACGTGAAGTCTTCAGTTTCACCGGTTGCATGACAATATTGAGAAAAACGAAAATAGTTTTTCCAACCGGAAAATCCTCATTTTCAAATTGCATCTGAGAAATTCAATGAGAAACATATTGGAACGGGTTTATTAATTTTGACTATTAATGAGAAAGAAGTTATAGAATTAAATATTAAGACGAAGGATTCTAGGAAGACTTAACTACACCATTCACAATTTTATGTCTTAATAAGTAAGTAAAGCTTATAATTCTTCATAAGACTGGAAAGTTCTTTTAAAAGTGGTGAGACAGTAAATGTACTAACTAATTATTGCAACTAGATTTGGATGCAAAAACCAAAAAAAGGTGAAATTCCTCATCCAGAGATTGCTTTTCATAATCGGGAAAGGAGCAGGCTTTTCCTTTGTTGTATATAAAGATCTCCTGTTTTATCTGATGGAAAGAGCTACAAAGGTGATTAGTAACGGTTAATAATTTATGCATTTTATATGAGAAATAAAAATAAAGAAAAAGATTGCGAGAGTTCATCATGGTTACTTCTGTAAATTGGTTTTCCACGTCTCTATTGAAAATACTTCTAACAAATTTCTAATAATAAATTGAACTGACCATGTTTATGGCATTTATTATTGATATATATAATAAAGAGAGAAAAAACAAGCACGCAAATATTTCTGAGACGTGCGTTAATTTTTTTATTAAATTCAATAACCGACTTAACCCTTTTCTTCTTCTTCTTCTTTTTATTCCAGACACAAGAGATTTTTAAACGTGTTTAAAGTTTTAATGAAAAGTAACATGAAAAGCTCAGACTAAAGAATAAAGAGTTGTGTTGGTAAAAAGAATAGAATTTCATGCAATATAAGAAAAGAACAACAATACTACCAGCACAAATAATAAAAGAACAAAAAAACATTTCTTTAAAGTGTACGTGACTAAACAAACAGAAATTAAGGGGAGAATAACAAATGACTAAAATGGCCATTAAATATATCTTTGTATAAACATTTCTACATAAATAAACCAGAAAAACCCCGGTAGAGAGTGAAAGATTGAGAGACGTCAGACGCGTTGATCGCTTGCAACAGCGCTTTGCGGATGATAATGATCATCATCACCGCCTGGGATAATTATCGTTATCTACCATATATGGTACAACATCATAATTACAATTGACAAGACAAGCTAATATGCGTTAATCTGAAACTAAATAAACATCAACACCCAACGAAACTTAATATGTTTATGAAAACAAAAAAAAGTATTTAAAAAAATGGTAAGACTTGTTATGTGCAAAAAGTGATTTAATAAACAAATGCTTAACTGAGTGACGAGCTGACAACAGTGGGGTTGTTGCCGTGTGGGCGATGATTATTAAATGAAAGAGTGTTAACCCAATCAGACCACAACAAAGTGGTTATAGCTAAGGTGACTGCATCACGGAAACGTTTAAATATTAAATTCTCTTTCAATTTCTGTTATTCACATTTAATAATAACGAAAGCGATAGAGTTTATCTTTGGTCTGAGAGGAATTTTGCGATATTCATCAATGTCTTGTCTTAAGTGAAAAAAAAAATATTGAAAAATAATCCTCAATAATTTTGCCACCACAAACTTATTATATACAACATCTTTTGTTTTAGTTTAAAGACCGAAACTTTAACGGAGAAAACTAATGTTATACATCATCCTTGGATAACACATATAAAGCGTATAAAATCAATTAATTGAAAAAAATTGCAAAGGAAAGTTAAATAACTTATTAAGCAGATGTTCATTTAATTATATTGATTAAGTATATAAAATTGCTTCCGAATATTATAGATTCAGTTTATCGTGGCTTTTAATTCACTTTTATTTCTCAACAAAACAAAGGAAATTACATCATTCCTTTGGTTACGCTATCATTAACAAAGCTTGGTTGTGGTAAAGGTCTGGGCTTTTCTAAACTATGTCAGAAAGCTAATTAAAAAAATTACATTTTCAGAGCGAACGGGTGAAAAGGCGGTATCGACTTGTGTGCATTAAAAATAGTTTCTCTAGCTATTTATCATATATTTATATAGATATAAATCTAAAAAAAGGGTTATTAATATGCGCGTTCTCTTGTATGGAACGCTTAATTCTTAAGATAGATAAAAATTATTTCTTTTGTTTCCCACAAGCAAAATGGAGATGAGGGAGCTCTCGGAAAAAAGAAAATTTTCCAATTTTAGCTTCTTTCCTGTGCTCGTTAATGGATAAAGTCAGAAATTTCAAAAGTGATGGCACTCAGATTTTCACCCGCTAGGCAATCGAGTTTTAAACAGGAATTTTGTAGCATTTTTCTGGATATATCGAAAGAGATGGTCTAGCTAAGAAAAAAATAATTGAAAAATGTCGGCGAACAAGAAAGTCCCATTCTCGGCACGTGTTTTTTATACTCTACACTACCCGTGGTACAGCGTATTTTAAGTTTACTCGAATTTATATAAAACCCAGAAGGTGTTACGACAGGACCACCTTTCGTTATGCGGATCGGTTTAAGCCTGCCCCTTTGACAATTCATGTGGTTAACCTAACGGTTGCAATCTTTGAGAAATTTGTTATATTGACGTGTTTTGGTTCAAGGACGGGCGTTATTGAAAATGGCCGCTTCCATTTAAAGAGCTCTTATTTAACAAAAATCGGTAGAAAATAGTATTTTAGTATATATAAAATAAGTGTGAAAAAATTTGGATCGACCGGACCAATTTTTTATCGTAAAAATGTCCTATTTTTGATATATTAAGATTAAAATTATTTTCTAATACTAATTCGATATAGAAATTGACGATCCAAATTTGGATCACGTAATTGTAATTTTGTAGTTCTATTTTTTGGAAAACACAATAATATACTTATAATTATTCGTAGTTTCTCACTAAAGTAAGTGAAAAATTATATTAAGGAAAATGGTCTAGAGAATTTACTGGTAGGGCTTGGCCGACAAAATTGTTTTTACTTGTTTTTTGGTAAAAAAAATTCTAGCCATCTTATTATTGCGCTATATATGACTTTTCTAAAAGTTTTGATAAAAAAAAATTATAGTGAAACTTTTAGACGGGTGTTCGGCTCAGAAAGTGTTTTTTATCACTTTATATATGTTTTTTACCTATTGCGAACAAATAGGGAAGAAAAAACACGAAAGAAGAAGGATTCCTTAGAGAAGTACGTCCGATTCATTCACTTACTTTATCTTTCTGATTGAACATATTTATCATTAAGAAAAATTTTTTTTTTAAATGTTTGCACTCTCTTCTATTGTTTTTATTATTTTTTTTTCTTTTACTGGAACTTGTCAGTTGAGGGCAGGTGTTGCGTTGATTTATACGTTTTCTCACTATTAAAAGAAAATTTTTATTTATTTATTTTTTTTAACAGAATAGCTGACATTCGATTAATGATTATTTTACTTTAATTAACGGACAATTATCGCTTTCCTCAAAACATCGACGGACAGACGGACGTTGTCATCGATTTAAACATGCAAGTAAATTGCAATACAATCATCGTCAATTGAAACACATGACGGTAATCAATCAGCAAATCAGCGAATGTAATGAAGCACAATATATATATATATATATATATATACACGTCTACGGCTCGCACATAAATGCATTCGCATATGAAATGGTGCGACCAGCATACGCTTTTATACCGCTATCTATAATCCACAACCCACTTTTTTGCTGTTTTCTTTTTTGTTTGTACGAACAAAACAATTACAAGAATAAACAACAACTACGCTTAAATATTTAACCAAAAGGAGTAAATACAGTAGAAAGGGGCCATGTATTGTGCGATAAAACAACACCACTCTACAACAAAAAGAAAAAAAAACACAAAAGAAATTTATTGGAAGCTTTGCATTTCTCACACAATACTAACTGACTGACGCATGCAATAAGATGCAAACACACAAATAAACACAAAAAGAGAGAGAGAAAGAGAGACTCATGGTTAGTGCATTAATGTCAATGACGAGTTGGCAGGTAGGCAGACAAAATCAAATTCATCAGTGGGGCATTCAAGTTAACACAATAATTTATCGATAAGAATGTGGGATTTGTAATCATTTTAAATGTTTATGTGTTTCCTCGCGCCATACTTGGTAAACATAGACAAACAACAAACGATTCAGGGAAATCAAACAAACAACAATCTGTTGAGAAATAGTGTTACATCTCACGGCCAGTGGTTAATAGACATGAAATTTTTTTAAATTCTATTGTAGCTTTTTTAGGCGCTGGCTGGCTGGCTGGCTGGCTGGCTTACAACATAAACAAAAAATAAAACAAAAAAAAAGAAAGCAATTGTCTGTGTCGGTGGTACCGTTAGTCAGTATTATTGTTGTTGTAGCTGTTGTTTTGTTATCGTTACTCAGTTACTTAGCCTGCACTTAGCATTGAGTTGCACTCAATAAATATTTATTAGGAAAATCAACAACTAAATTGACTCACAACAACACTACTAACATTTCACTTTTTTATTTCTTCTTCTTCGTCGCGTTTTTTCGCTTTTTTTTCTTCTGTTAAATGTGCTGTTGTTGTAGATTACATTTGCTGTTGATTATTATGTTTATGATGATTATCATGTGAACTACAATGTTGACGACGATGACGTTGTTGTTGTTGTTCTTGGCTGCGACCACTGTGAATGCGATGATAAAAATTTTGCAGATGATAATAGTGAAGAAGAAGACATTGATTGTGTGTAGACATGTTGTTGCATGTTATGGCATAAATTAACTTGTTCGTTCTTCTTCTTTTTTTTTCTTTTTTATTTCATTATTTATTTATATACAATTGCATTTTTGCATAACCATCGTTATTACTTTTTAGTATCGTTTTTCTTTTTATTGCCCAGGTTCGAATTGTTTCTTTAATAACAAAAATAATACGTAACCATAACAATAAGTGACATTGACTCCGTTGGCGGACGAATAATAAAGAAGAGAGATTTGTTTTTGTTTCTCTTTCGATTTCAAAAAAAAATTGGAATAATGAAAACGCTTTTTTTACGTCTAATATCTACTTATGCTTAAGTCTGGCAAAAAAAAAAAATTTTTTAATCGGTTTTCGTAATTTCTGTGTCGCAAGCAAAAGCACGCGTTCGTATAGACGTTTGAGAAAAAACTAAGCAAATTTTCCGTAGAAGCACAGCACAACTTATCATCAAACACTCACGACGACCGTTAATACATACATACACACAGGCAGAGATTAACTATTCATTCACGCTCTCACACTTTTATGTCCTCTATATATTACATACAAGTTGTGCGTCAAATTAACATTTCGTTCGTTTATTCGTTATGTGCTTATATATCGTTGTAGTCGACATACTGAGGTGTACTTAATCACTCACTCTGATTGTCCCATGCATACAGATGTAAAAAAACGAAGAACGGAGAACTAATACAGTAGATATAAAAATGATTGATTTTGATGAGATGATTTACCCATGGATCGTCTATCTATCGAAAATAGAAACGTTGTTTAAAGAATCTGTGTCTAATAATTAGAAAAACTATTTTGAACAAGTGGTGTACTGTATGGGTATTGCTGTCGATATAAATAAAGAAAACTTGGGCCACCTAAATTATCGGTCTAAAAATGGTCTTAATCACTTGATTCACACGCCCATGAAATAAAGAAATGCGTCACGAGTTTTATATACTGATATGCGAGAATGTTATCCATGATTCTTTATAACATGTAAGTATGTATGTGTACTTTTCATATTTATTAAATTCCTATGCTGTTGGTCAATTTTTATTCCTAAAGCACATTTCCTTTGCTTTTTCGTTCATAACTGGGAGTGAGTGCAAATGCTAAGTCTAACTCCTTAGTTTTTGTGTTTTTTAGAAATGTGTCAACCATTAGGCGGATGTAGCATAAACTGCATTTCAAAGATTTTTGTGTTTAACAGATTTTTAAAGCTTGTTTTTTGGGTATTAAAAAGAATGTGACAACAATGTGATTCATGCCCTCTGTGGTATTAGACATGACTGCATCATTCTTTTATGTGTTCGAGTACCATTTAGTCTATTAAAATTTTTCTTAAAATAACAAGTTGTTTTTGTGGGCGACTTTAACCATAATTTAAATCTGTTTAAGCAAATATTTCAAAGTGATATTATGTTAGCAATTTATGTGGGTATGTACAAATTCATTCATGCATAGACTGAGACCAAAAAGAAAAAAGTTCTTTTCTATGAATCAATAAAATATTATAGATTCTATCGAAGTTCTTTTTGTACAATTGGTGAGCGTTTGGTAAATTAGTGATTTTGGTAATTACTTGTATAAAAATATACGAGATTATTTATTTTGCTTATTTATGGCAAGAATTTTAGAATGTAACTACATAAAATCTCTTCTAGTTTAGAGGGACGTTGAACGTTTAACTTAAATATATACTGAAAGCAATGAGTACCACATATGGATACTGTTTCTTTCTTACGATGCTAATTGTGTGTGCATGTAATTGAGATATTTTATTATGAGGGAAGGCTTTGTAATATCCATTAATTGTTTTTTAAAACATTAAGTGAAGAAATAAAAGATAGAAAGTTTCACTCGCTTGTTATTTTCATACTACAAGTTTTATTACTCCTTTGAAAATTTTCCTTTTTCTTACTGTTAGCCCAAGCTGTAAGTCCATTTAATTGATGTTTATTCATGTCACTGGCCGTTAATTAAGAGTCTCGGCTATTACTAAACCTATTTTCCATCTTACAAATTAGAACTGCTAATTAATTACGCTAAGACTTGCATTTTTTGTTTTTTTTTTGCCGTATCCGTATCTACAAGATCTAATGGCAAATCAAGTTAACCTTCCCCGTTGATCATACCCGAATACGCGAAGCTATGTGTACTCCATGAACACTTCCTGAAATTTACGAATGACAAGACCAAAGAAACACATTCATTAGGGAAAATTGAGCGCCATTTTTAAATGACGACGACATATGAAAGTAAAAGCAGAGATTTTCACATATATTTGCTCATTAGGCGCTGAAAATGCTTGAATGAAATGATTATTTGAAAAGAAATTATCTGGATATGGATACAAGTAAAACTGTTATAACTGGATCTCCAAAAATAAAAGATACATAGTCTAACGATCCCTAAAACCATGACGAGTGACAGTTCGGTACGGGTTTCGAGTTAGTGGTGTGGTTGGTCCATATATCTCATTGTGGTGCAGTTTAGCCCGTTACATTGAATGGTTTGCATACGTTACCAGGAACACTTAGGTTTGGCCCGATGTTATGGATGGCGGCGATCTTTCTTTTTAGCAAGGTAGTGTCATTTGCCATTGAACATAAAAGTCATTGGAACAAAATTTATTTTTCACTTTTTAGTTCACTTAAACAAAAACTTATTTTGAAAAAATTTTTCTTATATAATTTACTTTTTACTTTTTAGTCTCTTACGCGTACAATTCGAATTATCTATTTTCCAAAGGTCTCATACTATGGGTTTTTCATTATTGCAAGGGCTTTTCCCGGTTAAATTTCTAAGGTCCATTTTTCCTATTTGTAAACCTTCTAATGATTTCACACTCTTAGCGCGATTACCTTTTGTAAATGTGTTTAATGCTTAGAGTCTTTTAATGGACCCACTTTGATCTTATCGACTCAGTACTATTTTCTGAATAGATTTAAGCTCACCTAGGCTATCAGCCTAACTAACGTCTGCTGATGAATAACTTTGCTCAGTCTGCATGTTTCGACGAAATTTAGTATACTAACGTGCTTTGACGCAAGAACAAACACTGTCGAAAATGGTGTGAATCAACTATTTTTACGACTATTCCCCATACGTTGCCTTAACATAAAAAGCCGTTGTATGAAAAATATTCCTTGCAGCGGCCTTCAGTTTGATTTTTTTTCAAATTTCTTTTTTGGAGATTTGCGTTGTCATAGAGTGTGTGCGTATTTTTAGCACGATCAGACATTCGGAAGTGTTCAAAATTTAGATATAAAAAGAGTGTTGTCATGTTGAAAGGAAAACAAGTTAAATTAAAGCTTATAAAAACGAGCATAATAGGCTTGCATGCTTATAAGAGGAAAAGTAGCTCAAGAAACTTTCAAAAAATGGAACATTTTTTAATATTGTCACACGATCTCTTGGATATATGTCGGATTTTTTAAAGGATAGTATTATATCTAAACCCAATTTTATGTTTATTTTTAAAAGTTTTGAATTGACTGCATCCAATATACGTAGCGGAAGATATATGCCATATATAGATTTTTTATTTATAATCAAAATCGATATTTTCGGAATAATTGACTTAGTACACCCCGTTTTTTGCAGTATGATATGAAGCAAAACAAATATTGATAACGAAAAAACCGGAAATTTTAATAAAACCGCAAACTAATAAATAGTTAAACGATGATGATTCAATTAGTGATTAAACGATACAGTTATTTTTCCCATGCCGTTCTATATTAATAAAAGCAATGCACACCGACAATATTGAAATATTAAAAATTAAACGAATTTCTCATGATTGCACAAAACCTTCATCATAATCTCACTTTCATAGCATCATAATAAACCAAAATATTTCGTTTTAATTGCATGTTTCAGCTTTTTTGTGATTTATATTTCATTCTAGTTCAGTTTAACGGTTAATTTATTTTTAATTAATTTGCGTTTTAGTGGTAAATGAATCACAATTTACCGGAATTAAAAAATACACGCAAAGATAGATATACAACGAAAAGCAAAAAATTGATTGAAGACGAATCTTGAAGGCTCGATCATATAAATCTAGAATATTTCCTACGTTAAATCAAATTTATTTCATTTTAATTTCTTTTACGAACTTTAGCGAATGTGAGAAAGCCATTAACTAGCAGATATGGCTATTCGTAATTAAATTGATTTCGTGGAGTTGACTTCTTCAATTCAATATAAATCATACAACAATGATTTTACTCACTTCGCACTAGCAACAATAAACTTATAGTAATAGTAACCCTAATTTATTTAAAATTTAAGTTTAAACGAAATTTTGAGTAATGAAAAATGATCTATAAAAAATTTTATGATTTTAAAATAGATATTGAGTTGGGCCGGTTGATTTGTGGCACGTCTTTCAATCTTTGACAATCACCATCAATGGGCGATTATCATTCGACATTACGTCTTATCTTAGCATAAACCACGCTGGTAGGTGAAAAATTGGACTGCTTCGCATTTATAACAACATTTTAGTTTAGTTTTACCTAAACATTTACGCATTCTACGCAGAGTGGGCGCTCTTAAATCGATTTAATTGAAAAATGCATTATTGGCATCAAGCCTCATATTAGAAAATACCAATTAGGTCCAAATTTGTCTTTTCTAATTTATTCAATTATCAATAAAATTGTTGGGTCCACAAATCAATCGAGATCAGTTTTATAAAAGCTTCTCGGCACCATGGTCCACTCCTTTTGTGTTAGATTGGTTGCATGACCTTCTATATTGCTCATAACGAATTTAAATAGCAAAGAAAACAAGCGCAAAGAGAATACAGTACTAAAAAGTAGCGTATAACGCTTCGTAAAGAAATATTTTATGTTATCCATCTTGATAACAATTATTCTATAATATTATGACGTCAATGCTACTCGTGCTACTCTCCTGCACGTTACTCGAGCTAGCATCTGTTGCCCTAATAACTTACATAAAGCGATATAAATAACATTGTAGTTATTTTACACGCAAATCTAATGTAATAGCGCGCTTTATCTTATTTAGCATCTTACGTCGGCCGAAATACCGAATTTTTTCAAATTCTATAATTTTGACTTCTGAATTGCTCTTCTTAAAACTGCAAAATTTTAATAGCCGATAAACACAAAGATCTTCAATCTAAAACACAAGTTAATAATTCACGGCATAGATATAAAGATGCGATCTCTAACAAAAGGAATTTTAATATTTTTAGAAATATTAAACACAATTTGTTTACAAGCTACGGTAGTTTTCCTAACCTCGCTTTTGCTATTTTCAAAGCAATAGAAAAACCCGAATTTCGTGTGTTGAGCAAATATTGCTTTTTAATGGGAAAAAATGACGTTCAAGCTTAGCATTGGCTTGAAAAATATTAAGACTACTCGTCTTCGTCAAAAAACAAAAACAATATGGGGCTTGCTGATTTTAAACGGAGTCGTACGGACACGGACGGAAGCATGCCAAACGAAGGTGATTATACTAGAAAACATTTAAAAAAATTCCTAAAATTATTCTCGACAATCAAAAAGTCTATTTGCAAGCGACAGCTGACATTTAAAGATATCAAAGTGTACTCGCTATTTTACATAAAAATTAGTGCATGAGAAAAGACTGGGTGACGGGTTTAATAATAGTGTAAAAAAAGGATTTTGTTTCAAACCAGTGGCTGCAATGTCAAAATTTCATTCCCACCCTATATTCCCCCTAGTTCCATATCTGAACCAAAATAAAAGTTCAATGAAAAAGAATTGAATCGAATTATGAGACCACTAAAGCACTGCAATATTAGAGAAGCGTTGAACTGATTGTATCACTCTTGAAGGATACTATGTTAATGAATAAAATCGAACTTTCGTCCGGGAATCTTTGGCTGATATAGTAAGTAAGCGACTGCATTCTTCCATTAGGCAAATCTTTTCGTTTTCAGGTACGAGTGTAATTCTTTCTTGAATGCAGAGTTCGCGTGAGTATTTTTCTCCTCCTTGCAGTTCAAAACTTTCCTAAAAGTGTCGCAAACACTTGCGCAAACGTATCATAACTCTACGGATAAGAATATAAAACAGGAATATAAATGTAAACGTACCAGCAATAATAACATTCCCTTTCATTCTATATCGCGCACAAAATATAAATATTTTTAATTAGCGAATATGTTTACCACAACTATCAGAAGGGTATACTAATTTCGTCGTACGTTTCGCAGTTAAAAATTATTTTCATATATATTGCTCAACGAATTATGAATTAAATTTTCAATGCTCGTCTCGATTGCTAATTATTATTATTATTATCTTGTACGCCACAAAATATAGATTCTAGAGAGAGTAACAATAATAATAGCAATAAATTAAAGACTTTCGTCAACATATGAAGGAGTATTGTGCTATGAAAGTTGGATCTTATCATTAGTTTCACTAACGCTTTATAAATATTGTTTATTTACAATGTGGATATATTTGTGTTGATGTTGAGTATTCGAAAGTCGCCATTGAACCAGAATAGTTCAGAAAATTATTCTACTTATCGGTTTCGAGCAAAATTGTTGACTCATATTATGACAAATAAATGGAAAATTCATGATCGCTACAAAATTAAACATTTGCTTAATATTTATTTTATAGAGTAATCAAATCAGCAAACTTAACAAAAAAGAAAAAGTTCCGTTCGTTTTTTTTAAGACGGAATTTAGATAACCGTCTAGCCTCTGTATTGCATATTCAAAATAATCTATTAAACGTTTTTTCAAAGCGTTGCGATAAGGAACTACTTTCACACGAATTTTTAGAAAACCTCTCAAAAGCTAATGACGATGAAATTAAGAGATTGCACTTACGACGGCTTGGAACCAATTGCGAAGAAATATGCTTTTTTTATCCTATTCAAAATTCTTAACAATAAAGCGAACTTCGCTTGATTGTGTATTCCCAAAATCTTGCTTTACAATTTTATTAAATGCGACGAAAATGACCTTTTTTTATGTACACCAACCAAATAGTAATGACGCAAAAAGGCACTGTTTATAACAATGTAGGAAGCACAATCCCGATATGTAATCCGTTTGAAGTCATGTCGTGTAAATAAATACACACACACAAGCACAACATACACATACACTTAAAACATACATTGTAGGTGAATTCTACTTTCAATTGCGCCGTATTTCAAAAAGGATGATCTTCTTAAAAGACTGAAGGTCGTTTTCCCCTAAACAATTTTATAATGTATGGGGTGACGAGTACGTCATTCAGAAACGTTTATTTATGAACGATATGTTTTGTTCTTGACATGAAATATGGGACATTGTCATTAACAGATTTCATTACGTCAACCAGGCTTAAGGTTTTAAAATTCGAAGTAAGCTCGTACTAGAGCAGTTCATTAAAGAGTAACATCGAGATTAATATGCCGTTGCCCTGTGCATAGCTAAGTGATTCGAATAAGTGAAAATAAAATATATCGCCCTGAGTCACATACAGAGTAGCTATTCTTGGCTGAATTTAATATGACAAAATTACTTTACGCGTTCTTCAAAACAGCTGTCTAGAAATAGTCTACAAATTCAAGTATCTGAAAAATTTCGAATAAGAAAAGCAGATTCAATCGCTATTGACATATATATTAGAAAAATAAAGTAAAAAATTAAATTTGGACTCTAATAATTTTCAAATTTAGTTTTCTTTACAAATGATTGAAATTGGAATTGAAGTGCAGCCGTGATTGTTGAATGAATGAAATGAATCACCTATTCATCTGTAAGCCCTAAAAATTTCCAAATGCTGAAAATAAGTAAGTAAAGACAGAAATTGTAAGAATGATAAGTTTTGTAGGAATAAAGGTAAGAGTAAGGATAAGAGCAGGAAAGATTAACAGATATGAGTATAGCTAGTGGTAAAGTTAATAATTAAGGCTAAAGCTAATATTTGTTTTATTGAAGTTTTCACACCAGAGAGAGAGAATAAGTATTAAGTTTATTAATATAGATTCACTTATTTCGGGGTCCGCATTCGGCAACCCTGTTTAAGTATCATATGTAAAACAGAGATGTCATCCGGGGTATTACAAGTTTAGTGTAACGTTTGGCATTTTACAGGGTGTATCGTACAACCGCTGATCGCTTTAAAATAGTGAAAATTTACTGCAAAAATGCAGACGTCAAATCAGCAGATTATGGTCGACACTATAGGCAGAAGAGCGCACTATAGGTAGAACTGTGACGAGGTGTAAGGAAACTGGATCTGTGGAAGATCTTTTAAGGGCCCCACATAATTGAAACGTACGACCGACTGAAAATATTGATGCTGTTACTGTCAGTGCTGAAGAAGATCCAAATTTATCTGTTACATGGCGCGTACAGCATTCTAATTACTATAGAGACCTGATTATCAATTTTTGTGGTGTGAATGGAAGATATGGACATTGAAGATAAATGATTTCAACAGGGCGGTGTCAAAAGCCGCATGACATCTAAAGTTTTTGCATTGTTGCGCGATAAATTTCCAAGGCGTATAAATTCTCACTTTGATGATAAAGATTGCCAATCAGGATCGCGCGATTCTCCGCGCGAAAGAGTTTATGCGAACAATCCTCTAATTCTTGACATTTTTTAGATGAACATCCATCAAGTCATGACCCACCTATCGTCCTCTATGAGCAGATAAGTCATCGAAAATGTTCCTCAAAAGGATTTAGATCTCGTGGATGACATATGAACGATGTTAGATTCCTTAAATAATGGTAAGGTCCAAACAATACATTGAAAACAAAATTTAATGCAAATCACAGTCAGAAGTGGGTGTTTTTGCTACAAAATATATGATAAGTTGCTCGATATAATGTTTTTTGCTTCTGCTCATCAAAAGCATTTGTGTCCTGATTCAATAGCTTTAAATCTCACATGTTATTATGAAGATATAACACTACTTGCCAACCAACTCCTATCGAGTCTTTGTCTAAAGTACATTTTGATTTCAAACTTAACATATCCTCTTAGGAGGTACGGTGATATGGTTATAAAAATTAATAATTCGAAAGATGATCTAAAATTGAATATTAAATTCTTCCCTCCCACGTTAAACAAACACAAAATCAATTTGAAAGCCATAAAAAAATAATTACAGCAACAACATAAATTATATTATATTTTATTTTTGTTAAAAGTAGCCTGCAAAGTGGATATTTCCTAAAAATAACTTTATTGGCGAAAATACAGCCGCAGAAATAATCATGTGCGAAAACCTGGCTGCCAAAATTAAATCATTGGTCAATGGAAAGAAAATATTGAATGAGTTCTAATGCAGCAACAACAGCAAGCAGTTCGTTTTTGGTTTGAGAGAAATCACCCATGTGCGCCCATGTTATTTGCGCAAGTAACATGGGCGACAAGGTAAGGGCGGAAGGAGAAACGCTGCAAAATTTTATATTCAAATTTTGATTTTCATTTTTGTTCAAAATACAATTTGTAACACTTCTCTCATATATATTATAAATATTTTGTTACAAAAGCAAACAAACACGTCATTGTGATATCTTTCAATTAAATATCAAACTGCGACGCTTTCCTCAATGCATTAATAATAATGCTAATGTTAAAACCGCTTAGTTACGGGTTATTAGTTGTTGGAATAATGAAAGCCATACAAAAAACATGGATTGTGTTTGAATGTTGATTGAATTCGATAAAATAAACTTATTTTCCATCAATCAGCCACGGGCTCTTTGACATCGTTCTATTGTGACATTTGCTATTCAGCTTAATTAACTTTTCCCCAAAATCTATTGGGGAATATATTGCCTTAAAGCGAACTTCCTCTAACCATGACGTTGTGGTGAGATGACCTCGAATTTCTCATAATCTAATGATAAGTAAAAATCTAAAGATATTTGATGAATTTTAAGGTTTAAGGCTTATAAACGTTGCCAACTTTAAAGAGCTGGTGTGTCTAAATAAATATATAGGATTCACAAATTAACTTTTTCTTGTCCGAAAATATAATATGCATGAAAAATTTGGGAATCTATATACAAATTAACGTAACATTACATAACATAAAAATTTTAAATTTACCAAAGTGTAAATGTGGTTAACCAGATAGGGGCATCGAATTTTTCTACAACTTTCTAGTTTATTATCTTTACCATAGCGCGAGAATTTTTCGAATGATCAAAAAATGGTAAAACTAAGTTTTCTTGATAATTGTGGCGTACCGCAATGAACGAATTCTTTCCTTTGGACCACATTGTTAATAAAAAATATCATTTGAGTGCTATGCAGCTTGGAGCATTTGTCGCCACAATTACAAATACACTATAATGCTGCACTATGCACTCATTACTTAAGTTCTTCAGCATTTTCTTTTTACAAGAAATTCGATCATGTCATTTGCAAGCAACCGCCATACTCTCGAAATTTGAAAAGTCCTCCAAATTCTTCATTTCAGTTTGATTGCAAAAATAAAATTAAATCGTAAAAGTTCACTGGCTTAGTAAGAAATAACTAGTGAAGATATAGAGATGTCAGTAATAGTGCTAAGCTGAGAGAAAAAAATCGCAGTTCATTCAAATAAGTCCTCGTAATTTAAATGAAAAAGTGTTATTAGCTTTAGATTACAATATTATATCCTTGCGGCTAATACCGCCCATTTCCTTTAATTTCATTTTTTGCTTAATGATTTTATCACTTAGTTCGTATCCACAAATTGCTTTATCAATAATAGATTCTTAGCTTACTTTGTATGTAACAGATACACTTTGGTCGGCCCAACCACGTCTGAGTAATGTTGAAATTTCGAAATTCTACCCTTGGCTGACATGAAAAGCCGAGAATTCAGATAAAAGTTTAAAAATCACTATGTATACGTATACTGTTAACCAATTTCCAAGAATACCATCAATTAAACACGCATAACAACAAAGACTGAAAATTTGAAACTTTCAATTTATGATTTGAAAATTTTACACAAACAACAGACGTTTGATTCTCATCAAATTGCAAAAAAAAAAAAAAGAAAAGAAAAGAAAAACCGAATTTATTCATTATTGAATGTGACAGGTGCCCCAGGTTCGATCTCAGTCATATATATATTGTTTCTTACTGTTGAGGCGTCAAAATGGGCACATGTTCAACAGAAATGATTGTACACGACGTTGCATAGAGATATAAAAATAAATTTTTATGCATTTTTTTTTTCAAAACCTTTCATTTTCGCTTTCTTCGCTATTTTAAGAATTTTCACATAACACAAATTTTCGCTCAATGTTTATGAAAGATTTTCTCACTGCAATACAAATAAATATTAAACGTGATGAGCGTATGTGCAGTTGGTTTCGTTAAGAATGTTTCCGTATTTTTTGGAATTTTCTTTTTTTTGTTTTTTTTTTCTGTTTAAATAAACACAGCACAGGTGCTCTTGTCTGTCTGCTAAGCACATAAATAAATAAATATCGCTTTATATATAAAAATATTTATTTTTATTTTGATGAAGTTTAGTATTGTTATGGTTGCTATAGGCAAACAACATAAATCATCTGACAACGCGCATAAATAATCGACAAGTTTAACGCATAGTCAGTCAGCACACACGCATAGTAAATCTTTGAGTAGCAAGATCATCGATTCATTGACTTTTGTTGTTGTTGTTGCTATTAGGTTGGTTTCACACCAAATATTTGACGTTAGGCTAGAAACTGCATAAGAAAAAGATGAAAGTGCAGACTAAACCGAGACATAAACTAAATGGAAGACACATACAGACACATACACTTACGGTTAGACGATACACTGACTAGCAGCATAAACATATGGTGCGAATATTTCAAACAGCTTTTACCCACGTTTTAAAAATGATAACCTACCTATAGAAAATAAAATACGCACTTATACAGACAACAGACAACATAAACACACACACACATGCCACAAATATGACATGTTTTGTGCGTAGTTACTTTGAGAGTAGTTTAGCAAAAAAAAAAAAAAAACGCCCGCTCCATTTGGTATTGAGGTAAGCCGACCAGATCTAATACAACAAACAATTGAAGAAAAAAAGAGCAAAAAAAAAAAGTTTAAAATAAAAAAAGTAAAGCGCGTTTTTTTCGTTTTTTTAATACCACCACCTTACATTGTATTCTGCGCATGTATTAAATATATGTTTTTTTTTTACAAGGGCAAGTCATAGCAACAGCAAAAGCAATCTCAAGTCAACCAATATGGTTAAATTGAATCACAAACAAGTTCATGATCATGAATGTTTTAATTAAGTGTTTAAAGAGCGTATAGTTGTTGTGCGAGCAGGCGCACAAAAGCTTAGTAACAGAGCAAAACTAATAATAACAACAACAATAATAATATTAAAGATGATTATAACAGCGTTGAGATGATGTTGTTGTTGCTGTTGATGATAATTATCAAGTCAATACGTTAATTTTGCTAGTAGAGAAGACAAACAAAATGGTCCCCGACATCACTACTATAAACACGAACGACGTTCAACCATAACTGGCTCGGCAAATTAACGTAATTTGTGAAATTGCTCCAACACTAATGTTAACAACAAATTTACTGGTTTCCACCATCGACATAACACTTGCATCTAAAGATTAACAAACCGAAACACATTTGCAGTCAACTAAATAGTAAAATATCGTATATCACCCTCACCTCATACAACGTACAACGTACAACTATCGAAAACATACGTTCGTTTCAAAAACTCACTAAGATCTGCTTTAATGGAAAAACACATTTAACGATCCTCATCGAATTACGTACAAATTAAAAGCTATATTTTGCACCTCACTGCCTTTAATTTTCATTTTTTCCTTTCTTTGACGTCGCAGCAGCAGCACATCTTGTTCGTCGTCCCTTGCCTGCTACTTGACCGGCTTGGCTTAATGATCTAAGAACGCCTAATTAGATTTATAGTCCGTTTAGTCATATAATGTTGAAGAGACGAATGGTTCAAATATATTTTTGTTAGTTAAGTTTTTTATGTTTTTTTTTTTTAACTTTATTTTCATATATTTATTTATGGTTTTTTTTTGAAGTGACAGGGTTACTGCTGCTAGCAATCGCGACAGACGTTCAGGCATCACCGAATTTTTTAACATCAAGTTAATCTAGATTTTAAAATTATTACATTGAAAATAAAAAAGAAAAAAAATTGGCTTAATTGCAGCACTAATAACCCGCTGAGGAGGCCACTGATATTTGCTTTCAATTTTTGTCATCGTTAAAAGCCATAGAAAATAAAATTTTTCGAACGGGAGCTATAACACTACTGGATTTTATGTTTCAAGCTTTAATAATATTAAACGTTTGCTGTGCGATGGACACGGAGAACCAGTTGCTTTTTTCATAGCGATTATGCAGACAACAACAGTTGGATGTAATGCAACGATTGCATATAATTGTTGATGCTGCTAACGGTTATTAGAGATGTGGATCAAATTTACTTATTCAACCAAACAAGCAAGTAAGAGTTAAAAGTTCAAACATGTTGCCATAGACACAACACAGTTCGATTGAAATGTAGAAGAAGAAAACTTTTTTTTTTTTAAAAAGAAGCGGCATCAGTTTCAATATCTTAATTTATTGCATTTGAAATTCACGGTTACGAATTGTCTATAATTTGATGTAACTATTATCATAAGATGTGCACAGACGATAGCAAAGCAATTCAACAATTATTTGTTGTACAAGTCACACTTCATTGGAAATACCACTGAAGGACGATGTAAAGACATGTTTCAGTTACAATTCAAATCCGTTTTTTATTTTATATAACATAATAATAATAATAATTTAGCGCTGCATGACAAGCGGTCGATGTATAATCTTTATGTGGAACTTATATGAAAGGTTCCATCTGGTTTTATATATCGTAGAGAATTATTCATTAATGTAAGTTCTTCTCTTGATTAAGCAAAACTCAAACACTAGTTATACCTCTGGTAAAAGCTCTATCAAAAAGTTCAATATCTATGTAACATTTATGTTTGTACTTTACACTATTTGTGGGTCAAGGGTATATTAAGTTTGTACGAATTGTGATGCAAGATGTAGGACGACTTGAAATACGCTCACCTTATATTATGACAATCGATTCAGACTGAATTTGTGAATTTGTTTAAGCCTGCCCCCGTATGTCTCTCTGTGTATATATACCTACATTTAGCCTAAAGACCGCTATTTTTAAGACATTTTCATGAAACTTAGTACACTTACATCACTTACTTAAATCAAGCGCAAATGCTATTAAAAATGAATTGGGTCGGGCCATTTTTACGAGTAATCCTCACTTTCAAAGAGTCGTTCGTTTTTAATACTTCTCGACAAAAATTGATAAAAGACAATGGAAAATTTAGAGAGAATGAGACCATCTTTTAATACCTTTCATTAATACGAGAGTTTTACAAAATAAAAATCAAAGTCTAATTTTTAATACTTTATGGCGACAATTTATGCAAAGTAGTGATTTGACGTATAAATCTACTATGTTAAAGCTTGGACTACGTAGTTCTATTTTTCGAACCCTCTTTTTTCAAAGACTAATCTTTAACACTATGACGAAAATTGGTTGAAAATAACGATTCGACTTATATATCTACTATGCTAAACCTTGGAGTACGTCGTTTTATTTTTCGAACCACTTTCTTTCAAAGCCTAAGTTTTAACGCTATGGCGAAAATTGGTTCGAAGTAACGATTTGACTTATAAATCTACAATTCTAAAGTTCGGACTACGTGGTTCTATTTTTCGAATCCCTTTCTTTACATTGATAGTATGCTTTTATATATATCAAGATCTAATGTTTAATGTTTTATAACGAAAATAGATTTCTTAAAAAAAAGAAAAAAATTATTAAATACGAACCAAATACTTCGTATCACCTTTTAAGATCTTCTATCTTTACATAACATTTTACAACATTTCTATGATATTGAATCACATGAGATAACGTAGCGCATGGTTTTTAATGATCTATCCCTGACTGTATCGTTTTAAATTAACAATTTAGATTTAAAGATCTGCAAAAAAGTTCAAAAAATCGTTAATTTTTTCAACAATAGATGGATTTTAATCAAAATTTATATAAATTTGGACAAAACATTTTGACTGAAAAAAAACTATGCATATTTATCAGCAAAAAAAACTTTTGCGTTTTTTCTTTTTATCAATTATTCAAATTTTTTAAAATGAATATTTAGCAAACTTCTGTTTATTCCTAATGTTAAAATTCATTGGAACATTGAGGTTTTTTTTTAGAAAGACGATAAGTTGACATTTTGTTTTTGTAATCACCAAACATAAGTGGATTTCGATTTAAAAGGCATCGAATAACTTGGACTTCTACATGTACTTAAGGGTTTATTAGATCCTACGTAAAAAACTAAGATTCGGTAAGCGTCCATATTGGCGTTTATCGTTTGACATACAACTGACACTCATATTTCATGCAATGTTTCTCCCTGTCGTATTTGTAACTCTTGCTCTATATTACTTCATATACGTAACGAACTAACACTCGGTAAGCGTTTGAGCTGGTGTAGACTTTTATCGTTTGACATACAACTGACTCGCTCTAAATAACTTGAACGTGTGCTATATCCCCAGCGGAAAAAGATTTGAACTAGACTTTAATTTTTGGAAACAGCATCCGCGATTGTTATCTTCACTTTACCACTTTGAATGACGATATAATAGAATAGATTTAGCAGAATACGTATGCTTATGATCATCAACAAAAGATCCCAAAAGGATTTAGCGGCGTTAGTTGACGTGTTTTTGCAAGATATTACTATATTTAAATCGAAGACAATAGTTTATTATTTACTAAATAATATATGCATGCAGCAATCGTTAATCTATATAAAATTGTTCTATTAGAAGAAAAATTGAAATTAAAATCATATCATCGAACCCACAATGAGGTCTGATAAAAACAAATTTTTATTGAATATGAAAAAAATGAATTAAAAAGAAAGTTAAGAAATTTTAAATCAAAATATTCAATAACTTATTACATAGCAAAGCAATCTTAACTTTAACTCATTAAATAAATCAAAATTATTAATTTTGCAGTAGTAAATAAGAAATTTGAAATCTTTAAGATAACCAAGTATCGGCGATATAAAAAGATTAAATACAATTTTTATATCAGCATAAATCTGTTACGTCTAATTAATATGACAACTTCTCTTAAAGCTTTTAGTGAATAGTTTATGCGCACATACATGCGCAGAAAATATGACAGTTTTGTATTTTAAAAGTGAAAAATATAGTGAGAGTTTTTTAATGCATGTAAAATAAAGCTAAAAATCTATAAAAGTCTTTTGCACTTAAAAAAGAAAAGAAATATTATCTAAGTATATGAGCGGTAAAGCCAACAAATAACTTATATATATGTACATATATATATACATATATAGTTTTTACCAAGGGGTTAATAAATAATGATATTATAAAAAAAAAAGAAAAAGAAAATTCAAACACTTGATGAAATAGTGAAAATTGTCAACAAAACGACGGTTGGTGACTTGAAAGCATCTCACACCGAACATTACAATAAGAAATAGTCTTTGAGACGCTTTCGAAAACGAATCAAGGGGCGTCCAAGCATAAAGACGCCAATTACAATGACAAGAAATGGCACCAGCACAAATAAATGGATTATATTTTTACTAATTGCGGGGTGTCATAAAAAAAAGTAAACAATTCATGAAACTCCATACAAGCGTGTCTGCTGGCATCTCTCTTTAAATGATTTCACTATTGCAACCGTAGTCGAAAAGAAAAAAAGTGGGCTTGCCGGTGAATATTACATTTATGTAGATGGAACGAAGGTGTTGTTCATGCACACATATTGCATATATTGCAAATATCTATATGTTGGGGAAATTGCGACATTACGTAGAAAATCATACCATACTAGACAACAAGTCGCTCTGAGGTTTATGGTTACAACGAATTGTTACTGACAATTAACCATGAGCCATGAATCAAACAGTAAACAACTTTAAGAGTTAATGATAAAAACAAAAAACAACAACATTGTTGCTCCAGTCAAAACATCTTTACAATAAAATATGTTATGTTTTATGGTGAGAAGTTGCTGCCGATGCTTTTTTTTGCCGCCTAATCAAGAGTTTTCATCACGTTTCGCTTTTATTTTTGCTACTATGAAAAAATGTTTTTTATTTAAATGGATGAAAAAATAAATTGAAAGCAATCTCTATTTTATGTATCATTATTGTGACCTGCATACCAGCATATTAGAGCCATGTTTCAGATGTGAAGATTAAGAGAAACATAAATGATATAAATTGGAAATATGTGCAGCAGAAAGCAATAGCTCTTGTTGTGAAGAGAAGTTTTGGTTCGAAGAAAGAAAATTTTACTAAATTTTTGAGCGATCCTGATCGAACAATAAGATATTCCTTAAATTTGATATCAAAAAATTAAATGAATGGGGTCGGGACCGCGCACTTGTTTAAAGAAACATTTTCGGATTTTTCAAATAAGTTATGGGCCATTATTTTCCCTTTGTTAAAAGGGAAAAAATACAAGTAAAAAATTATATTCAAGTGGAGCCAAATCTTATACACCAAATAAGTTACGGGCCATTATTTTCCCTTTGTCAAACAGGAAAAAAACTAGAAAAAAAATTATATTCAAATGGAGCCAAATCTTGTATACCCACCACAATAAATTTTGTCCCACCAATACCAAAACAAAAGCGGAAAAAATAATATTTGACTACTTTTGATCACTTTGTGTGGTTCTGCCGACTTCGTTCATTTTTGAACGCGAATAGTGGGGTACTCCATCAATAATGAGCAAAAATTCATAATTTTTATTTTACGTCTTGCTGTGGGGTGTCCTTCGGCCCCATTTTAACGACTAACGCGCAAAAACTTTCAATACCAAAAATTTGAAGTGTACCCAGAACGACACACGTGGCTAAATCGGCTCAGAATTTGGCGATGATAAAGAATATAGAATCTATAAAGCTTCCTTTTGGGTTTTTCAATCTCTATGACACAATGAATATATGCCCTTCCCCCCCATGCTTCGCAAGCAGGGCATTTACATTGGTATTGTAGTAAATTTTCTTACCGTCTCCTTCTTTTTCACTGCTCTCCACTCATCACAATTCATTTTCAATAATCAGATAGATCTGCCGTTTATTTCCCATATTACATGCTGTGTGACATGACATCATTCTTTGAAGATGTCGATCGTTTTTTTTTTTATTTTGACTCGAACAATTCGCGATAACGGTAACCGTTCGTTTGAAAAAATAAATAAATAGTACAATGCAGTACACAAAAGGCGAGATAAATTACATTCCATGCAGTCATTGCAAATAATTTCTTCGGTTCAGTTAAAAGACCAATGTAAAGACAATTCCTTTCGACCAGCTAACAAATTTTGCCACCTGTAATGTATTGGTTTAAGACCTGCGTTAAAAAGACTTCAACCTAAAACGAATTTAAATTTTTTGCTTATTTACTTCCTTTTTTTCCATCCTATATACAGAGGCACAAGTATTTATTTCATCGACCATAAACAACAACAAAAAAGAAACGGAAAAATCTAATAGAAAATTCATCTCAAATACGACGTTTGTCCTCACAGGTTTTTAAACAAAACTTTCGACATAAACGTAATTAAACTTTTCTCTCAATCTCTACTCCTTAATAAAACGTTATAATCATTAAATTTACAATAAGTTAAAGGTTTAGTTTATTTGTTCATTTTCTAATTAATTTTATGGCTTAGCTGTAAAAATAAACAAATATGATAATCATCTTCGACTACGCCGAATCTTTTATATCTCACCATCTTTGTCTTAAAAAAAGGCAATAATGTAAATTTTAAGAACCGGGCATAGTAGCTTTTTCTTATTTTGATGGAATACCGTGGAAATTTTTAATGAGCAAAACACCCAGAAGTGGAAGCGTATTCAGCTAAATGCAGACACGTGACCTATGATCAATTTGATCCATATTGAATACCAATCACGGCCATCGTCTCTTCCAAAGTTGAAGCCGATATCTTCATTTTTGCGCCTAGGAAAATATTTACTACAGACATTACACAGACGCAAACTAGGACAGACGAACACGCTTAAATCTATTCTACACCTGATGCTGATCAAAGCTGGGCTCCTTCTAGGTATTGCAAACAAACCAACAACATATTGATGGAAGTAACATAAAAACATGTTTCATGCCGGGTTAACACTAAAAAATTACTTTTCTTTACAAATAACCAAAAGTACATTATTTAGTACAATTAGGATTGAAAGTGAAATAATTTTACTTTATAAAAGAACCTTAAAAATGACTCTTCCATATTTCGCTTTGAATATGCTTTCGAGCCTTCAATTATGAACTGACGCGCTTTTAAAGTACAGCAAAAAATGTCTACGATCGAGAAAAAAAAAAGCTGAAGTGTAAGGTTAGAAAACGCAACATGGTTTGTTTGATAACTAGCAGTAGTAAATGTCCTCAGTCCCCAATTCACCATTACGATTGACATATGACCATATCTCGGTAAAGACACAACAATTGTCATTCAGTCGTACACATCCAAAGCTGGCTCCTCACTCTTCCTGTCTCTTTTTGATCATCACCGCATTTATATACACTTACTCTACTATACTCCCCGTAGAGTGAAGTGTCACATAAAAATAAAAAAAATCATTGACCTCTGGTGACACGTTTAGTGTTAAGTCTTAAAAACACTTTAGTGTCATCATCAAGTGATAATGTTCTTCATAGTTTTCTGTCAATAATGGGCCGACTGGCTAGCTCTTCTTCACAATTAAATATTTGAAAAAGTCGCAATGGAGATTTCAAAATATCGTGCTTAAGAACATTGTCGTTTTGTTGTTGTTGTTGTGTGAAGTATGTGCAAGCAGTTACGATAATTGTTGGCTATAGAATACAAATAAACTCCTTAATGACTTTTTCTCTCACACAAATAACATGACATGAAATCGTATCATACGAAAAATATAATGAAGATAACAACAACTTCTTGCTTTTTGTTTATTTTTTTTCTTGTAAAAGTCAACAAAGAGTAGCTTTAAAACCGACCTTGAACAGGGAAACTTGTATAGCGCAAAAAATCAATAAATTATTTAATCAATTATACAGAATCAATTTATTTATTTGCTGCTCCATTAGGATGGTCCATAGGATGGGGATGGGTTAAACATTTTGTATAAGATGGTCATGAGAAATGATAGATTAGCAAGAAAAAATTTCGAAATATTTCATTTTATTACATCCAGCGTCGAAGAATGGGCGCATATTCATTTCGTCACTTTGTTTGCATTACCTCCGGGAGAAAACTTCAAAGGCTTCATAAACTATGCATACATGGTTGATCAGAAGCAAATCTAGAATCGATTGAGGCATGTCCGTGTGTCTGCTTATGTGTATAACCAATTTCCTCTTCGCAAAGATTTACTTACCTGGATGACATTTGGCGAAAACATTGACAGTTCTTTTAAATACTTTGGTTTTGAAAATGGGTCAAATTGACAACAGACCACTCCTACAGCTAAAATAAGCTGAAAACATCTCCCGCGCCTAACTATCATATTATATATATATATGTATATATATATTTTATTTATTTTATATATTTTTTTACCTTTTTTTCATATGGTGGTTTGGTGATAGATGGAAAAAATTAGGCATTAGTCGAATATAATTTTCTTAACTGTTCTTTTTTTCTTTGCTTTTATGTCATAGAGGAAAAAAGTCACCAAAAATTTGCATCTACCGACGACCCCAATATCAATGATCTTATTTTTCGCTGCCACGTGCATTCGTCGGATTTTTGCTACGTTTGCTACGTCAAACTATGGCATTCGTCGGAAAACATATAAATTCAGTATTAAATCCTGTGCGAATTTATATATGTTTCGCTCTCTCTCTCCCAAATAGCTGTCGTTGAGACACATAGAGGTGGAATTCCTTATTTGGCCATTAATATTAATAATTAATGACTAAACTTTCAGAGATGTTGTTAAGTGTCAATATTCTTGATCAAACTTAAGCGTGTTCCGTATACGTGTTGCTTACCCTTTATTCATACTACAAGCTCAGTAAAAACAAGTAAAAAAATTATATTCGAATGTGCCGAACCTTTTATACCCATCACTTTTATCTTTAAAAAAAGGAGAAAAACTAAATTCTAATAGGTGGGCGTGGCAGCGAAAGAACCTCCAATGTTTCTGCCAAATTTGAAGCCAATATCTTCACTTTTGCAGCTAGGAGAATGTTTTCCAAACACATTAGATAATTTACAGCTGTACAGATAGACAGACGTATCGACGAGTACGTCTAGGTGGACTCCGAATTCCATACTGATCAAGAATATATACATTTTATGTAGTTCCAGAAGCATCTCTCTTAACGTTGTAAACATTTTCACAAAAAAGTTAAATTTCAATATTCCGAGTGGGCGTGATCGATCCTTTCCATTTTGTACCGACATTAGAAGGTAGCTAGTTCAATAAATGTGGAAATTTTTATCGATATGGTTTATAAGTAATAGGCAAACAATCCAACAAATTTGTTTCCCTTAAAAACTTTGGCCGACTTGACCCATTTTCAGTACCAACCTGCAAAAAATTCCAATGTTTCTGTCGAACTTGAGGTTGATATCTTCAATTTTGCGGCCAGGAGAATGCTTATCGCAGGCATTACATGGACGGACAGACGGAAGAATATATATACATTAAGGGGTCTCCAAAGTTTCCTTTTGGTAGTTACAAACCAAACGACAAAATGAAATATACCCTTCACCTTCTGTGGTGTGTACAAATAAAATACGTAAATAGAAAAAAATAGATCCCCCAAAACATCTAAAGTAATTCGGAAAATAGAAAAATAACGAAGGAATTCTGTGCAACGTTGATCTAACATATCTCGCGATTGTAATTATTTTTTATATGAATAAATACTCGAACAGGCCACTAAAAAATACACCCCCTTAACAAGATGTTTACGACTTTTACATATAATATTTACCTAATGTGGCAGGTACAAAAAGAATATGGAGTTTTTCTTGACAAATACGTAAATAGATGCGTATAAACCTGATAAATGTATATACTTCTGATGAAGACGACCTTTTGACTTGCTTCCATTGTTCAATGGAAAGAACAAAAAAAAACTGCTTCTCATAGAAAAAAAATCTTCTAATCAAAGCCATTTTTACTTACAAAGAAATAACAATAACCTGTTAGGTATATGACTCATTTCTAAAAGCCAATTACTGTCTGTCTTTTTGTGGTTTATGATTATTATGAGCCAACATTAAGTGTTAAAATTTTCAATAAAAATAATTAAACGCTACAAGTGAAGCGTAAAGTACATATAAACAAACTAGTTTCTTCTACATTTATTTAGAACATCGAACTTCTTATAGGTAATTTAAAACTTAAAACAAAAGCCAAGCTGTAATAAAATCAATCAATCAATTGAGAAAAAAACAAAGAGTTTGAGAAAAACAATTGAAATTGAGAAGACCTCAATTCTTGTTGAATAATAATAATATGTAGTAATAGTAACATACCCACGATGTTAGACAGTAAGACAACGACTTTAGAACACAAACAGGCGGGATGATAAAGGAAGAACGACTGCAATGACCATAAAAAACATTATAATAGATTTATAAGAAATCACTCGTTTACCATGGATTTCAAATAGCCTTAATTATAATTTACCGACCAGAGCTATCGCTTTCGTGAGGCTTCACTTCACAACGCATCAAAAGCATTACGAATAAAGTCGTCACAAAATTCTTATCGACTTCATGTTTACTCTTCCATGAGTAATTTAAGCTGGAGTGAATAAGAAAAATCTCTTGATACTTTTTAAATGCATAAAATTCCTCTAAAATCAGATTGTATCACGAATTATATTTAATTAACAAATACATAGAAAAATAATACTCGATTTTGCATCTAAAGTCTCTTTCTGGCCTTCATCTGCCTAACCAACACATGATATGAAGTAAATATATCTGATATTTCCCACAATAAAAAGGACTTACTTAAATCCGCTCAACACATTGAAGACCATCTACTGCTGAGTAGAAAAGGTACTTTTAAACGACCTAATACCATTCGTTCTTTATAAGAAAGATAGGTAGTAATTTGATTCATACCATCTCCTTACTCAAATCAGGTGTGTACGTATGAAAGGTAGATTTGAGAAACAGCTGGGTAACACGATGCGTAAAGGATGCACTTATCTGAAGTTGTTGTATTTACAGCTTAGACATCGTTAAACGATACCCATTTATAAAGCAACGTAAAAATATCTTTATTAACAAGGAAGATATCGAGCTTTGTGCCAAATAAAGATCATTTTCGTTGACAACGTTTTCCTTTTGCTGTAACGATAGAGCCTTGTCCTTGTATTGCATCGTTATTAACAATAAAAGTGGGTTTATTTTATGGATCTCAGGCGTGAAATTTCATGAATAGATCCAGGAGTACAATCTATATCGACCGTAACGATTTGGCAGGCAGACTATTCTATGTGTATGATTGGATTAGAAAGGGCAGCTGTTAAAGCTTATTGGAACGGCTAATACCAAATGCTAACATCAGTAATTAAACGATTTGAAGCCTTCGCTGTTCGAAACACAACCAAAGTATCAAAAAAGAAGACTTAATTTTTTTACTTCATATCTGTCCATTCATCCATCCGACAAAGCCAGTTCGACACACTGAAGGCATTCACAACTTGCAGTACTAGTCCAAGCCGGTTATTCTCCAAACGCTAGTGCTTCCGATTACAACTTGTTTGCATTGATGGTGCAAGCACTTACTGAACAGCACTTTAATTCGCACGGAAATGTGAAAAAAGATCAATGATGATTGGTCTTTTTGATGCGGCATCCACAACATGCCAGACAGGTGCTAGCTAGACATGAGCTGTAATTCAAATAAAATATTTCTTATCGTTTTGACACCATAAACTTCTATTTTCTACACAAAAAATTCTTGTTTCTTATTTACTTGCTTGTAAAACATTTCTCGGTAGGAATTCTATTTGTAAACTCTTGTGATGACCTCGTAAATTTCATCAATACTTGGAAACCAAATTTTCTCTGATAATGCATTTGTAAGATCTTAAATAAATAAATTCTTTATTCAATTACTGCACAACAATTAATAGGATTCCTTCCAATAGGAATTGGAAAGAAGATAATCAATTAATTGTTGAGAACTCTCGCAAAGGATCTAAATTAATTTACAATTTATAGCTTTTAAGAAATTTCTCTCTAGATTACAGTTATTTTTATTGTAACTTATTCGAAGTTTGGTTCATTAAGAGTTAATAACGTGTTACAAGATTAATTTCCGCGTTACTTCACTTTACTTCCTTCTATCCGATTAACCCAGAATAACACCGTGTATCATATTTAATATGATGGATTTCACTCATTTTTGTTTTTTAATTTTTTTGTTGTCCTCAATTGAAATTAAAAGGAAAATTGGGTTAATGCCTTCCCCAATACAACATTATGATGATAGCAGTCATTATAGTGTTGTTGCTATTGTTGTTATTGTTAATTACAATTCATATGCCACAATATTCGGTTTTCTTTGTTTGGTTTACGTGTGCGTATATAAACGAGCTCAAGCTTATATCCGTAGGCTAGCACAAACAAGCTTTTGTCCGTGCGAAAGCCAAGTTTACTGGCTTTACAATAAACCGCCAGAAAAAGAATCGTAAATGATTAAAAGTCAAAGAGAAATTCCAAATATATGTGGTAGCATGTATAAGTATATATACATATATATCTACGTGTATATATGTATTCATGTATAGACATAGAAGATACACCGACAAACGAAATGCTAGGCGGTTGTGTTACATTCCAAGCAGTACTCGTTTTGCCTGTAACTCTGACTCTGGCTAAAAGGGCTTTGACCAAAGGCTACTGACACACTTCCAGTTTTATTGTATTGGAACTCATGATGATGACGGTGATGTTGTTAAACATATAGTTGCATGTGCACAATGTTGTACACTTGGTAAGAATCTTATAAAATACCAAATATATACATATTTGTACATATCTATATATACATTTGATAGTCAATGGAGTAGAAAGTCGTCAAATGCAAAAGAAAAAAACAAAAAGAAAAACTTGAGAAAAAAAAACTACAAAATAACGCCAATAAATTGAAATTTATGCTTTAACCAGGTGAGGCAATAAACTGCATAACACACATACAAACAAATGCGCATACATGTAGACACAAAAACACGCGAACACATCCAACATCCAACATATACAATTTAGCTGCAGCAAACAAACGAAGACTATTAAGATCCAGTCTGTGCAAAATCAGTCAATTGTCCAGTTTGTGCTGTTTGCTGTTTGCTTACTTAGGAGTGGAGTAGGAAGAAACGATAGAAATGTTGCGCTTAAAACACATTTGTAAAGTCACACCATTTATATCCCTATAGTTGGCAGTTTAAAGCTTTTCATGTACATTTCATATAACAGCTGTGTGACCCACTCCCAGTTTCGTTATATGTTACAGTTATGCATGAATGCATTTTGTTCAAAAAGAAAATTCTCCTTCTTGAGAAAATTTAAAACAAAGAATTCACTTAAATTTTTTTAAAGTGCTTACCATAAATTTATTAAACACATATGAGTGCATTTAGCACGTGTTTTAAAAATCAATAAAATAAAAATAAAAATAGAAATGCATGCTGATTACATAAGAGCACCTATGCACTTATGCACATTATTGCTTATTTGCTGCTAAGCACTTCAATGATGAATAAGTACAAATTTGCATAAATTGCAGATATTTTTTTAAAAATAATTATTTCCACTACTGGACAACACTTGAGTTAATATCCTTCGTTTTTCATTACTTCTCGTATTTAATTTCACGTTCATTTGTTTCACAATTTTCTCACAGATTATAGCAGCTTTGGCAGAGTTGCCCTCACTTATGCTCCTAATTCACTGAACTGATTTATATAAATTCTTCGCTTTTTAGAACGTAACGTTTGTTACCATAGAGCGCAAATTTGAAACGAAACTGTTCCCGGCTCGCTTCTTACTAAGGTATAGGAAATAGACTCTTCTATGACTAAGGGCAGAGAGAGAAAAAAGACTGAAAGAAACAGGACGAAGAGCAAAGGAACGAGAGTGTAGTGGATTTAATTCAACTGAAACTAATTTAGTAATTCTTTTTTACTCTTTTTTTTCTTTTTTCTACTTAAAATTTATCGTTTTTTAAATCGTTCCATACAAGTTTTGTTTTCACTGTCCAGACTACTACTACTTGTTCTCCTTCTTTTCTCTTACGTATTTCTATGTCCACGCGATTAATCTTTAAAATTTTCCTTGGGTTCAATTAATGAGTTCTACTTCAGCATTTGACAATGATTGAAGCTTTTGTCAGTTAACCGATAACTAACCACTATTTGTTCAATTTAATCTTTCTTCGTTTCTTTTTTCTTCTTACTTTTCAATCTTTTTGGTTCATTTAAATATTAACGACACAAGAAAGAAAAATAAAAAAAAAAACCAGAATTCGTTTTCTATTAGATGATATCGTTTTAAACGTGGCTCACGATTGTTTATAGCTGGAAGCAACTTTGTTTTCAATTGGTGTGATTTAATTTGATCTGCTTGATCTCAGAGTTAATGAATTTACGGTTGAATATTTTGGGCGGTTTAAACCAGTCGCAACTAACTTACGGATGACGAACAAAAAGATTTATGTGAAAAAGCTGGTTTAAAAAATAAGTTATATCTAACGGCTAAATTGAATATGCAGAGTTCATTCATTATGGAACGTAGCAGCAAGTAGTTGATGGCAATAATGAATAAAGGTAAACCGAAACGATAACGTTAAGCAAATGGGAAAATTTTGCATATTTACGTGGTCGATCGCTCACCCGTCTACTTAAATTTTTCTCACTTTGATGGGTAAGGCAAAGTAAATATATTGGTTTGGTACAAAAGAATTTGCGGTCTAACGTTTCTTGAATGTGAGTTTAGCCGCCGACTTTTTTCATTTTTAATAAAAAATTACTTATTGGGAGGCAACTGTACTGGACGTACCTTGGTAGACTTTAGTTAGAACACAAAAGGGCGATTATTTTCGTCTCATTTTAATTTCTTCATTTATTAGTTTAGCATACACACACACAAACTGACAGTATATGTCAAATTTCTGGACCTGGTTACCTCGTTTCAATAACAAAACTAACATCCAAGTCATCGTACGTTTAATGTAATGTTTGCCATTGAAATGTAGAGTTTATTTAACAATCGCTGAACGTGTTGAAATAGTTACTAGTAAAATAGTAAAACTTATTACCCAAACGCCGATTCTGTACTATATACGTCTCGTGAGCAGATTATTGTCAACGTAATCGTCACTTTGAGCGCACTATAGGCAAAACTGTGAAGAAATTTAGAGAAATTGGATTGTGGAAGATTTGTTAAGGCCCGTGCACATTATCGAAACGTACGCTCGATCGAAAATATTGGTACTTTTAGTGTTAATGTAGAAGAAGATTCAAAGGGCGTGCAATCCATTCTAATCGCTACAGAGATATAGTTATCAATTTTTTATCGTATAAAATAGAAAATATTTATATAGAAGACAAGGGATGGTGTCTCAAGTCGCCAAGCACACTCTGTTATAACATTGTTGCGCAATAAATTTCCAGGACGTGCAATTTCACGATTTGGTGATGTGAAGTATCCATCAAAATCGAGTTGTTTCTCACGTCTGAACTTTTTTGTTATATGGTTCCGCGAAGTATCGAACAATTTTTAAACGTTTAAAGCTTTGAAAAGGAGGATCGGGCAAGTTATGGCCGAGCTATTGCCCGCTATGTGCGGATTCATGAATATGTATGGCTTTATATGACTAATAATGACAAGTTCAAATAATATATATAAAACAAAAAAAAAGAATTATGTCTTATTTAAGTTTGCTATCGAAATGCATAACCGTGCCTGATATATAACGACCAGTACTATATGAAAGAAATACAAATATACCTATTGTTCGATTGTACTTAACTTACGCTTAATAAAAAGATTCGAAATAGATTACTCTACAACACTTTAAAGTATCTCTCTGTATATAACGCAAAGATTTTACCAATGTAATAGTAGTAGTAGTCGATAGTAGGTATGAAATCATAGTAAATTTTTGCTTACACATTGCAGGGTATCTAAATTATCTAGATGGTAAAATGCGGGACACTTTCGTCTTGGCCTTATTTCAAAATTAGTTTTGAAATGCCGTCAACTATACAAACTAGGTGCGAACAAAACAGGCGCTTTATTTGTCTAAGGACTGCTCGCAAATATAATATGTTTTTATATCAAATCATTGCGAAATATTTCAAATTACATCTATAAAAGACCTTAGTTGCCCTTACGAGAGAAGGTGCCTGAATTCTAACATATTTACGATTAATTTTATAAAAAGAATTGCCTTAACTCTTACCATCCATCCTACGCTCGGTTCGTCACTGACTGCAATCGATGAATAAAGTTGAACCATCAAAAATTGGTAAATCACAAACGACTTTTGTCACACCATAGAAATATTATTTTTTTTTTTCCAATTTTTGCAATTCGAAAAGTTCAAGCAATCACAAGATCAAATCTAAATTGATGTCAATTGTTAGCATCTGACCTTTGACCTTCTTCGGATTCGCGTGGAAAGCTTATGATTTAAAAATTAATTACAACAGCTGTTAACTGAAACAAAAACACTTAGTTTTCACCTTAACATATTATTCTGCACCCTATAGTTTATAGGATTAGCACTAGTTTTTTCAAATTAACTTCACTAGATAACCCTGGCTGTTGTCATCTTAGCATCCTTCTATTAATCAATTGGGGAGAACGCGTATTTTTTTTTCTTGAAGGCTAGTTCAGGAACGGTTCCCCTTTTCCTTTTCTTCAACCTGAAATTTTCAAAATATCTCACACTTGGAATAAATTCAACCGTGTTAGGCGCTTATCACGAAGAAACGTAAAAATTATTAGAAAAACCCTTTTGAGAAATAAGTGAAGGAAGATATTAACGTATCAAAAATATTGTGATCGAAATACAAAAGACTTCCTCCTAGCGCATGCATAAGCCTATACAAATGCATAATAAAGTTTCACTTCGTCTTTTTCGAGCATCGCAACGTGCACCCGACCCGTTACACACTCTTGAAGAAAATACTCGGAAATCGTAAAAACAAATAAATCGCAAACTCCGCAGACAACTCATAAAATTAACAACAAACTTTTATTCATTTATTTTGCAACAGCGTGTTTGTTTACATTTGTTTGCAGCACGTGAAGATCGTCCCGATCGGTACTAGGTATATAAAATTGTTCTGCTGTTTGTTATGGTTCTGTTTGAAACGAAACACATTCTATTCGCTCTAACGTCAATAATTTCAATTATTTGAAAAAATCAGCGAAACGAAGATTTACGCAACTATCAAAATCCCTCTAATGAGGGCTTACAACACATATACGAGCGACGTAGGCAAACGATTAAATTTTCTATTAGAGGAAAAATTTATAACAAGCAAAAAAAAAACAAACCATTGTTCAACACCAAGCATTAGACAATTAACTTTATTACATTTAATATGAAACAAAGCAAACCAAGGAAAATGAGAAAAAAAAGGTGTTTATGAAAAATTATTACAAATCTAAAGAAACAGCAACAACAGAGCAAATTAATTTTCATGAGCACAAAATAATCGATTGTTAACAAGAATATAAAATGTGAAGTATGCGAAAATGATTGCTTGTATCAACTCAACACAACTTGCATTCATTGTTTATCTTCTAGCGTGTACCACAACAGATCAGAGAATAACCCAGGCATACATACAAAACACAATGTATAGTAGTGCTTGGCTAGAAGAGCAAAGAAGAGAAAAACAAAAAAAAAGTGCAGGGTGAAGGAAGCGGCAATAGCTTAAAGAATAACTAAGAAAAAAAGAAAGAAATATTTTTAATAGCGTTAACCAGCAACTAACTGAGTTGTGTTTGTGTGAGTGAGTTTTCTCATAGAAATCTATTGTTGGAAGTTCTTATATAGACGATTGTTGCTTTAGTTATAAAATATGGCAGAGCAAAGCAGCAAGATTTTGAATACTTTTTAAAATTAAATACCTTCAGTGTTTGCTTAAAGATTTACAAAAAAAAAAATCAGAGTCAAAAAAGTAACGGGAATTATCAACAATATAATACTAAATATTACATAATCCATTTAACATATTTAATAAACCATCCAAGCACTCTCTGAAATGGAGTTAATTTCAAATTCTTTTCTTTGGCATCAAGAGATGTGACCAACTTATTCGAAAGTTACCGAAGTACCATCACATGTCCAAAGCCCAATATTTATAATTTGCGCAATGACAGTCCACTTTGTTTTTTAGCAGGTAAATATCAAATCACCCAATCAGTTTCGTTGACGAATCTGTTTAGAATTAAGGTCTTGATGCTGGCCTGGTAACTCTATCGGCTTATAGTAATAAATATCGAAAATATATATTTTCTGGTACTTTTTTGACAAGATGGCACCTTTAACATTTTAAGTAAAATAAATTGATTGCAACTGTACTCTAACAAGAAATTGTTTATTAAATATATTTGTTGTGCAGGCCTAAGTGATGGTCATTCAAAATTCGACCTTAACTCAAACCATTTGTTTTTTTTTTATTGAATTCGTGTTAATTTCATTTTAAAAAAAATCTACAAAAACTTCTACAAATTAACAAAGTTGCGAAATATAAAGAAACGGCAACAAAGAAAAAAACTTTATTTCGTATAAAGCAAATTAATCATGCAAGTCAGTCAGTCAATTGAACGTCTATATGAGTCAGATGATTCACATAACCGACGGTGCACAGCTCAGTCACAAAAGAGTCTTGTCTTTGATTTGCTTTTGTCTATTCGTCACAACGTCTGCCTAGAACATATACGAACCTATTAAAAATATTTGAAACAATAGTAAAAACTGGATTGTGAACGGTATTGCATTTAAGATGAAAAACGAAAAGATTTCCTCCTTAAGAGTTTTTTTTTTTTTTTTTTTAATATCATCTATTACAGCAAACAATAGCAAATGATGCGGAAAACAAAACAAAAGAAATATAATTCAAACAAATCGTATATCGACGCACACCTTTTAAAAAAAGCAAAAACAACAACAACGTCAGTCATACACATTTACGCATTCACAGCTGCAATTTTTATGAAAATCTTATGCATAAAAAACTTGTAATTGTCTTTAAGACTTAAGGCATAGTTAGAGCAAGAAAGCACGAGAGAGAATTATTTATGCTTTTAAACGCCTTTTCCACCTCTTCGCCCACCTATTCAATCGCAAGTTTAACAAGGAGTTACAAATGAAAGAAAAAAATGTTGCAATTTTTTGGTGAAAAAAAAAAGAAATAAAAACAAATTCAATTTGTCGTATATATTGTAATTGTTTTACGAGTTAATTAAAGAGAGCAGCAGAGCAGCACATACGACAAAACGATATATTATTAATGATATATTGAAATTTGTATAAAAATTAAAAAGAAATTAATTTCAGCAAATGCAAGCAAGCAAGCACTTGTGTATAATTTGACATCAAATAGGTTTATTGACCCCCAAGAAAATCCACAAGCTACCACACACACACATATATATATATATATATATATGTGAGCGAATACACCCATTAGTTACTTCTATAAACAATACAAACACTTTTGCCGCCTCGTTATCATTATTTATTGTTTTCGTTACTAAATATTGCGAGAGAGTTAAATAAATTGTCATTTATTACGTTGTGTATTATTATTATTAGTGTTATTAGTATTATTATTTTTATTATTATTAAACTTGTGTAATAAGAAAACAAAGTAAATTTTTTGATGTTATATAAAAATGCTGAATAACTCCTACTGCATCGATAAACAAAAATGCGTTATATGATGATCACAAAGTAAAGCAAAGATCGTCTTTAATTTAATTTAATTCAATTTAATTTCATTTAATTTAATTCAATTCAATTTTATAATAATAAAAAATTCCGGAAAATTATTATTGCACTAGTTAAAACACTATGAAGTCTCTTTCATTGGTACAAACGCTAAAGCATAGCTAACTAAATATAAAAAGTAAAATGTGAAAGAATTAATCGGTTGAAAACAAAAACATGATTAATCAGTGGTACAAAACTCTTGCTCAGTTAATAATGGTCTTGATGGCAAGAAATCTATATTTTTACAATGTTGTTTATGGCAAAGCCCACTATTAAGTACACTACACAACCTTGTCTGACACAATTCTTTATTACTTTCGTTTTTAAAAATTATATTTCGTTTCCGTGTAAAGATCTGTTTCTCGTGGGAATTCTTATGGGGAAGAGTCTAAAGCGTGGTTCAACAACAAAATTATTTTTCTCTCAAATGTCTTATTTTTCAACTATTTCTGAAGACTAACTTTTCATGAGAATGCTAACTTCTAGTGTGACCCCAAAATAGACTTATATGGTTGAATTTTGTGTAATTAATCTTCATATAAAATTTCTATTATGGACCAACTTTCACCATGAAATATTAATGATCAAAATTTTTTGACACATAAAGGGCCATTTTTCTTGATGGACTAGCGTCCAAAAAATTGATCTACATAGTCCAATTTTGGTGCTGTCAATTTATAGATTGAATTGCTATCAAGGACTCGCTTGCATAATACGATAATAAAAATTCGACCTTTTTAACGTTTATACTGGAGATGATTTAAAAAATGTTCCCATCCGATCCAAATATTTCAAATTTGTTCTATATGGCAGTATACCTCTTTGATTTAAAAATATTAGAAATTGCAATTTTTTCATATGGAGCTATATGCTCATAAAAATGGTCCGATCGCTTTCATTTGCAATAATGTTCGTGCTTGAGCCAAAACACGTTATTATATCAAGTATCGTCAAAACATCTTAAATCTTTTTAAATTGAACACAAAACTTGGACGGTCATAAAACGGACAGAAAGGTCTAAATCGATTCATAAAACGATTATGAATATCTATAAAAAGAGGTAGAACTGTTGTAAGTCCCTCGGAGTCAGAGCGAAAATTTGATGTATCTTTGACCACAAACGACGTAGAGCATAAAAATTATAATATTTCTTTAGTATTATCTAACTTAGGTCTAGACAGATCTTTAGTATTATGTAACTCAAATACTAAATGGCGGTTGATTATTTAAATCAAAAAGGCTTGAAATAATTTTAAAAAGGGGATTCTTCCTAAGGTGCTTAAACATAGAATGCATTTGAAAATGTGACTTTGGAACAAACTTTGTAAGCTTGTTTGGCCTCACTCGTTCTTCAATTCGTTACGAATAGATTTCGCTAATTCAATATATAGCAAGCGGTAACTACAAAAATAAACTGACCACTTTAATTACAACTATAACAATTGATACTTCAATATGGAGTTAATTGCCAACAAATTCCTAAAAGTCAATATATATAAACGAACGCTATTGCTTTTTGTTAAATTTAAAATACTGAAGCGCTCTTTCACTTGTAATGTTAATAAAAAACAGCAATATGCGGCAAAAGAATGGACTAAGAATAGATAACTACGTATTAACTTAATATTCCTCTTGATTTGTTTATACTTGTGTCTTAACATACCACACAAACACGCGCACACGATTCCAAAGAACGTTTTGTTGCTGCTTCAGTTCCCGTTTAAGCTTATGCATCTTTTTATTTTCTCGAAAATTAAATTCAATCTTTATTTAGGTATAAATTAAATTTTTATGATCACGTCAAGATTTGCTTTCTATATTTTTCATCTCATATACAATTACGTTAACAATCCAGTTTCCTCGACTTTTGATTGAAATATATTGCCAATGCAATTTCATTTAATGGCTAAAATAAATTCGAACTGCACATATATGGATAACTATCGATCAAATTTAATCCTTATTTTATTTTATGACTACAAGAGATTAACGTGTTGGGAAATTTATGTAAAATCATCAACATTGAAAGCAATAATAACTTTAAAAACACTCCACTTTGTTAAATGAGGAAATGCCGATAACTAAACTTTCTAGAAATTAAAGGCAAACGTAACAGAAATTAAAACGAAAGAAATATTGAGAAAGGACCACGTGATTAAGTTAGCTTAACCGTATTTAACCCCTTTTCTCTTTTAAATCAACCCTGATTTTGAATAATCGATAAACGGTTATTCTCTTCCTTATCGTTGCTTTCCTTTTGCTCGTTTAAGCAAAATAAAGTAGAATTGCAAAAAGAGGGAAACATGAGAAACAATATGACAAAGAACTAACAACAATATTTGAGAGTTTACTCATACAATGCAATACAATGCTAAGATGCTATAGAATACTTGGTTTTTGCTGTACCTTATAATTACTTGTAAGGTTTTTATTTTACTCTAGGTAACCGAATTATCTCCTTTTACAGTTATGAATATTGTACATGTTTATATATATATATACTCACCTTTTTATTTTGATGTTAGTGATTATTAAATTGATTTTTTATTTTTTATTTTTTTTTTTTTGGTTACTATTTCCAGATATGATACAAAAATTACGGTTAACTTGTTTTTATATAATTCACGAAAACCAATTTTTGTTACAAATAATTGATCTCAATTCTTATCAAAACCAAGTGCTTTTTGTTATTCTTTCTGTTATTGTTCTCAATTGAAGATAACGAAGCTCGCAACAGTACAAAAAACCTCACTCACTTGAAGTAAGAATAAAGTGAGCGAGGTGAGGAGACGAGAAATGTATAATATACACAAATGCAACTTTGCTCTTTTGTTAACCAATCCCGACATATGTTTCGCATGATATTACATGCATTGTGTATAGATAAACATGTGTACGCTTGTATGTGCAACAGAGCAAAAAAATTTATATGTATATATATATATATATATATATATATTACATATAAAACAAAAATCTTCAATTATTTCCCGTTTTGCTATATAAAATCCAGTCCCCCTGTGTGGTGTTTTAAATGCGTATTGTAATTATTTACTGTTATATTCATACACCGCAACTCCTCTTTCCCGTACTTGCTTCAATCAACATATATTTGCGTATTGCAGTTTTACACAATCGACTTTTTTTTTGTCGAATATTTAATTTTTTTTTTCTAATATTAAATTTCTGCATTAACTGAAAAAATGCCAAGAAAAAGAACTTTATTACAGCAGCACTTATACATACACACGCACTTAAGCACTCATTTAATTCTCTGAGAAGTTCTTTCGCTTTGTCAATGTCAGTGTTGTTTTCTTTTTTCTTTTTCTTATTTTACGTTTTTTTTTTTCTCAACTTTCGATAAACTTTTTTGAAGGGTTATTTAAATTTGCTTTTTAATAATGAATTACTAATTATATAAAATACTTTGCGAATATAAATATTGTATATATTTCAGACCGCGCTTTGGTATTTAATAAGCTTTTGTATTAAAACAATTCTCTGTGGACACTTCGGACAAACCTCACTCACGAAATGACTCTAACTGACTGAACGAATAAATCAGCATATAAACGTTTAACGATATTTAACGAAACCCACAATTTGAAAAGCAAAATGCAAGGGTTGCCAAGTCCTGTTTATCAGCACAAATCATTATCAAATCGAAGATTTTTATCTGTTCGTTTTCGATTGCAAAAAATACAATTTTTCCGCTTTCATATCACTTTCGATTTTATATTGCTTTCAATTTTATGATTGAAATCATAATTTTCAAAACAGACAAATTAATATAACTTAACTTACATTCGCTTGATTGCCTCTCCACCTCTACCCGCACTTACAATGCGTTATATGATATATATTATAAATGAAGAAATATTATAGAAAATTATTTGCCGTTTTTTAGTTCGCGCACAGATAAATTTTGCTTTTTGATTTTACAGTAACTAATAAAAAAAGTTTTTGTCAAATTTTTCAAATGTTTACTTTGTTTGCTTTCTTTACAAGACGAAAGTGAGTGTAGAAAAGTTTACGAATTTCTTTTATAAAATATCGAAATCCTTAAGTCAGGCAATAGAATTTTATATTACGCAAAGATTTGTGTCTTTTGGACACAAACCGCGCAAATCCGAGATAAGTTTTTGTTTTGTTATTGGCAACATTTCTGTTTCTGCTACGATAGAAATACAAATAAGGAAACTGCGGTACGTAGTAGTATAGATGAACATACGTTTGTTTTTTTTCGTAGAGTAAATAAATGTTTATGATTTGATATTAAGTTTTTTTGCAAACAGTTTTGAATTTGATACGCAGACGCTATACATACATATAAGATGGAGCATTTCGTAATATTTTCGCAACAAAATCTCTTGAGTTTCACAATTTTCGAATTCATCGACTTGTACATATAAGGATTCTCTGCAATTTTTGAATGTCCCCAGCAACTTTTAGTTTCTGCAATTTGTATATAGGCAGTAACCATATTTTTGTAGGTGATTTTTTACAACTCCTTTTTCATTTTTTTATCTCTTTTAGACATTTTGGGTATTCGAGAAACAAAAGTTTATTACTTTAGTTACATTCTTTGATTTTTTCCTAATCGCTTTCCAAAACGCTTCCCATTAACGACCCCAATGAAATCATTACACTCAATCTAGAAATTCTTAATGCTTTTTATACAGTTGAAAGATATGCAGATGGACAGAACAGAAGAGTTGTTATTATGTATGGTTTTGTTGTTTTCGGGTTAGCTAGTCTAGATCCGCACCATGGATGTTTGGCATTGAAATCACCTCCAACAATGAATTTCGCACCCAAATGGTTGAAGAAATCATAGTAACCGTTATGTTTTAAAGAAAACCGGGGAGGAAAGTAAACTACGCAGATTGAAATATCAGAACCGTTGCAATTCACTTTATGCAAGTAGCTTGTAAATATGATTTTCTGAAGACATTAGAAGTTTTGAAGCCAATAGTAGATTTCGCTAGAATTGCAGAGCCAACATAAGATCTATCATCAGGGTGATTGGGCAGTAATTAGATTATAACCATTGATATTGAAATGGGACTGATTTGTGAAATGAGTCTCTGATATAAGAAGGATGTTGATAAAATTTAAATGAAGGAAAATTTCGAATTCGCGGATATGATTGGAAAGTCCATTGGCACTCCCTATACCGACTCGTAGACTTATTTGCATAATTTAGAGATTAAAAGTGACATCATATTGATAAGAGTCTTTGTCAACCCAACCTGCTTGTTGATTAAATCGTCCATTTTTAAAAAAGGATTAGAATTTTTCAAATCTTTACGTATTTTTTTTTGCTAAGGTTATTGTTAGTACAATCAAGCACAACAGCATTCGGTGGAATTTCGTTTTGGGTATTAAGTGGAGGGTATTCTTCCTGATTATAGGAATAGTTATTAGGTAATTGGGCTTCAGTTGACTTACGCGGAAAAGAATTAGCAAGTTTCTTTTTAAGGAGTTGCTGATTGGCCGGGTGGTTCATTTGACGCATTTAACTTGCTTATTACAATAAGTTCGCGTATTCTCAAAACCTTAACATCGATGACATTGCGGAATGTCTCTTGATTTTAAAGGAGCCTCGACTTTAACGACAGCATGGTTGAAGTATTTCATGTCGTAAATCTTTTTGTTGTCGGTGTTTGGTTCCAAATCAATATAGAACATTAGCAGCAGTTTCTTTGTGAATCTGCGGTAGACTTCGGAGACATTGCGCACTTTGAAGCCTAGCTTTTCAATGCCGTTTTTGATGTCTACACATAAACTGGAATGGTGTAGATTTTTTAATGCTACTGTTTCTGAGCTTTCCTGCTTGATTTGGTAGGTGTGAAATTGAATTTTGTTATCGCATAAATAATTGACTAATTTTCTATATGAGTCAACAGATTTCGTCAGTACTTTGACTAGCCCATCTTTCATAGTTTTGTAATTGAGAAATAACTGTCGTAAACGCCTTAATCATGTTTTTTATGTTTCTTACACTAGGAATTATAATTTGCGGTGGCTTGGGGGAGACTGTGCAATTTGCCACCACTGTGCGTGGTTACTAAATATTGTCATCCAAGCAAGTTTAATGTAAAACGCAATTCAGAATCGCTTAAGTGGGTTTTAAAATTAAGAAATTAAGAAATTAAGAAAGTTGTGTACAATACAATAAATTTTGCTTTTGATCTTGCCCAATGAGGCAATGTGGGGCCGCGTGGAATTTTCTTAGTAGGCGAGTTTTACAACTTCCTCAAAACTCTTTTTAGCTCATTAAATATGTTTTTCCGGTAGAATGGAATAGATTTCTATACTCAGGGGCATTATTAACTTTTACTTCTGTTCGGCGTATTTTATTATATTTGTATTAATTCTATTTACGCTTTTAGTCAATTTTGTACCGGATATCAAAATTGCCGGCAAATTAAACAAACGAAGCTTTCTTTTGCGATAATTTCAAAACAATCAGCAGAAATTAGTAACGCATGACAAAGTATTAAAATTTTACGTATTTGCTTCCAACAATACTGTTTAATAATTAAAGCGTATTGCAAAAAAGGCTAACAATTGTAAATTTAACAATTTCTTCTTTTATTTTAATAAATTTCACATGTTTTCTAACAATTTCTTGTTATAATTAATGAACAGTCCTGTCTTTCTCTTGTGCCATTATCATTGCTGTTATATTATCAATCACACGTCCAGTCACACGTGCAAGTCAGTAGTTGTTTATTTCTGTTATTCTTGAAGATGTACGCGAAACATATTCAATCTCAGAAAAATATTTAGTAATTTTTAACAAACAAAAGTCATTTTATACGATAAGTATTCATTAATTAAAACTTTTCTAGAAGATGACGGATTTCAAACATAAATCAAAGGAATCAAATCTCTTTTTTTTGCCTATCGTCTTAATGAAATTGCTTTAAGGCGGTTGGCATTATATCACATCGGGCACAGCAATGAAGAAAGAAACTTTAAGAAAATGAATGATTTTAAATCTCACCGAAGAATTTTCTCATTTCACCCCTAAAGTTCGCAAAATTGTTACTTTGTCTCTATTACATCGGAAGGATGTCATCTTGGATATCGTATTAGAACCACACTGCAACTAACTTGTCGACATAACCATTGCTGGAATTATTATATGTTTTGGTTGGAGATTTACGTGAGGAGTTCTATCCTTATTTTCAACGAGTGCTGGACCGTCTTATTTGTTTATTAAATGCCCAAGATGCTGAGCAACTCGAATGGACTTTCGTTTGCTTAGCTTATTTATTGGAAACGTGTATTGCCTTTATTGGACGCTCAACGTTACGAGGATTATGTAAATAATTTTACAGTGGAGTGTTTTTCATTTATATCCCGCGATATGAGAGACTACAGAAAATTTTTCATTTTACTTTTCTCTATATCTTATGATTTCATGAAAGAGTTTCCGAAAAGGCTTGAGCATCATCAAGAGTATTTCAAAGTTTGCTCTAAAAATCCCTTTTATATGCAAATTGAACGGTATTTGAAGCTATTACTTCTTGGCATATTTGATGTTCCTTAATTTCTTTTGAGTATGACGTGTTTTTTCTGAAGTTGTACTTTAAATTTAAATGTTAAAAGAAGAATGCATATCTTAAGATGTGTACTCGGTAACGTCACTCCAAAGTATTTCTAAGTTTACAATTATAAGTCTTAGGAAATAAATGCCGATCATTATTAAATTTTGATTACACGATTCATTATTTAATCATCCATTAAACGTAAGCAACATGAGATTACCCACAAGTGAGACAAAGGGATCAGTGCGAGATAAAAATAAATTAGTATCACAGCAAGATGTTATTAAAAAAAATTAAATAAGAATTGTTAAATATTTAAGGACTAAGGAATAAAGCCAAATCATTATGGAATAATATTGATTGCCCAAAAATAAATTCTGGACAAATTCATAAGCCAAGAAACATTAATTCATTCATAAGTTCATCGTTTCTTTCATCATACGAATTTTGTAGAAGATACAAAATTACAGTATAAACCTCTACATAATAATTTATGCCATCGTAAAACAAATGAAAACATTATAGTCTGGTAAGGCCGATCATTAAATACTCTGCTCCACTTTGGCTGCTTCATTTACGTTCGTGCCAAATTATGAAATATTATACTTTGTTTCCATGTAAAGGTATATTTTTCATGAGCGCCCTTGTACGAGGCTAGGTCAAAAAAAGGCTTCACGTGTTTCGAACTTAATAGTTAATAATTATGTGAAATTTTTATTAGGCGCTAATGCGCATCATAAAATATTAAAAGGACCTGTTTACCAGATCAAGGCTGGCTTTCTACAGAAACGGTTATATGGCAAGTGGTTCAAAAAATGGTCGAAATTTTTCACATTTATTTTGCATGCCAAAAAAGTAATTGCTACCGGTTTTTGTCGAAAAAGATTAGAAATTGCAATTTCTTTCACATAAAAATATTTTCAAACTGGGCTTAAATCGACTTAGAAAATGGTTCTAAATCGATTGGTAAAATAAATTGGTAGAAGAATGTTTGACACAGACATTACATATCCGGACTGATGGACAGACATTCCACATATTATATACATTTACCAAGCGGCTGCTCGTGGTAGTCATTTTATCAACTGGCTGCTTTCGACCACTGTTTGTCAAATGGTTCGATGAATGCATACATTCCAGAACCTATATAAACATTTCGATAAAGTCCTGTCTTAACATCCTCTACACAGGCAAACAGTCTGATAGAACGGCTTAAGAACGGCTTAGGAAAAGACGATACCTATGTGCAAAGTTAACATTTCGTAAAATGCAAAAAAAAATCGGTAAGACTTTGGAAGCATAAAAAGTAAAGTTCCTGATTAACAATTAATTTGTCTGCTTCTCATGCTTATGATGAGACGAAAGAGAACGAGTTCAGAAAGAGAAATTTTTTTTATATGTTTGCTCTCTTTATAAGCTTTTGTTATATTATAAGCACTTTTTTTTAAAATCGAAATTTCGGTTATTTCCGAATTGTCGATCATTCTGGAATTGTGCACACACCTTTAGTTACGATGACGACATAATTTCCAAAAAGAATTTTTTTTGTAAAAATTCAAAATGGCGGAAGCTGCAAGAAATATTTTTCATATAACGGGCTTTTAAATTAAAGCGTTATACGGAGAGTGATCGTGAAAGTAGTCCGACCCAAGGCATTTTAGTCAGTGTTCGTCGTTGAGCACGTTAGCGTACTAAATTTCGTCGAAAGATCTCATCATTTCCGAATTGTAAACTGAACAAAGTAATACATCAACAGGCATTAATCTGACAGACGGCCAGATAAGCTTAAATCGATTCATAAAAAAGAGATCGTGATTCGACCGATGCAATCGAAGTCGGGTGCATTGAAAGTTCCACTGTACCACAAATCTGTAATTTATTAAGACGTGGTAGGGTAGGGTATAAGAGAAGAAATAAAAATTATGCTAATCAAATTATATAAAAAAAGTTTTCTTTCAAAAAAAGTTTTTATTTAAACGAACTAATTTGTGGAAAACAAATTCTGTCGCGGCCACTTTTATGGGAGCAACCATAAATATACAAGAAACAATATCGGTTCTAAAAAGTCAAAACAAAAAACCGGCTTCGACGACTGCGTACATCAAATTTTGCGCTCGTAAAAATTAATTTGTTGTTAACTGTATTAATAATTGATTTATTATAATTTTAATCTCAAAGCTATAAGAGCAACACCCACACAAATTAAGAGTATGAGACTTTTGGGAAATAGATAATTCGAATTGTACTCGTAAGAGTTTAAAGAGTAAAATATAAATATATATTTAAAAAAAAATTTTTTATTTAAGTAGAAAATAACTTTTATTTCAATCACTTTTATGCGAACATATAAAAGCTTAGGGCGTTTGAAAAATCGAATTTCTTATATAGGAAAATCTTAAACGCCCTAAGATTTTGTATAAGGTCACATATAAAAGTGATTCAGATGAAATTTATTCTTCAGTTTTTAGTTCGCTTAAATAAAAGGTTATTTAAAAAAATGTTTTTTTTAATATAATTTATTATTGATGTCTTTATAACTGCATTGATGCAATATCAGATAATTTTCAGAACATTTAAATTTTTCTTATAGTTTCTGCTTTATATCACATATATATATTTCTCATATTCAAGGCATGATCGAGAATAGTTTATAAGACGAAAAAATTAAATATCACGTTTGCGATGTTTTTTTTTGCATTTATTTATATTATATATTTTCTAAATTATAAATATTTTTTTATAATTTTAAACTTAAACTTGCTATCCTTTAAATAAATTAAATTACAATGATATGGCGTTAATGCATTAACTTTTTTATAATTACATTTAAGCAACAATGGATTAGTTTATGTGAACGTACGAACGAACGAACGAACAATCACACAATAGCTATTTACAAATACAATTGAGCTAAACACTTTACATATATAAAAGCATGTCATAAAGGGATGAACAAATATAATGTCGATAAATACAATAAAATAAATTAAAAGAAGAAAAAGAAAACGATTTAAAATATATTTAACTCTTAATTAGAGGCATTAAGGGTCTTTTCTTTTACTAAAGTTGTCTACGAGAGACAACAAAGACTAATCATTATAATGACTATATGGATAAATTGAAATGCTTAAGCAAAAGTCATATGATTTGTGTACACTTTTGCCGTAATGAGGTCCGTAGACTTGACTATCAATTAGGTGGGCAGAAAAGGAATTTCGTAAAATCGTTCTTCTCTCTTCTCCATTTTCCTTTTTTTCTTTGTCAATACCATTTAGTAGAAATTTCTTTTTGCCCAATCCTATATAAATGCATGTATGTATGTATGTATGTATGTAGTGCTTGCATGTTTAGCTTTTAAAAAATGTGTTTCTTTTTAAGCTTTTGCTTTAAACCAAAGTAATACTAAGTCCTTTGGGTAAATTCAATGGTAAACTCATTTCCGTTTTTGGCATATTCATATCATCTTCGTCTTCGGCATCTGTTTCTGCTTTATATTCTTTACTTAGGTTAATAAAGTTTTCTTCCTGTGATGACATATGATACGTCAAACGTTTTCTTAACTTGCTTGTGTTGTTGCTATTATCTGTTATTTGAGCTGTTAATGAATCAGGCAGCACTTCCGCAATTGTAGCGTCAAAATTTAAGACAATTTCATCATCAGTCAATGGCCGTGACCAACGTTGCTTGGGTTTAGTGGGACTCATAATTTGCGGTAAATTCTGCTCTACTATTGCATTGTTGTGGTCATTATTGCTTTTAATAATCGATTCTCGTGACAGAGTGGTACCTATACGTCTAAGCATGGCTACCACTTTTCCGTCAATTAAAGGTTTCCTTAAGAAAGTTTTATGGCTTTTAATGCATTTAATATGATCTTGATGTCTTGTTTGTGTAGTGATATTGACTAGATTTTGTTCTTTTGATGATTTTAAGTAATCGTTAGCTTTACATTTCAGACATTTTACAACACTAACTTTTCGCTTCAAAAATTTACTATTAATTTTTCTTTTATCACTTGCTAGCAATAATAAGGTACGACCACACGAGCATGTTAACCTTAATTGCGTTGAATACGTCTTAGATCGTCTTAGATTTCTTAAACGAACTTGGGATTTCTTGAAATTAGTTTTAGACTTTGGTTTTGATTTTTTTAGCTTATAGTGGATATTGCTTGTTGTTGTTGTTGCTGTTATTGTTGCGCTATGATCTTCTCCTGTAATTGATTTTTTATTATTTGTTGTTGGCACTCTTCTTATAGGACGACATATAGCAATAGGACGTTTAGCGTTATCGTCTGTGGTCAACTTAGTTTGCATAACGCTATTATTGCCACTGTTCACACTGGCTCGAAATGTCCCAGATGAACTATCGGCTTCGTTACTGTTTAAAGCTTGCAGTGAATGCCAATTAATTAGCCAGTTATTACAACTAAAACACAGGTACTTGTCCTCATTCAAGGGCTGTAAAGAAAAGAAAAAAATAAAAAAAAAAATGATCGGATAACTGACATGTGTTTAAAATTAGACCACAAAACTAATCAAATTATTTTAATAGTTGAAACGCTCCATGAATTCTCTCTTATTTCGGTTATAGTGCTTGAGAAAAAAAATATAATAACAGTTCTTTTTTAAATATTAAAGAAATTTAATAGCAAAACAGAGAATGATACGCGAACAGAATGTATTGCAGAGAGAGAAAGAGAGAGACAGAGAGAGAGAGAATTGATAACACAGACAACTCTTGTATGAAATGCATTTATAATGTAAAAGAGACCTATAGAGAGAGAAAAAGAGTAGCCTTAACACCTATTATGATCATAAGATCATAAGTAGTCACCTGCCGCCAAAGCATTATCAACAAAATTATGGGATTTCATTAAGTGTAAATAGTGATATAATTATATATAAGAAAAACGCATATACTGACACCTTTTTCCACAAACATATTCTTATCTATATGTGAGAGTAAATAAAAAAGCTATTTTGAGACGAATTTTGGTTATCCACTACTTTTATCAAGGTAGAGTGTTTTAACTTTTGACATTCTTGGCCTCACATATGTGTACATTTAGTTCCAATAGTGGGCAATTAGGAATGTGAAAAAAATAAGCAAAAAATCTTCCCTGAAGAAGTTAAGATCATTACGGCACTGTAATCTTAGCTTAGATTTAGGTCTTTAAGCACGATAACTTCCTTCAGTTGCTTAGGTTGCTTACAAACTACACCCTACCCGTACGAAAGTATATTGAATTGCTTCTCTATTTATAACAAGCAAAAATAAACATCAGAAGTATATATAAACTTGAAGTATATATAGACTTGAAGTATATATAGACTTGAAGTATATACAGACTTGATCACCATAAGAGTCGGAGTCGATTTATATATGTTCATGTCAAAAAAGTTTAACTTAAGATCCATAACATATAGGGTTAATCCATTTTTTGGTGCTGATTTGCCAACTTTGTTTTAGTAACATATATAAAACAGAAGTGTCCACGAGAGCTTCATACGTTTAGTGCAACGTGTCCCGTTTTATAATATGTATCGTGTGACAAGTTTCATTTAATAAGTTTTGCGCGTTATGGTCGACACAATCGTCCGCCTGAGCGCATTATAAGCAAAACCGTGCAGAAGTTTGAAGAAATTGGACACGAGACGGATTTATTAAGGCCTACACATCAACGAAACGCACGCTCAACCGCAAGTATAGATGGTTTTAGTAAAAGTGTCGAAGAAGATCTAAATTTATCCATTATATGTGGCACACAGCTTTCTGATTGATACAGCAGATTGGCTTGAATTGTGTTGAAGATATGCGTGAAAATGTTTCGATCACCTAACTGTGTTACATTTTAAATTAACAAAATAATTCGCAATTTTTATGACTTTGTGATAGTTGATAGATTTATTTTAAGACAAAGGCAAATATAACTATTTAAGGAAGGAAGGGGTATGCTTAAGGTCATATATCGTCAATCTGAGTTTGAGATTTTGATTGCGATTTTTCGTTGTATAAAAGTTATAAAAACTAAAGGAACTAGCCTAACGGCCAGAAACAATTTATTTTAATCAAGAATTAACGAATAATTCATACTTTATGCGACCTTTTCTTATGAGTGTTTACAACTTTACAAGGGAAATGAGAAATTAAGAAACCCTATGTCAAACGTGATTACCAGCTGAGAACGTACATGAAAAATTTCATTTGTTATTGTTGTGATATAGTGAAAAACGGGCAGCTATGTCAAAATTGAGTAGACATCATTTATTGGTAAAGTTCTTATGTGTACCTTATAATAATAAGCACTTCGCGTAAAGAGTATTTTCCGTAAACCGTAAGCGTGGGCCAACGCACATAACTACACCGTGCACACTTCCATGCGTATGTTGGATATTACATCTGGATGATAATGTGGATGCCCCTATGGGTATATCACGCTTATTTTTAATCTTGATTACTTGGAACATCTGGGTTAAGTTTTACCGTTTCTCTATACAATTGGAACGATAAGCGAATATGTCTAAACTTGAGCTGTCGCATAGCCGAGTAGTTAAGAGTCGCTACTACCAATTCTGATGGGCATGAATGCAAATCTCACTGCGCTTTGGTTGTAACCGCCGTAATTGCTCAATCAGTAAAGGCCATAGCGCTTAGCGATCGGATGCTAAGCTGATATTACGCTCCTACCTTCTATCTCTTTCTCTCTCGATTTTCTTCTCTTTCCCCACTTCTTCCTGACCAGCAAAATGATTGGTCAAATAAAGAAAACTTTTAATGAAGACTCTATATATTATCTACGGATTCTTTAAACTGCTTCTTTTGTAGCAACGAACGTTACAATGTTCATGATATATCTACTATACCAATATTGCTTTACTCTGATGAAGTTATACGAAATACACGGAGTAAAACCGCACTGATAACAGCAGCTGTCGTAATAACTCTTTAAAATGGTTTTTTTGTACTCACGCAACTACTGCCGGTTTTTGGTAAATATGTAAAAAACAAAAAAAACGGTGTCATTTCATTCAAAGGTGCAGGGAAACGTATATTACTTTCATTGAGTGTCTGTTGTTACTACACATTTTTCTTAGGTGTGCTTTCGTTTTTATTTAAAAATTTTCATTAGATCTTTTGGCTTTTTTTCTTGGGATCGTAAAGCAGATGACGCGTGCTTTATATGATAAACAGCATTGGTAGCAGCGTCTACGTAAGAAGAAAAGTCTTAATCATAATAATAACGTTTCGTTATAGCATGTCTCTGGGTTGGTCTGTTAGTAGTATATCATGTGTTGTGTTTAATATTTCGGAATCGATCACCAGGTGCAAAATACTCATGCTTACCTACGCAAACGATTGTGTGTACGTATGTTTAATATAAAGAGAAATTATCGCACACATACAACCTTAGTCATATGCACTCATATGCGTAGATTGAAGCAAAAGGTGCTATTTGCTGCATTCACTCAACTTGTCTGCCACAAACACAGCTGTCGCTATGTTGCATGCGAAGTATAACAAAACATACCACCACCGCAAGGTAAAAGTATATTAAGTTTTTTAATTAGTTTGTAACACCACGAAAATACATGTCGGAATTTTTGTAAGGTAAAGGCAAGAGGAGAAGATCTCTTGAATTAATTTCATTTCTGTTGAAAATGTCTTTTTGGTGAATAGAATAAACGATAAATAATAAATTTAAAAAGTTTTCTTATTATTATTATTGTTATTATAATTTATTTGGATCAATGAAATAGATTCTCTCTCTTGGACAATAGAAAAAAGTAGGATGAACATTAGAAGAAGAAATTACAGTTTACAAACCGTTTGAATTGTCATCTTGACGAGAACCGCGGCTTAAAAATTTGGAGAAATAGGAAAGCTAGAGGAAATAGGAAAAACTATTTTGTAATACGCAGCTAAAAAAAATTTCATTCAGAGAATGAGTTTGTATTGGAATTGTCTGTTTCTGACTTTAATAAAAATTGAATAAATCTGTGTGCTGTTGATAAATCTTGCCAAAAATTTCTTCTTACTAAGTTATTATAATCATTATGATCTGATGAGTAAATGTTGATCTATACATCTATCTATACAAGAAAAGAACGAAAACTATATAATCATTGAATCTAGGTGGTGAGTGTCTAAGAGTCGCGTGAAGTTGACTACAGCTTTTCAACTTGTTTTCTTTCTTTTCTTTTTTTTTTTGTTTTCAAGCAGTGGAAGAAATGACAATAAATATAAATGAAAATTTTTCTCATACTTTTATTCGAGTACGTATTTGCGTTAATGATCCATTAACAAGCCATAGATAAGAACTCTGATCACAAAAAATTTGATCATTGCACAATATATCGATTGGCTGGTTGTCTGACTGACTGTTTCGAAAGCAAGCAACTTAGATGGAAAATACTGATAGTCAGTTCAGAAATGTAAAATTTTTCCGAATGCAATACTTGTTTTGGTTCTAAATTGGAATAGTGGATATTTGTTTTTTTTTCAATCCAAATCTTCTGAGGTAAAACCTACTTACATAGAACGCTTAATGGGTTGTAGCAACCTAAAATAAAAATTTTTTGACATATTTCTTTTTTTAATGGAAAAAAAGATTATCGAATAATAGTAATTGACAAAGTTCTTAAACTTATATTTAAGTATTAAAAATAAATTTTTTTTGCAAAAATATTAAAAAGTGGCAACACCTCAACTGATCTTCTTTCTTCAGCTTAAGGATCTCTACGGCATATTTGAATTTTTAAAAAAATCTTTTCATCTACGTTCATATATTTAGAAAATACCATAAGATTTTTTAGAAATATAGGCTTTTATGTGATCGGCAAGTGTTTAATTAAAAAAGCTTAATTTTCTACAAAAAAACGACACTTTTTTGTTAATAAAAAAATGTTTAAATTAAGTTCACAAAAAAATCCAATGCCATTGTGCGGAAAATGTTGCAAAATATTGGAATGGAAAAAGGAAAATTGTTAGGGTTATGCTACATGCTATTTTCAAAAATCGTATTTACAAAAAAAGCTGTTCGGAACTTTGCTATGTTTTGTAGATATATTTTTTTGATGATAATGATAAATATTTTATTATTTTTTCTATTAGTTTGCGATCCAAGGATCATAAAACTCTCCTTCCAAACTCTAAAAATATTCATCTTTGTTCTCTTTACTCGAAGATCGAGTAACTGAATTCATAATCACCTTCATACCAAACTTTTAATTACCTGGCAGCCCTGAAAGCTTTCAAATCGCTCTCAACCTCATACCTTCTGAAGTGTCGCCTCAATGAAGCTATACTAAACGTATTTTGTTTTGGAATTGCTTTTAAATGAATACATATACTTTCTAAACATATCTTTTAATATATTAGAGTAGTTTGAAGTCAATAGCTAAAATTTAGACTGTAATTAACCAGCAGAGATTCATTTGAGATAGGCAATAGTCTTTTCGAAACCTTTGAGGAAAAGGCCGAAATATCAAAGACAAAATTTTTTGCGAGCAATGATTTTCAATGCATCTATTAAGCTAATAAAAAAAAATTGATTTTCTGAAAAATTTGCAATAGCGTAAACTCCGAAAGCTGTACGCCTTTAGTTAGGATCAAATCAAATATAGCGAAACATCCAGCTAAGAGAGAGTCTACTACTGTTTACATTTTGTAATATGCTTTCAAATTTGAGCGCAAAGATTTTATTAATATTTTTATTATTATAATTTATTTAGACAAATGAAATATATTCTTGAGCTAAAAAAACTAAGACTATCGGTCTTATTATATTTAAAAGGGTGAACTACATCTTTTTCATAAAGTTAAGTATTTTATTGATGTAATATTCTACAGGTATTTTCAAGATGTCTACACCTGCCTAAGTACTTTAAAACTTTACGACAAGAATACTTTATATGCGTATAAACGCTACAAATTACAATAGATTATCCACTGGATAAAAACATTTTCAAGTGACTTTTTGAGAAACTATAAAATGTCGGATAGACAATCTGTACTTGTTTCCCATTTTTGATTCAAATATGTAAAGTTTTGGACAAAAAAAATTGTTTTTAATTTAATGCCTTACCCACTTCGTCCATTGATATCAAAACTTTACAAGACCAGACACGATAAAATGTAGCAGATAATAGTTGACACCGCTTTAAAAGGCTAACGACTTTAATCGAACAATTCATGAATCAAAAGAAATGAATTTTTTGACATCCCATGCTTTCAATAGTGTTTAAAAGCCCATATCCTGGATCTGACTCCAAATACTTGTGTGCAGCAAATGAAACTAATTAGGTATTAAAAGAATACTTTCGATCGAATTCGTACTTCTCGGCTTTTCCATTGTCCAAAATATGTCTTCAAATTCTTTTTTACCGAAAATACTGTGCAAAATTTGTACGGAAGAAAAGCAGCTGCTGTCTTTTTTTTTAATACTTTTGCAGCACTTTGCATGTTGATAAGAAGCAAAAAAAAAAAAGAGATGAGAAAGGAAAGAAGAAAATAAAAAAACGCATACGCAATACGCACAGCCTGCATAATGATTACCATCATCATCAACATGTACTATATAACGTTGTCATTATCACTGAAAAGACAGCAGCTGACAACAATCATAAAACAAAACAACCTGCTGTTGGGAATAAACGATCATTTTGGAAACAAAAACAGAAAACAAAAAGCAATAACAACAAATAGGACAACATATGTCTCAAATTTCCTATTAAGTAGCTACCAGGAGAGCTAACACCAACACCATCAATACCATCATCATCATCATCTTGTGCCCGAGATGTCAAAAAACCTTTATTTTACTTACGAGAAAAATGTGAGTAAAATATTCCTAAAAAATGATTTCATGCTTTAAGATGTTATAGATAGACGACGACTTAAGTAAGATGTGTAGTAAGAATAACAGGCAAGCGGTATCAAGTTACGGTTTACAATACCTATGCATGATACATATGTGGGTTTATGAAAGCAATAAGAACTCTGGCGACATGTGCAACTACTTTGCTCGTTTACTAAACGTCCGGTGTATTATCTTTCATTTAGAGTAAGAGTAAGAGTTTTTTGTGATTTTTTGTTGTTATTGTTGTTCCTTAAACCTTTCCGCAATTTCTTTTATTTTATCAGCATTTGTTTGACCTAAAAACCAACCGATAGTTGATCTAAAAAATATTGAAAATTTTCTATTGAGCAAACATTAGTTAGAATCTAATGTAAACTATATGAGATGAATATGTGAATTTTGATCATTTTAAGTCTGAAAAGATTTAATGTCTTTTAGACAAACTTTCTTTAGAAATGGACCTTAACAAAGCATACGTCATATGTACATGGTTGTGCGTGTGCGTATGATTGAAATTTCTTCTACGTCATATATATATGATTTGTGTGTGAAATTTCTTCTAACGGTTTGTTGCACAGTATACTACACGCTATAGCCAGCCTAAGGGTGTTTGTTTGCTTTACGTACGTATGTACGTACGTACGTACGTAGTAAATGGTGAACCAGCTAAGAGTTTAGACTGATGGGTGGTAATGGGTTGGGTAGGCAAGTCAATCACCTCATGCTCTGCTTCTTATTCTACGTTTGTGGCAACAAAGTCGTGTATGACTCATTTTATATGGCAAAAAGGAATAAAAAAAAGACAACGGCAATATACAGGATTTTATTATTGATTTTTTCCAGCATTCAGTTCATTAAATTTCTCTTCCTCTTTGATAAAATTTTAAAAATTAATATAAAATCCTTTTTAGATATATTTATTTATTTTTTTTTTTGCTTTATTATTATTTTTATTTTTCAAAATTTACCTGAAACTTAAATTTTGCTTGTATTAAATCCACTATATTTGGCCCGTTGCGTGGCTCATATATGTTAATTGTTTGGTTTGTATGACAGCCGCATATCAGGCAGGTGCGTTTTAAATATTCCGAGGAGTTCTCTGACATTGTTTGCAATTCTGTTTTTTATCGCTTTTTTTTTGTTTTAATAAAATTTCACTAAACTCGTTTGTATTAACAGAAATGCTTTTAAAGAAAATTATTTATTTATTTATTTTTTAATTTTTTGCTAACTTTAGTTATTAAACACCATAGAAACACAATGTAATAAAATAGTTCTTTTGTATGTGTTGGATGCGCAGAAATCCTCTTCTTTGTTTTCATTTAGCAACAAAAACAATCACAATAAAATAAAACATTTTTTACTTACAAACAAAACAAATAATCTAAAGTTCTCTCTCTCTCTCCTGTCTTTTTTACAAAAATTTTATATATTTTTCACATGTTTTTAGGTTTAAAGTTGAGTGAGAACAAACAAGAGAGCCAGAGGTTGAAACGGAAAACGAAGAGAGTTATGTTTATATTGAACATATATATGTATATATATTCTCTTTTTTTATTTAAATACACGTATAAGTCTTGCTTAAGGTTTTTTTTTCAGTACGTCCTTCACGTTGTAGGGTTCAAATGCGAATGAAGTGTTTGTTTTCTGCTTTCGTTTACTACACTACTACTGGCTTTGAACCTTTTTCTTTGGTTTTACGGTCTGACATTGCTTGTGAAAACGCCTCAGTGGATGCGCGAGGATATATAAGCGTAACTACTACCATACCTTTAAAAAGTCTGTATATTGTTTCTCGAGTTTCTCGAAACATTTCAAGTATTGTACGGTGTATTGTTAATAAAGTTCATTGTGTGCATTATTTTCATTCGATTTGTTGTCCTTTCTTATAGTCATACACGTTGAGAAATAGCTGGATACTAGATAGCATTAGGATGAGTGAAGTTGCAATGGTATGGTTTTATTTACAATTTAATATAAAAGAAATATTGATAAAGAATCATTTACAGAAATTTACTTTTAAGAACGCTTCAAATGCTTCGTTTCAATTTCTCTCGCAATTGAACGGCTTAAGGGGCGGATAACACCAGAGCAACAGCCTAAAAAAAGGAGTTTCCTTAGCAATTTTTTTATTTTTTGTATGTAAGACAAGGTACTAAAGTACTAATAGTTGAACGTCTAATTTAATAGAAAAAAAATAATTATTTTGAAAAATATTAAAAGTGGAGAATCGCATCCATTCTATAGAGACATTCTTAGCTTAAGGTGCACTGCGGCAAGCAGTGTAACTGAGCGAAATTTGAATTAAAACAAATACTGTTAATCTAAATTTATACATCTAGAGAAGCACGTAGAATTTTTAGGATAGATTGATTTTTCTCCATTTTGCGAGCAATTGAATGAAAAAAAGGAAAATGTAGTTTTTTATTAATAAAAAAAAGTTCGAATCATTTACCTGATCGGAAAACTCGTACGTGTCTCTAATGGTATTTTAAAGATACTGCAAATAATTTGGTATGAAAAAATTGAATGTTATTGGAGTTATGTTAATTACCCTTTTGAGAAAAAGTATTTCGAAAGGAACTCTTTTAATGTTTTTAGCCAAAACAGGAACTGACGTGGTCCGAAATTAGTAAAATTAATTTTCTTCTCATAATGTAACTTTTACTTTTCATTAGAATCCTAATGTGGAGTGGCGATCAAAGTATATATCCGTGTAGTTCAAATTAGTTCAATTATATTGCAGGGGATTAAAAAAATCGGCGAATTGACGAATAAGCTTAAATCGATTCAGAAAATAATATTGAGTCGATAAGTATAATAAAAGTTGGATCTTCATATAACCCATGGTGTTTCCTATAACAATCAATATCTTGTATTGACTGTACAATGAAACAATTTAAAGAAATAGGTTCTGTATCACGTAGGCTCAGGGTTGTTTTAATACCCTTCGTAATATCAACTAAAATCATTATAAAAGTCTCAAATTTTTGAAAGCGAAATCTTGCACTTTGGCGAAAGCTTTATAGCATATTACTTTGAAGGACTGAAATTTACTAGTTTACTAAGCTCCAATTTTCTGGTGTCTCTTGGAGACAAAGCATAATTTCATCGCGATATTCGTAAATGATCGAGAAATGATCGACTGTTCTATATCATAAATGTATGAAGGTAGAGTAAATTGCAGCCACTATATAGTATAAAAACCTGCAAGATTCTATTGCCTCTTTTAAAAACTTTCTTCTCTTTTAATTCCCACAGCCTTTTATACCCATAAGCAGGGAGTTGGCGATATACTCTCTTTGTCAAGATGCAATGCAATATGCAGAAGGAAGCTTCAGAGTATAAATTCTTGATTGCTATTAATCGATCTAGGCATGTCGGACACTCAACCGAACGTTTTTGTGTCTGTCTGTTTTAAAGATGCTCTCGCGTTAGCAAAAAATATTGGAAGTTCTTCTACATGAGTTCGTATTGAAAACAGGCCAAATCGGTTAATAGGCGCGGCTACAGTACCATATTAACTACGAACATTTCTGTGTCCGCAAGCGCAGAGTTTGACTTTTTGCTCGTTACTCACAAACTATAGCTGATAGGTAAAAATTTCCATATATACCAGCTCTTCTGGAATAGAAAAAATCAACCACGCCTATCCAATATAATGGAGTGTTGCAATTTCAATTTTTTAAAGTAAAGTATTCTAAAATACACCAATAAATATTTCCAGGTATATTCTATGGGTGATTCTATAGTACTTATATTAAACTAGCCAACTTCATCGAAATTTGTAGAGAATGGAAATTTCCATATTTTTCTCGATTTCATTTCCAACACCGCCTATGGGACTGGATATTATAAGTTTGCGTGGCTTTCTTTCAGACCCAGAAGAGCTTAAGGTAAACCCATTATTTATTTTGATGAAATTTGCTATACCAGCGTGTTTCGATCCAAGGATGAATGCTATAGAAAACCGATTTGATCGGTCCATCCCTATATAACGTATCATTTGAAAAAGCCTTTCTATAAAAAAAAATTAGTAGAAACCGGTATTTTAGTATATTCAAACAAATGTTAAAAATTGGGGTCGGATGGGACCATTTTTTAAACCACCTTTATAGCCTTTATAACCTTTCTTGTGAAAAGTAAGCTTTCTTATGGTAAAAGGGCCCAATTTTTAATATGTTATGATGAACACGAACCCCTAATATTAGTTTGATATATAAATTAAATACATCAAATTTGTAGCAAGTAGGTCTATTTTTTGAATCTCATCCCATATGATCTTTGATATTTCATAACGAAAATGGGTCCGTTAGTAATTTGAGGTCTATTTTTTGCAAAAATCGATAACATTCTTGGCCTCTCACGAAAGTTAGTATAGAATTGTGTTAAACAAGGTAGTGTACAGTATTTAATGGGACCGAGGTGTTTTTATTCGTCTTTTTTTTGAGATAAAGATGATGCTCAGTTATAATTTTTTTTGTTTAGTTTATTCTTATCTGAATTTGGAATTTTTATTGAGCGCTTTCCCTTTAAAAGATTTGAAATAAGATCACACTAATCAAATTATGTTTATGTTAATTATTCTTACACATATATTCTCAGTGTATTCTGTATCTCGTATGTAGTTCAACTAGAATGTTGAAGATATGTACTGTTACTGCTATTATTTTATACTATGTAGTTAGGGTAGTACGATATGAACATGTCTTTACTAATACATGCAAACATGATACTAATATTACAATAGGAAGTAAAAGAGGATTACTTCATATGCAGCAGCACAACAAAATCAACAACAATACTACAAAATGAACTAAAGACTAAAGAAAAACTAAAAGAAAGAGGTAGAAAAAAAAGACGACAGATGTTGCATAGAAAATAAAAGCGTCATGCTCTGCGCAACGTGTATGTGTATATTTAAAAAAAAAAAAAAACAAAAAAACAAAATATAAAACTACCTAAGAAGAATCCAAAAGATATACACAGAACATCTTCAGTTTTTACATTTCGAGTTTTCTGAAGACGGCAAGGATGCTTTTTAAATCTGAGACGGATATTATGAAGTTCAGTTTTTTTTCTTTTTTTTACCTAACACTCTATCTCTTCTTTTATATCAAATTTCTTTAAGTGTTCACATTGAAATTATTAAAAGAACAAATATTTGATTGTTAATGAATTTAATTTTTGAGTTACGCATACTCCAGATGATATTAACAACTTGTCGCAGAAACCACAGAAATCATTTGGTTTATTCCCACACTTAAATTTTTTAAAAATAATTTACCATTCGTTGCCTGATGGAAACTGTGCAACCATCGGTTAGTAGAAACCAGCAAATGAATTATGTTAACTTCCGAGTTATTTTCCATTAGTTTTGTTTTTGTATACTTGCACTTGCAGTTATGTTTCATAAAATGCATGATGTCATTGCGAATGCAAGAATATGTGATATATATTTGTATTTACACAACTTACAGAATACACTGTTTACATATGAATATAAAGTGAGCGAAAGGATGTATGCTTGGAAGTTTGTAACTTCTTTTACCCATATCATCGAAGGATATGTATATGTTAGTCTTGTTTTTCTGTCCTCCAGCAATTCTTATAAAATACATCATGAAGTAAACATATATTCGATTAATCTAGAAATTCGAGTTGGTTTAATTATATTCGTTCACATTATGCTTCAAATTAACCTTTAGGTGAAAATTTTTTTATGACATTAAAATATTTTTATGAATCTGAAAAACCTTAGAAAAAGTTCGAAAAACAAGATGGATAACAGAATTGAAAGGGGAATTTTAAATACTGAGAATTTCGATATTTTTATGCCGAAAAGCCAAGACCGTTTAAACTTTTATGAAAAGTAGCTTCAGATATTTCATAAAGACGGTATATTTTTTCTGCTTCATATTCCGCTGCGATCGATCCGTACGTATGTATGGATGCGTCTGGTTTAATTATATTCGTTAATTGGTCCTTACTTTACTTTTGAGAAATTACTTTTTGAGAAATTGCAATCGATATCTGGAATTTGACATATGCGATCTAAGTTCATGACTATAGATCGGGTTTAGAAAAGGATGTGAACGCGCCTCCTTTTTCAACCACAATGGGCATAATTTACATTTGCAAATTCGTAGCAAATATCTACGTCTAGATAGTTGTAAACTGTTATCAGGGTTAAATAAAACTTTAGCCAAAAAAAAAGACATGACCTGCTTTTAACCTGCTCGCCATAGGCAAAAAAATTTCAATTACCTGGTGCATATACTTTCAATTTTCTGAAATTCATTTGTGAAAATTGTTGTCCTCGCCTTTCCACATTTCACAAATTATTGTATTATGTAGCCGTTTATGTAACTGTTGCGGACGCGGGAAGGATTCTTTCTAATAATTTTATTTCTCTACTACGAGTGTCTTTCCATTTTTACTGTCTTCATTTTCCCGTTCCGTTGATTCTACCAATTAAAAGTAATGTGAATGAGCTGAGAAGAACGGGAAGTAGCGCAGGGTTTAGAGGAACACCGTCGGAATTAGAGAATTAAACGGAAGCGCAATGTTCGCTTGGCTCTACATTTAATTACTGCAGCGATACCTTAATAAGGAATACATTTTTAATTATTAGTTTTGAGCTAATATGTATATAGAGAAAAAGAGAGAGAGGGAGAGCGAGAGGGAGAGAGAGAGGGAGAGAGAGAGGGAGCGAGAGAGGGAGGGAGAGGGAGAAAGAGAGAGGGAAAGAGAGGGGGATAGATATAGAGGAAGAGAGAGAGAGGTAGAGAGAGAGGGAGAGAGAGAGGGAGAGAAAGAGGGGGAGAGAGAGGGAGAGAGAGAGGGAGAGAGAGGGAGAGAAATAGATAGATAAAAGATAGATAGATAGGTAGATAGATGGAGAGAGAGAGACAGAGAGACAGACAGAGAGAGAGAGATTTTTTCTTTAACCTAATGATAATAAAAAAGAATTTTGGATTAAATTTATTTTTGTAGCCAAAAATCATTGCGTTATCAACGTTAATTTTTCTACTTATAAACGAATAGTTAGCATTTCTCTTATTCAATACCAATCAAATCTAAAGTTACAAATTACTCGTACGAAAGCATGTAAGAATCGTGCGTTTTTGCTCACTTTTGCATGTTAATACAGCTTCAAAATATTCTTATGTTTTCTTATAAGATCTTAAGGTGCAATCTCTTAATGTGCAAAAAGCGGACAATACATGTGATACACATGTTAGGAATGTAAACATATTAGTTTGGGGAAAAAGAAATCCATCCAATCTTATATGAACTTCAGAACTTTATTTAACATTTCGAATTGGAAAATAATGCATTTCTTTTTCCCCAAACTAATATATGAGAATTTTTAATTCTCACCCATAAAGAAGAATGGAAAATGATGTTAACTCTTAACAGATTTTAGTCAAACAAATGCACTGACTGATCTGTGTGATCACGTGTAAACATAAAACTTATTACATATATAATATATTTTCATATAATTGTGTATAATAAATAAAAATTATATATAAATATATAAACAAATCAATAAATAAAGGTAGATAGACAAAATGAAATGATGTGTATATTCGAGAGTCTAAAAATTATTAAATCCTTAAAACTTAAACTTAGAATGTTTCAATATTTTTTTATGCAATAAGAAATAATAAGTAGAATATGCATTGAATAAAAGAAAAGTATATATACGTTTTAATATTTTAAGAGCTTAATAATTTTTAGACTCCCAAATATACAACATTTTGTTCTGTTTGCGATGTCTATATTTCATGGTATATAAAAGTAGAGAAGAATACTTTGTTTTATTTATTTGATAAGGGTGATTGAACACATTAGGTTGAAAACAGATTATAATTGTTCCTCTGCACCCTATTCAATAGTCTGGTGAAATTTGATATATTTATCCATTTTTTGGTATATATTTTGAAAGAAACCTTTTAAGTGTTTGTCCAAAATATTTTCTATTATTTGAAGACAAGTTCTTTATATAATAGATAAAAAATATACAAAATAGATAATAATAGATACTATTTGTATACCCAAAATATTGCCCACATAGACACGAAAAAAAACACAAAACATAAATAGATTACTTCAACAAAAAATTCCCACTCATAACGAAAAATTTATAAGAAATTTCCCTTTTTTTAGTAGAAAACTTTTATTTCATTTCATCTTATGCACAAACCATAACGTTGCTTTCATATCTAATCATTTGTAAAAGATATAGGTGTCGCTAGTGTCGTTAAATTGCGAAATTCATGTATAGAGGAAAAATAGATAGTAGACCAAATCGGTTCAAGGACGCATTTAAAAGACAAGGTAAACTGAGAACTACCCCTATTTTCGAAAGCAAAAAAAAAAAAAAATAAGATTTTTGCTCATTATCACTCATAAACTATATAACAGATAGATCTACAGAAATTTCTTTGTATACTGCGCTAGTTCTGCTGGAATGGAAAAATCGACCACACTCGCCCAATGTAATGGAATAATAAAATTTCAGTTTTTCTATGAAAAGGTTCTTAAGATCAAGAAGGAAGCTTCAAGGACTTAATACAATATATGCTTGCTCGGTATTAAATTCGGAATCCACAAAAGCGTGTTCGTCCATCCATCTGTCCATTTGTGTGTCTGCATGACGGTGTAATGTCTGTGGTACGAATTTTCTCGGTCATAAAAATTACGATATCTTGGTTAAATTTGACAAAGCTACTGAAAGTTCTTGCAGAATCAAATCTATCAAAGGATACGGCTACATTATGCACACAAACTGAAACACCTTTGCTTAGCTTACTACTCATAAACTCTTTCCACGGTATTGCATAAAAATAGAAAAAATCTGCCACTCCCATTCATGAGTATTGGAACTTTATTGTTTTCGAAATTTTTTTTCTAATATGAAGGTGGTAGATATAAAAGATTCGGTCACATCCGAATTTCGCTTTCTTATTTGTAGATTGAGAATATTGTAATTTCAAGAGCTGCTATCATCAAGGCGAGGCGAAGAATTATGTCTATATCCTTGACCGGAGTAACTTTACTTCCAATTTAATTGCTTTTGAAACCTTTTGTTTTATCCAAAAACATGATTACGGTGCCATTCTATTGTGAAGAAATTATGAAGAATGACAAGTAAGCAAATTGCATTCGTTGCGAAACGAATTTTTTATACCCACCATCTCAAATCTATTTGTAATTACAAAATATTTCGAAGAATATCAGCAGATTGTTCAGATCATTAGGTCTGATAGGCTACAAGTTATGGTTTTTCATTTATTATAGGCGACTTTTCAATTTACTTTTAGATGTCGCCGTAAGCATAACCGACTTTCGCTTATTCGTTGGCCAGTTGGCTGCTTGTGTCCGAAAAAAAATACAATAAATAAACGCATGTAATTGCTTTTTCAATTTAATAACATTTTCATACATAAATTTTAATTGACGTAGATGAGCACATTTTGTCCTTTCTAGAACAAAAATGCAAAGCGAAGGTCCTAAAAAACAAATAAATACTACTTTTTCACCATCTGAGTGATGCTCGTATATTTCACATAGCAGGGATGGAAAACTGAAACTTGATCCAAGTATTGTGTTCGAACATAAATTAATCAATCTTCTAATTCGATTAAAAAATCTCGCGGATCGTCGACAATTAGAGTAACTTGATAGAGACCTATTTGAGAGATTATGGCTCTACTTGGAAAGGTTATGTCAAGTGTATGTACGTAAGTTATTCTTTGATTACGATATTATACCCCTAGACCATCAACTACACACTCCTTGGAGTTTTACATAACCGATGGTGCGTGATATGTCGAACTTATGCGATCTAATGCTTATATATGCATGGCACGTTATGCTTATAATGTGTCTTGAGATGATAATTTTTAAAGAAATTAAAATGTTTTTATTAATCTAGAAACCCTTAGAAAAAGTGCGAAAAGGAAGATGAAGAGGCCGAATGAAAGGTAAATCATAAATACTGAGAATTACGACATTTTTATGCCCATCAGTGAAGGCTGCGAGTATTTAAATTTTTTTAAAACGTTTGTGGAAAGAAGCTTCAAATAAAGCATAAAGCAGACTAGTATAATACTTTGTCTGTAATAAATTCTGTTTCGATCGTGGCGTGTACGTCCGTCCGCCTACATAGATGCATCCGGTGAATATACCTATAGCCGCAAAAATTAATTCATTAGCTTTAAATGTGGCAAAAACATTGGAAACATGCAGGTTGGTATTGAAAATGAGCCAAATCGAGAAAAAGACACTTCTCTCGTAGAATGTATGTGAATACTGTGAATATTTCTGCTTTAGTTGCTTCCTAAATAGAGTAGTTTATGCTCATCTTTGGATGGAAAGTATAAAATTATCCGCGTACGTCATTTTTGTGGTTTTTATACTTAATAACGTAGGATGGATGTATATTAACTTCATCGATTTGTTTACAACAACTAGAAGGAAGCCTCAATGTGCACCAAGTTTAAAATTAATTTAAACATGTCCGTCTGTGTATTCGTCTGTCTGTTCATTTGTCTGCTTGCTCATCTGTGTATTGTTTGCAAGAAATATTCTATACATTGAAAGCTTTTGCATGCAGATTGGTATTAATAAAGGTCAGATTGGTCAAGGGGTACGTCTACAACACAACGAGAATATCAAATATGTCTTTTGGATTTTGGTTCGTACTCGTACATAAACTGCAATAAATACGCAATAAGAAGAGTAACCGCCCAATATTTGAAAGTATCGAAATTTAGATTTTTCGAATTCTTTTTTTAAAGTTAATGTAGCGGGTACAAAGGATTCCCTTCGCAGTCAAGTATAATTTCCTTATTTGTTTTCCATTTTATTTCATTTTTGGCCTTTTTTTAAATTTGAAAGTAGTTGGTATAAAAGATTCGACCATAACCTGATATAATTTTTTGATTTGTGTGCTTACATTTGCAAGTAGCCGGATTCGCTTTTTTTCCGCTATAGTGGCATTATTATATTGATCGTCAAACTTAATTTGTGTAATTAATGTCAAACTTTAAGTTCCAAGAATATCCTGCTAACCGCTATATGTTAACTCAAGCGAGTATGGCGATATGTGCCACTGAATAATTCACAGGTTTAAGTTAACGTAAACATTACTACGGAATACCGAGGTACATTGAGCTTAATAAACTAATTTGCCACATATTTCCTCTTGATAGGTAGCTGCTCATATTAGCTTTCGAAGGATAGGCAAAGACAGGTAAAGGTATGAAAATAAAATTATTTCTTCTTTCTGAGAGCTGAAGAAAGGAAACTTCCTATGGAAGTTTAATATGTTAACTCACCACAACTCACTGAGAAGTTTTGCTGGTAAGGATTATTATTCATGATTTGGCAAAAGCATTTGCTAGCAGATTATCTTATCCCGCTAAATATTCGCACATCACTATCATACGCACATCATATCATTTATTGTCTCTTTGGATCTGATAGCAACGATTATAAAAGAAGAACTTGGTATATACATTGCTAGGTGCTGGCCGCAGATGTAAGTATTTATGGAAACAAAAGTGCACTCATTACTGATAATATAAAACGAAATCGATTCATTTTTAAACAGATTAATTACGGACGATGAAAAGTGAAATGCTTGAAATGATTTTTTATGGGAAGGGAAGATTTTTTAGCGGATGACTTCAAAAGAGCTCACAAAAAAATTCACTTGTAGTGCAACTTTTCCCTAGAAATTCCAGAACTTCCACAGAGAAGGCATAACGTATTTATCGGGAAAAATTTATCGATCAAAATGCCACAATATTTCGTGTAAAATGTTTATTTAAAATATAGGAAAAAAGGCACAGACCTTTTCCTTGATTATTTGTAATATATTTTTGATTAGCAAAAGATTCTGTTTGAACTTAGCCATGTTCTGCCACGACCGCCTGTCTGTCTTGTGCTGCTTGTAAAAGTTCCATTCGCAAAAATTCAGATAGGAAGATCCTTATGTGTCTATGCTGGAGAGAGACATGACCTTTTTTTTGCTTTACACACATGGTAGGTATTGACATAAAGCTTCAGACAAACATTTCGCAATGCTAACTACAAGACAAGTTTATGAATGGTATTGATTTGTAGTGACGGGAATACTGTTATCTCATATCATATGCATTTCTTATGGGTCGTCAATCTCGACGTTCGATCAATGTTGACTTTTACCTACTATAGGTAGAAAAAAATAAAAACAGAGAGGGAGAGATGCGAGGGCGGAGGGAAATAGAGAGTGGGGGAGAGAAGCGTGGGGGAGAGAAGCGAGGGGGAGAGGAAGGGGAGAGAGGTAGAGAGAGAGACAGACAAAAATGGGAAATGAGGGAACAGAAAATTTCCGAAATTACTTTCTTTCCAGCCCAACAATTGTATGCGTGGAAAAGTTGAAAAGTATTTTTTAAAAAAACTTATCTTCAACAATGTTTCTTTGGTGGCGAATTTTAAGTTTCTTTTAGTTGACTTTCTCACGTTAACGATGTATAATTATGAAATAACCTTTCAACGCACACCAATTATGCGACTAATCCCGCTGATGGGAAATTAATGAACTTCTCTTAATTTAAATCCCATAGAATGTTGATGAATTCAAAGTAAAGAAGAATTTACGGCAGAACTCGAAGACCCCCCAGGTTCATATGCGAAAAAATAGGTAGAAAAAAAAAACGAACGCAGTTATGTACGAGTAGCGATGATGATATGGACGACTTTTATAAGTTGCCAACAAGTTGCAAGGAAAAAAAATCAGTTAGAGTTCATGAAAATGTACTTAAACGCCCTATGGTGAGCAGCAGTTAACAGTAAGGGGCCCTCGTTGAAGAAGATTTCAAGCAAATGTCGCGGTGTGTATGTCGATGTGTGTGTGTGTGTGTGTGGGTTTAAGAGCCCTGTACCTAAATTCAAAAGGCACCCCTGGCATTGATTGGTGCGTAATCGTTATCGTATAGGGTGGAAATTATTCAATAAATTTTTGTTGTTGTATATTGTGACCTTACCTAAGGTGCTTTTACAAAAGCAGGCAAGTTTTAACAATGCTTACGTTTTGACTTTTCAAAGTATTTGTGTGCATACGTACATAAGTACGTATTATGCGTGTGCATGAAAGCCAACCCTCCCTGGGGATAAGCATGAAATGCCGGTATGTGATTCTGTTTTCAATGTCACAATTGGTAGAATGGGTGCAGATACACATTTTCTCATTCCTCCTCTTCTCTTTACATTTTTATTCCTGTGTCTAAATGTAAATTATTCTCTTTACTGCTATCGTCATGTACGAGTAGCATGTTAAGAGCATGCGGTACCATCGTTACGAATTTAAGAGTACTATGATATCGTTGTTAATGTGTGTTTGAGATGTTGTGATACATTTGTACGTTTCCGGCCACTTGAAAACATTCATTCCGTCAATGTTGTTGCAAGGATAAGCACATACAGTTCATTTTGAGTCCTGATTTATTTCATTTATAAGACACAAAAAAGCGCGCGCGAGCTTGTTTGTTACGACGCTTTCCCTAATAAAATTTTTTTTTTTTAATAAAAATTCTGACCAGTCAAGCTCAAGAAACTACGCTTTTGTAACTAAAGTGATTAAAGTGATTTAAGAAGACGTTAAAGAAAATTTTTGTATGTGTATTTACCGGTCTCGTAGGAGACTTAAATAAACTGAAAAAAAAGTGAAGAAAAATTTTCAGATAAACTGCAAATTGCATTAAGATCTTGTACGTACATATATATATATACACGAAAACACACGCGCTTCCCCCTCGCTTGGGTACATACAGAGACACATATATAAACGCGTATAACCGTAAAACCACTGGATCTTCTGGGATTTCTGGATACCATGTCGCGCCGGAAGCAGGCAAAGCCACGGGCATTTCTCAAACGTAAGTCATATTTCTTGGATAAACTTTATATGCATGTACGTAGTATATGTCACTGCTTGTATGTATGCATGTGTGTGCATGTCTGCAAGCCATAACACACTTTGCATTCCCTTGCATGATTGATGTGCATTGGGAGCTGTAGAGAAAGTACAGCGCTCATGGCAAAACGTAAAAAAAAAACGTTCATGCAAGCATACACACACGCACACAAAAGCGCACACATGCATGCACCCCATGCTTTAATGTCTATACGTATGCCTTCATTTTGCTGTGCCAATCATGCACCACAACTGTCAAGAGAATATATTTACGAGACTGACTGACTGACTCATCAATGGATTTTTTGGCACTGATCTATTGTATAGCTCATCTCCCCCCAAGCCCAAATAAATTCAAGTTCCATTGCTACGTAAAAGGAGAAATTTTTGTGACTACATAAATTCTTTATATATATGTATGCATATTTACATATACATTTATATACATATATACGTAAACAAAAGCGTGATAAGTTTAGGAACATACTTCTTTTGTTACTGTGTTGCCCTTACTTTTATATATCTAAGTTAACAATAACCAAAAAAAATCCAAATATAAATAAAATTTTATACTTTTCAGTCATCAAGGGACTGTGCTTTGGGGAGCTCATCTCCCTTTTGCAATACGGCACCAGCAGCACATCATTGCAAAATATATTTCTCTTTTTCTCTTTACTCGTACCATCATTCCAGCCGTACAGTTTAGCCTCCACTCTATAGCTTAGCAGTAGTAGCAGTAGTAGTAGTAGTAGTTATTGCGTTGCGCAACAACAGAGCATAACACAGCAAAGAACCCAACAACATTATGCATACATACGTATCTACGTACATAGTAAATCCATCGCTGGTTATTTCTTTGGGGAGCAGCAGCCAATCCCAAGGGAGTTCTCATGAGGATTATAGGGAGAGTGAAAGATAGAGAGAGAGAGAGAGAGAGAGAGAGGGAGAGAGTATTTCTACTTTCAAATAAGTTTTTTACTTGTGGGACTCTGTGAGCATACAAAAGTATATGTGTATTTGTGTGCTCATGTATGATGCATCAGTTTGCTTACCATCATTATTGTTTGTTATTGTTGTATATGTTTGTTTTTGTTTTTGTTTTTATTTACTTATTCTAACGTATTCTAACGTAAAGTAAGAGATTTGCAAGAAATACATAATTATATAACTAAGGATTATGTCTCAAATAAGACGAATCTCGGATACTCGTTGCGTATGCATTAATGTTAAAAAATATGAAAATTGTTTAGTTCATGTTCAGTTCATGATTGTAAGGGCTTCTAGCAGATTTTGTTTATATCAAAAACTTTTATTGAGTTCTCGTAAATGCTTGTTTGAAATTTTCAAAACAATATTTATGTGACATTACGTTGGATTTGCCATGAACAAATTCCCATATTTTCTGGCAGAGAGAGAGAGAGAGAGAGAGAGAGAAATGTACATGTAAAGATTTCTCTTTTCAAATCAATAAATTTTGAAATTATAGAAAAAACCGGATTTTCTCTGTTCCACTACATCGTTTACGGGATCGAGGCTAACTATACTTATGAAATATTTGTATTCCATTGATGTGCATTCATTATCATCGGTAGATTATGTTTAAATTTCTGTTAAATCGCTATGAACTGGGAAAATTGGAAATTTTACTTATTCCGAAATGATTGCAAATTTAATTTAAGGTTTTAAATTTGAATTTAAATTCTTTTTTTTTTTAAAAATAAGTATAATTTGTAATTACGACAACTCCCTATAAAGTGCTGCCATTTTTGTTGAAAGCATTAGTTGGACTCTTCTACTAACTTCATACTATATATCGTGCGATTGAATTCCGCGTATAGATAAACTAATAATTCAAATTAGGCCGATGGGTACAGGTTAACTATTTTGTTTTATAACTTATTTTATATTTTAGAAGTGATTTTCTTGTTTTTTTTTTTAGAAGTTTTAAGTAATATTTTTGCTATATTAGCAAGTATTTTATTTTAGTTTTTATTTCTGTTAAGAGACAGACAGCCAGATGGAGTTAGTCAAATTGTCCTAAAATTCTAAGTTAATAATATAATGTTACATTTAGGGCCTTGGCTGCGGTTTTTTTCTTATGGCTAAGACGCCATCAGCTCTAAATAGAATCATTTCAATATCTTTCAGGCGCTTTTAAATGATATAAAGTGAGAGTCATCAGTTATTCTTGGCGGTGTATCAGAATGTTGGACAACTTCTCGCTGTTTTTTAGATTAATTTTTTCATTCTATTTTTTCTTTTTAGTAAAACTTTAAACTAGAAAAAATTGGCAAAATCTTGATTACGCTTTTAATATTTTTTATTTTATATACCGACCATAGTTAGCCATTTTTAAGAAACGTTAACATTGTAGGGACTTCAGCGATTTCTGGGCGAAAAAATGGACTGAAAACACGTCTCTTTTGGAATCAACTTTTTGTATCATTACAAGCCAGAGCATCAAGCCAGAGAGCATAAAGATTTCTCAGCCAAGTACTCACAACTTTACAGTCGTGTATTTAAGAATATGTACGATCTGACATTGTCTTGATGAAAGACAATCTATCACATTTCATATTAATCAACTAATGAATAGTTTATCTTAACTGCGCGCTTTAATCGAACCGATTGAAAGTAAAGAGAACAATCCATCTTCCGTCCAGGCTAAATTACATTACGATGTACCCTACGTTTCATATATGTCTCACACTTCTCATTTCCAACAAAAATGGGTCGATTTCGTTTCTTTTCACTTTACATTTTTCACTCTTAATTCATGCGTTATCCGAAAGATGAGTTTCTACTTGCGTTCAAAACTGCTTTTTGTTCAATAGCCATTTGCGTGTGTAAGGCTGATTTTGATAAACGCTACGAATTTCTTCATCGACCTGCCAGATTTTTTTCAGAATATGGTTTTATTCTTAAAAATGTGTTGTCTAAATTAACAAAACTTGTATTATTTTCTTTAATGACTGTCATGTTTAAAATTGCTGGAATGCGGCTTGATAGATTTTGTATTACCAAAGCTGCGCGACTCTAAATCCGTCTGATGAGAAAAAATTCAAGAACTTTTGCAGTCACTTAATACTTTGTTTTTGAAATTCAAATGGGTCGTTTGAAATCTCGTTGGGGCTCGTTTACAAGATCCGTTGATCTTGATGATCATAATTAATTTTAAAAAACCCGAACTCTTGAAGGTTGAAAATATATTTCATGTTCATTTAGTTAGATTTCGAAGAGATTTAACTCCATCTAGTTTTCGAACTTTTGTGTTACTGGAACTATACAAACCGCAGAAATTGAGAAAAATTGTCTAAGAAACATTAGAATCCAAGTAAGTGACTATAGCCCCATTCTCTGTTTGTTGGGATACGTTGTTTTATAAAACATATTGAAGATATTCATTTCTTTCGCCTTTCTGAATATAGGCGCTTGTCCGATAAAAATTTTAATTGTTTAGAAGCTGTCGTCGAGTCTGTATCAAAATATAAATATATGGATCTTAGCAGTCAGCTTTTACACGATACTTGTTTAAACTGGAACCAAAAGCAACCAACAATTCTAGTTTGATTACACATAAAGGAAGGCTTCCTTAAGAGTTAAACGAAAAGAATAAAAAAATTTTAGGACTAACACTTGCTTACGTCACTATACATGCTATAGATGGATGATGAAAAATGGATCCTGTTCTTTTAAACGGAGAAAAGCTTGGGTTGATCTACAAGAAGCATTCACATCTCTTGCAAAGCCGAAGTCTTGTGCATAGCTATAGCGCCTTTGGGAGGATTGCGAAAGAAATCATGTACTTTTCTCTCTTTTAAAACCTGCCATTGGAACATTTGCATCTTAACAATATTAAGGCCAACTAGTCAAACTAAGTGAAGTGCTTTTGAAAAAAAGTCCATTTACAGTGAAGGGATTTGAAAAATTATTTTGCTTCATGACAAGGCAAGAAGGCTTCATAAGCAAGCAAGCAACATTTCGCGCATACGGTTTATGCACCAGGCGTGACTTCTTCTTAACCCATGTTCAGGTTGACACAATCGTATTTAGCTGAACAGCTATGTAGTGAATATTTCAATTATTAGTTCTTGTAACAAAAGTATGATTTAAATAAATTTCAACTTTATCCAAAAATACAGAGAATTTATTAATACAATCAATATTTCCCCATTGAGTGTAAAATAGCAAAAAAAGGGAAAAAAATAAATTATAAAATATTGCTACAAAAGTACTCTTGTCCTTCTCGTTTTCCTGAAGATCTTGTCCTTACGTCCGTATCACTGGATACAGTGAGTTTGAATTACAATCTTTACAAGAAATATCTGTATTTGAATTGCAAAATTTAGAGAAACTTATTTTTTGCCATTGATAATCGTTTGCTTTGCTTTTAACTCTCCTTTCTTCAACAAACTCCTCTGTTTATAAATATAAAATATTGCATCTCATTGTACCATGTGGCTGTTAATCTTTCTTTGCCTGTGTTGCTTTGTTGATCCTTTTACGTGATGTATTTTGCGAGAATTTTCATCAATCTATTCGGTGGAGATTATTATCCACCATTTAATTTATCATTATTTTTTATCTACATGGGCTCTGTCGAGCGAACATATAAATATTAATAATCAATTAAGTAAAGGTTTACAAGTGAAGTCACTTTAAGCTCTATTTCTCCATCGTCGTGGTCAGAAAAATGTATGATTTATAAATTCAATTATGAAAAATAATATAATTCACTTGCGAATGGTACACAAAGTTTATCAAAAAAAAAAAGAACTCTCAATTGATCAAGTTAGCGCTACGTTTCATTTCTTTCCATTTTTCAAATATATTTTTTAATGATTTTAGATATACGGTTTACCCGCATCTATCTATTTATTAGCTTGTTCATCAATCAATCCGTTGATTTGAATAAGTGCTGGTATTAGTTGTTTGTTCACATTATCAAATGGCTCATTTCTTTTGTATTATATAAAATTGGTACAAAGAATATTTAAAAAGTATATAGTTTTAATTGCCTGATTATAACCCAAAAAGGGAATTTTGAGGGGCTTTTTTGAGTTCCAATTTAGTAATTTTCACTACTGACTTTGTGATCTGTTGGTTGTATTCTTTCATATTTTTCTTTTACTTTTAGATGTCAAAAGTATAATATAAAGAAAAATAACATTTAAAAACAGACAGACATCTTCGTAAACCAAAACCCAAACTAAATGATCAAATTATTACCACATCGATGCGCAACCTTGTGATCAGAGATGAGTTTCATGCTTTCAATTTTATTATTAAACACAATATCTCTCTTGACTCCAAATTATCTAGGGAGTTGAACGTAAAACATTTCTTGTATTTCAGTTGTATTCGAACGAATTCAACATCAATGTGTAAATAAATACACAAAACACTGAATTAAAAGCAGTTTTACGAAATTATATATAATATATACATATGTGTGTATATATATATATATATATATTTAATGTATATATATATATATATATATATATAACATGTATATATATACAAAGTAAAGGTATTTTATGGAATCAGTTCTTACCTTTTATCTAAAGTTGTTTTTTTTTTATGTTTTTGATAATAAAGCTCTTTAAACCTTAATCCCAAGAGAACTTGTGTGACTGAAAATTTTCCACAATTATTTATACATACAAAACAGAAAGAGACGCACCTGTAAACACATATAAGATTGTATATACATATATACAAAATTTGCTTTGTTTGTATGTAGTTTTATATTTTAAACAAAATAAACAATAATTACTTACTAAACCTATCTCGACTATGTCAGTAAGATTTTTGTCAGAGTTTTACAAATCGAATTTTATTGGAATGCGTCGAGAGTAGAATATTTATATATATATATATATATGTACACATGTATATATGTATATATAAATATAAATATATGTACACCAAACGTCCAGCATCAACAAATATTGTACATTTGAGTTGTTTTAGACTTTAGTTCAGTGAAAAAGTGAAGCATGAGAACTGCTATTGGAAATTTATGGTACTTTGGTCCTCGGAAAAACAACACCGTTGAGGTTATTATATCTTTGAGTTGTTTCCTGGTTTCCTTTTTCCTTTAGTTTGTTTTTACTTTATTTTTTATTTATTTATTTTTTTTTTTTTTGGGAGTTTTCATATAATTTCAACAATTTTTGTTGTTGTTGCTTTTTTGCTATATACAAACGCGTGTACATACATATGGGCCATAAGTAAAACAAAAGCAAAACCATTAAAAACTTATATAAATGTATACTAAAGATCTAGTGTGTGTGTGTGTGTGTGAATTCGAGGAAGAGAGAGAGAGAGAGAGAGAGTGAAAGAGAGAGAAAGAGAGATGGAGTATTTATTTATATATATATGTTTATATATAAAAACATGTCTGTATGTATGCATTGACTCTTAGTGGCCATTTGGGAGCCACTTGGTAGACGCTGTGAGCGTATTTTATCGCATATATAAAAGTGTGTGAAATTTAAATCAACACAAACACTTTATTATTATAGTACTTCTCGTAACACATTCCATTTTGATATAATAATAAACAACAATAGAGTCAACCAAACACATTCAAACACACACACATATCTACATATATATGTATATATAGATATATATATATATATATATATATGCTATATATACACACATACATGCTGAAGCTTAAACACAGCCCAAATGGTAACAAAATTTTGTTAGCAGAGTGATTGCACCTTTTCGTTGTTAAAAGTTATGTTTCACTTCACGTCTCCCTAGCAGCCACTGGTTGTCCAAAGGCAGCGTTTCAATATTTTACCAAAGTTCAAGCTGTAGCTCTAGCATTCATTCACTCATATAAGCGCCAACTTGTTTATTCAGCAAATACATACATACATACATACGCATACACCGAATATATATTTACACTGCCAACTATAGAAAGAAAGATAGATAGAGAGAGAGAGAGAGAGAGAGAGAGAGAACGAGAGGTAAAGAGAGAGAGAGAGAGAGAGAACGAGAGGTAAAGAGAGATAGAGAGAAAGAGAGAGAGGTAGGGAAAGCGAAAGAGAGAGTAACCGAAACACTTTCGTTTTGTTAGTGAATGAGTGTGAAATGCACTCTTGGGGGCATTAAACAAAAATGAAAATCGCTTGCATACATATGGGCGCATATGCAAACGTTACATATATACACACACGCTTATAAGTATGTCTACGCTATGCTTCTGCATGTATTTTTGTGTGCAAAAGGGCATGGAACGTATCCTTTAAAAATATGCTTAGTTATGTTTGTGCGTATTTTAACTGCTGCGTTTTGGAATAAAAAAAAAACACCAAAACCACATCTTTCTGCAGTACATGTGTTTATTAACACGGAATTTCGATAAACAAACACATACACATACTGATATATATGTGTATATATATATGTATGTGGTTTGTTTTGTCATATTTAACAATCGTAATTCGTTCAGTTTCTTTAGTGTCTTATGCATTTACATTTATTTTATATTATTTATGCATAAACATAAAATTAAAAGAATTTATTCGCACGTAAGAGTTATAGAAATAAGAATATTGGGAAAGTGTGTTGATAGGTTTAATTACTGTGCTTGCTTGTTAAAATTAACGCAGCTTCACATCTAATGTATTTAGATGTTTCCGATTTATCCTTAACTTCTTTATTGAAAATATCGTAAAAGCTTAGACATTTACACGATTGCAAACCTGAGTAAAATATTTCGGTTGTTTTAGTTTATTTGCGCAAGAGCATTAAATCTGATTTCTAATATCCGAGTTTTGGAATGGATTTAAGTGAGATTAAGTGTCGAATGAGTACGCAATTATTCAAAATTTCCTAAATAGGGAATAATGTTCTTACGGGAATCGTATCAGTGCACTAAAGTTTTTGGTCACTAAAAATTGATCTTGACAATTTCCCCTTTTTAACATATCGGCCAAGTAGTTAGAAGTAGTCAGAAGATTAAAAAGATTAGTTGATACAATTTTTTTGATTTTTCTTAACTTTTGCCGTCAGCCATATTAGCTACATACCCCATTAGCAGGTTATTAACTCTGTTATTGTTTTTTTTTTTTGCTTTTTTGACTAATTTTGGAAAGCACGTTACACAGGTGTTTTCCGGAAGCATGACTGGCCGCAATGGGTCTTTGCTTTAGATAAAAGTTTACCAAAAGAAAGTAAATAGTTTTGGTTTCAAATGCAATTCGTGCATCGGCGAATTTTTACAAATTATTCTCTAATTATAACTTACGCCACTTGCGGCAAAGATGTGTTAAGTTTCAGCGGCTATATGTAATATCTAGAAGGATTTATAAGATAGATTTTATGTCACAAATCGCATTCTAACTTCTACAAGTTGCAAATTGTCTTCAGAGAGCAACACAGATAGAACGAACGACAATATTTCCAAATTGTTTGTATAACTTTTGCTTTTTCTTGATTTTCTACTTAGATCTTAAGCGTGAAAAGAGGCATTCGTTTATGACTTTTCGGAGATACAAAATTGGACAATTTTTATATCCAGCACCACTTGTGATGCAAGGTACATTGAATTCTTGCGAAATGTATGTAAAACATATGTAACACCCGGAAGAATTTACGATAAAGTCTCCTTTATTATACCGATCGAACTAGAATCATTTTCTGAATCGATTTAAGCTTGACTGTCTCTCTGTCCATCTCTTTGTCTGTCTGTTTGATAACTGTACAGACCGTAATCTTTGAAATATTTAAATAAAATTTGGTATACCGACGTGTTTTAGCCCGAGGACGAACGCTATCTAAAATGGATTCGATCGGATCATAGATCATATAACGCTCTATTTCAAAAAAATCTTTACATAGGAAAAATTCATAATTTTTAATATTTCCCGACAGAAATTGGTAAGAATCAATATTTTGGCATATAAATTAAACGTGATGGATATGGATCGGATATAACCATATTTTAAACCATCTCTAATAAAATCGTTCTTATGAAAAGTGAACCTTTGTAAGATAAAGGGGTCTACTTGTTAATATTTTGTGCTGAAAATTGACATCTAATATGAAGTCGACATAAAAATTAACTGGGCCACGTCGGTCGATTATTTTGACCTTTCTACATGTAAGGGTTCCTCTAAAATAGTGATCTTTAGTACGTCACGATAGCAAGACCTTTGATAGAAACATTCGACTTGCTAAGTTCAGTGAACGCTTTCGATCCTTTCCCTGTTGAGGCTTGCACGAAAAGCATACATTTATATAGAAATAAGGTATAATTTTTGATATTTTATTACGAAAATAGGCGAACAATTCTATCAAGCAAAGTGGTGTAGGATATTGTGCCGAATGGTTGGCCACGCCAGACTTCGATGTTTTTTACTCGTTTTTAAGTTATTACTTTCAAAAAATCCTTTCAAATATTGTTTAATTTCTTCAGTTTAGACGGACAATTTGTATCTGCACGAATACGGTCAAGGAGGTGATATAAAAAATGGCTGCTAAGACAGTAGCGACTTCATTTCATTTTTAAAAAAACTATAAAATATTATCATAGTGTTTGTGCAAATGTGCAACCCTGCGTAAAAAATTTGTTCCGATACATTTGGTAGATAAATTCGAGAAAATGATCCATTAGAAGCTAGCATTATCCCTAAAATAGTTTTGGCGTCAGACTTTCTCTCCATTCCGGAGAATAGCTGAATTGCATTAAAGAAAAGAAGTTAAAAGTTAAAAGAAATTTGTTTGATTATATCGGCTTTCTATGTCAAAATTTCATTGATTCGTTGCTCGAGACTCAATAGATATTCGGAAAAATGTTCAGCGTAATAACAAAGAAAGCGTTAGATGGTCCTAAACGCCAAAGTTTACATAAATAATGTACCTTCAGCGAATGAACGGAATATAAGCATTTGTCATGCCTCGACGTCTTAATATTTTTTAGACTGTCTGATGTGTGTAGCTTTTTCGCTCAAAATTAATGTCAGTTTATAACCCTTTGTATGCCATTGTCATTCTTTTGATATTGTTGCTGTCGCTGTTGTGATTCCTTGAGGTGCACTTGCGAGCCTTAACGATCTTTTTAATGACATGGACATAACCAACAATAGCATATGACCAACAATTGGTTTACGCTTATATAACCATATATAAGCAAGAGGACGATTTTTTTTGAGTAACGTAAAGTAAGCGGGGACTTATGAAAAATTCAATTTAATTGCTAACGGTTACATATGTAACGAGTTTTTTTTTCTAATTTTACTTTTAAACAGAAAATGCGTTTTCTACTATTCTTTGGTGGTTTATTAGTGATATGCTCCTAAAGATGTTTATCACCATACTTCAAACACCTTACAAGGTGTAATCGTTTTACTTACAAGTGCAAAGTATAATCCTTTTGTCCGATATTATGCTTTGCATGTTATATTATTAATGAAATGCAAACCATAATATCGGACACATATATAGTATTCTCATTAGTCATACACTTATCAAAGAAATGCAAATTATAATATGGGACAAATTTGTTTTTTGTATACATATATATGTATTTGTCCGATAGTATGAGTTGCATTTCATTAATAAGTGTGCAACTAGTGAGAATATTATATTATTATTTACAAATGGATGGTTGTTAGACAATTAACATACAAGTAGCAATAGCGTAGGCTTAGTGTTCCTTATTCATAGGTCATGGATAGGAAAAAATCTCATAGAAAATGTGTCTCATAGTCGCTAATCCTATAATATGCCGACTTTAGTTTTTATTGAAACACATCTAAAGAATTTCAGTTTTTAAATATCAAAGAAAGAAAAATAGTGGTGTTATATAAAGTTATTGAGTGCTGCTCAATATGGAATAATTCACACAATATCGTGATTAAAATCTTAAAAGTTTAAACCGTTTATAACGTAACTGTTTTACAAATATTTCATATATCATACTAACCAATTCTAGTTCTATATGTATATAGAATCTTTTTATTTAAACGTTAATTGTATTTTCGAAATGAGGAAATAAGCGTTAGTCTCAGAATTGATACATTTGATGAGAATGTCTGTTGAAAATTGAAGTTGAAGACATATGCTTCATAAAATAAGCAAACCTGACATCTCTTACAACCAATTTTGGCTTATGGTGGATTGCGTTCTTAAATTAAGCAAAAATGCATATAAAGACTCTGTAAACATTTTATGTAAAATTGTGGTTAAAATGCTTTCTAATACGACCATAGGAGATAGCTTCTCATATTAGTCACACTACGTGTACTTATATATAATATTTTGGATTTTTTTTCTTCTATTTTTGTATTGAAAATTAAAAAAAAAACAAATGTGCATTCCTAAGCACCTTATTTTCTTTTTAATTCATTAAAGTGAAACTGAGCCAATGTTCCGTGCTTGTACACGAATATTGGAATATACGAACATACATATATCATATTGTACATATTATACGTTGTGTACGTGGAATGTCTTTGGCATTTTTCAGTTGAGCTATTGGTAAAAAATAAAATATACGTAAGTGTAAATAGAATTTATACCTCTATGGTCATCTGGGGAGTGCTTAAGAGTAATCTGCATAAAGCGAGAGGTACTACTTCTGCTCCAGCAGCAGCTTCTCCTTTTTCAGGCTACGGTTGAGTACAACACACCGAGTAAAGGAAAAATAGTAGCATTCGCTTAAAAAAAAAACCAAAAAAGAAAACCAGTACTAGCAGGAAATTGCTTTCGTTGGGCGCTTTATTATTATTATAGCTCTTGTTGTTATTGTCGATGATACTTTGACTAAATGCAAACATGTGTGGCTCATACTTTTGTCCATGTCTTCTATATACTTATTCTCGTCTCCGGCAGAGAAAAACACGTGTTAGCGTTGCCGAGAGGCAGATAAATATTAAAACTCGATTGCATAACTAATTTTTATTTGGCCATTAAAGGGGTGACGTATTTGTTGTTTGGACCATATTTTAAAGATTTATTGCACACACATACACCCATAAACAAATATATAAATAAACGTGCATGATTTAAGTATTAAAAAAAAACTACCGCATTAAAGATCTTCTAATCTAAATATTTTGTTGTTGTGCATTTCTTTATTTTTTTTTTAGTGGGTGAAAAAGCTGAAGAGTGTGATGAACATATAACTGTCTTGGAGTCCAAGGACCAGGCAGTCAGCGATGCTGAAAGCTATGATGACGAAGATGATAAAGCGGATAGTAATCAAGCAATGGCCGAAAAAGAATCGGAAACTGTAACTACCAGCAAGAGTAAGTTTTCCCTTTTGATTGTAAAATCAACACAACCACTAAAAGGAGAAATTTGCTTAACTTTTGCATATTTATGATGATGATAACATTATTGTTGTTACTCGTATATTGTTTCAGTTTGTAGCTATTTTTGGACTATTGGTATAACAAAATGTCCATACATTCCCAGGAGTAATGATTTTGTCCGGCTAATAACTCTCAGCAGCCTCATAAATACCAAAAAATGTAAATTTCATTTCGCTCAATAAGTAGCAAGCAAATGTGTATAAGTGGATGGTATAGAGAAAACATGAGAATAACCGTACGCTGGCAGTACTAATATGCAGACTTCACAACTTATCATGGTGTGTGGCTTGTCTGTATATTATTCTTTAGTTTGTTACCATTTGGTCAGTGGGGTATTGTGATATCTTAAAGTAGCAGCAGCAGATAATACGAGGTACTTTATAAAAGTTTAGGTTGAAAGGAAACTGTTTATCTGCGTACAATTTTGTAGTTTCTGAATATTGAAAGATCACATGTAAAAATTGCCTGCTTTCATTTTTTCTACTAGTAATGAGAATTTCATCTTTCAATGTTGGTTTATTAAGTGGAATTCATTATAAGTCACCCATTGAAGTAAAATGTGTAGTCGATTTATAAAAAAGCGATTTTCATAACAAAGTAATCCTAGGCAATAAAATGCAAGATGATGAAGTATTCAGTTACAATATATATGCTATCTCAGTTTACACTGAGGGTATTTCCGCACTTTAGGAAGTTTCAGTAGTCACTTGAAATTAAGCCAAAAATACAGTGGAAAATTTTAATTTGCTATCTACGAGCAGTGAGCGAAACATTTAGAAAATAGACGTGTTTTCAGCTTATTTTATAATGTAAGCGTGGTCTTCGAAGTGTTTGTCCCATTTTCTGCCACTGATGCTTGCGGCCAGAAGAATGTTTACCTAACCCAACACTCTGTTATATCGAATAAACTTGGTCGATCCTTTCAACTTTTACCGATACTAGAAGATAGCTAGCTCAATAAATAAACGCCCAGCTCTTTTTTAACGGAGAGGTGCTCTCAGTTTACGTTGTACTGTGAGCGTGTGCTTTGATCGATTTGGTCAATTTTCAATACCAACCTGTATGTAAGAGCTTTTAATGTTACTGTGTAAGAACTTTAAACGTTTCTAGAACCAGATATTTTAATTTTACCACAGAAATTACACATGCAGACAGACAGACTTGCTTAAATCGATTCTAAATTCAATAATCATCATGAGTGTATGTACTTCATGAGTTTTTTGAATATTGCTTGCAAATAAATTGGGAAAATGAATATATCCACATCCTTCGGCAGCGGGTACCAAAAAAGTTCTCGTTCGGTAATAATAAATGAACAGTAAAATCATTCGTTTACTTTGCTCCCGAATAAAGTTCATTGATCGATTCGCCACACTTTCTACCATTCTAAGACGTGTTACATCTACAATAATAATCTATAAGAGACGTCACATTACGCTTCAAAGAGAGGTACATGTGCGCGTAAGAAACGAGAGAGAAACCAGAGAAACGGAACCTTTGGCACAATACCATGTTTCAAATACCGCTTCAATATTGCTATTAAATTTATTATTGCAATTGCACTTATTCTTACTACACTTCTTACTATTAATGTTCAGTCCAATGCCTACTTTATTATTACTGCTATCTAATTTAAAATACTGTTATAGAGTTTATTAATTTTACCGCTGAATTAAGCTCCTGACGCAAATGCATTTATTAATGCTGCTACTTAAGAAGCTTCATACGATATTAAGTTAAATTAATAGATATATCTCCTATTACAACAAATAAAGGATATATTTTTCTCTCAAATCCAAGATTTTAAAATTTCGAGTGTATAATGAAGGATAGGTTTACTAATACAACTACTGTCATTGCTCTGTTAATACTTTTTCTTATTCTCTTATTCGCTAATCGTTTATTTTCTCTCTGTTGCTACTATAAAACGAATCTCTTCACTTTGGTTCATATATTTATTGATACTGCACCTCATTCACTGTTCTAACTATTGCTACAGTCTCTTAAAATGCATTGCTTTCGCTACCTAATATTTTTTTTTTGCAATAGGCTGATAGGCTGATATTGGCTTTGCTAACTGTTATCAACACAATGTATTGAAATTATTGCTTTTACTTCTTACTCTTGTATTATTTCGCTGTGTCAGTGTTATTTATACAAATACTGATATCGACATTGGTAATGGTACCGCAGTGTAACAGTAATGGCGGTATATCGTATTTTTTCGGACTGAACCGGAAAGAGGGACTATCATTACCTTAAAATACATTTCTGCCTTTATGTTTCTCACAATAACGTGGCTATAAGCTTCAGTTCAAATGTTCCCAAAATATCTTCGGTGAAGCGGTCAACGAAGTTTGTATTTGTGGTATTAGAACAACGAGAAAGACGAGAAACGTTCCATATTTTTTATTATTAAATTTTGTAGATTCAAATTGGTATCTCCTTGTTTGAATCTTTCATTATCAAAGTGTGATATTTATTAAAAGAAAAATCATGTTGCTGTCTAAAGGGATTAATTTAATTTGTTAAATTTTACGAGAAAATAGCCAGAAGTCAGGCGAATGGCAAGGGTTTAGTTTCTGGTGAGAAAGTCTATTAAAACCAATGTAAGAGGATGCATTGTCGTGATGCAAAAACCAAGAGTTCATTGTTATTTATTATTATTTTGGTAAATAGCTTAGGGCAAACGATGCCACGTAACACTCAAACAAAGCAGTTTGGTTCGACGGTGGGAACTTTTTGATCGCAGCAGTAAATCAAATAATTTTTCATTTCTCTAAAAGTATGCATGGCCTTTAAGATGTACTCTGACAGTGCTTTTGAAATCGACAACAGAGTAAAACCATTTATCGTATCTTTTTACACTCATCACCGAAGGATGAGGATACATTCATTTTGTCATTTTGTTCGCAGCATCCAGTAAGCTGTTTCCGAGACCTCGTAAAGTATATATATCCTTGATCAACATCAAATTTATAATCAATTTGAGCATGTCGGCCAGTCAACCTACATATCTGTGTCATATTTGTGGTAAAAAATGAATTTGAAAGAAAGTTTGAAAGTTCTTGCATACAGGCGCGAAAAGATCAGTCAAAGGAGACGCCTGTGTTATACCATAAATAGAAAACTGGTTTGGCCAAAAGTAATTTTCATATTTTAGTTTCTCTTAATTTGAAATATTCTAAGAATAAGGAGAAGTGATAAGTTTTCGTTGTCTGCTTCAAATCTTATGAGAGAATTGTAAGTTGTTTCGCGATGTCACACGCTAATTGTGGACATATATGCGCTGTATTTAATGTTGTGAAGTTGGAAAATTTTAATGCACTATAAGTAAAAGTAGTCCAATATTAGTATCCAAGTATATATAATTTATCAATATTTATAAAATTTAAAATAATTTTCTCCTAATTTTGAATACAGACTTCGTTTCAAAATTGCTGCAAATCTTGCCATGCGAATTGCACAAAACTAGAGAGTCACAAATTCTTAGAAATGTGACTGCAAACAATCCGTATTCTTTACCCTTTACAAGTATACGCATGCAAACATACACACAGAACCACACACATGAATTTGTATTTACGATTATTTGAAACCTTTAACACCTCCACCACCGCCACCATTACCAACGTTATTGTTATGGCATAGACATTACCGTTAGCCGTACAATATGGTGTGCATTTGTATATCGTTGGCATATTGTTGGCTGTGCTTTTGCCCCAAATATATAAACTTTGATGTGTCCATGTTGTCTCATAGATGTACTCGTACATTACATGAAAATATTCCTACGAGTCATGATTATGGCACATGGGTGTATAAAGTGAGCTTACTCCGTATACAGTTACACTTATAATGTGCATAAGTGTTGGTTGGTCGGTTGCGAATTGGGCTAACAAGCAAACACTGGCTGGCTACTTGTTTGGTTGGTAGGTTGCTTATCGAATGCTGTTGTGAGCTTATGTAAAATATTATTGTATAGTAGATGTTACCAAAAATCGTTAGTGTTTGGGTTTGCAATATAAACATAATTTCTCTATTATAACTTTACTGCAGAGAGCTACAATATGCATGTACATACGTAGCATCAAACGCGCAATCAGTGGTTACTTTATTATTTTCACAGATCCCAACGAGGGCTTATGAAAATTTCAAGCATTGGAAAAATTCTTCAAATGCACAAAACATGCCTAATCCAAAGCGGAGAGTATAATTAGATGTGATAATGATCCGGAGTTGATGATTTCAAGACGACCAAGATCTCTAGACAGTTAAAGCTGCTTAGCATTATGTGTTCTGTAAAAGAGAAAAAATACTCTTAGTGAGATTCCGTACCCATTTTGTTAACTTAAATAAATAGTCAATGAAATGGATTCAACAAGCAGCTTTGAACATCTAGAGAGTTCAAAGTATACAGTGCAATCATTTCTAAGCAGCCAGCTTTCAATTATGGACGAAATTTGAAAAAATGCTATATATGTTAGGTTAATTATTTTGATTATATCAGCTAAATTGCAGTTTTTTGTTAGTAGGATAAGTATTCAGTGTTTTATTATGTTTTATTATTTCATATCATCAGGTAGTCATAGTTTTCTCCATGAAAATCATGCATATATAATTATTGGAAGATTTTAAATCGATTCGGATTGTGGAGGATTCTTTTTATTTAGAGGCAGATTACCTTTAATTCAGTTTGATGCACCCTTCACAGGCGAAGTTAGTCCCATAAAGTACATATATTCCTAATCAGTGAAAGATTTAATTAATTAATTAATTGCCGGTAGTCAGTTATGAAAAGAGGTTAATAGATAAGAATTCATTGAAATTGATTTAAAAGCATCTTGTCACCAAAACGATGACTATAATCATTCTGTTCACATTGGATTATAATTTTATTCGTATATATATATCAACTTAATATAGATTTCACTGTACTGTTATAAGTTTTGTGTCTGTACATGCGGTTCATAATGTGTTTTCTCTTGCTTTAATGCTATTTTCACTTTCTCTCTTGGGGGCAGTATAATGTTCTAATGGGAAATAAGGCTGTGTGTGATAAGTTTAGGGATCCAAAAATTGTGTCTTTGTTTTCTTGATTCCCATTGAGTTTGTGAAGTTTATATTATAGTCTAATACAGTGGGATCGTTAGTGTAACGTTTTAGTGAACGAATATTGATTTTATATAAAATTGAAAAAAAAAATACAAAACATCATCAAGTACGAAGACGTTGTCTTATGAAAATATTTTAAAATTTTTATCTTCCTTTACGGTTATTCCGTTTATTTATGTGTCTTTTTTGCGTTCCTGAATTGTAGTTTGAATATAGATTTTTTTCAATATTAATACAGAGATGAAATTGCCATAATTTCAGAAAATCGTTTCGTTATTCTCAGTTCTATTAATTGCGAATTAATTTGATATTAAATTTATCTGAATACTAAAGTTTCTTTTCTTCATGAGTTACGTTGACCTTCCTTCCTTCTTCTTTCTTCCCCTAGCAAATTTATCGTCTTTGTATACACATTCTTCTAGTATATGTACAATAAGAATCTATATTATACTAATCATAGAAGTTGTGTAAAATCTGCTGTCATAACAAGTAGTTTCCAGATGTAACAGGTGGGCTAAAAATTCGTAAGCTGACACATAGGCTTGGCTTGATAAATATTATTCGGACTTTGTACCAGGAAAATCAACCGTAGAGAAGTGGTTTGCCAAATTTAAACTAGACGAAATGAGCACCGAGGACGATGCACGCAGAGGACGTACGAAAGAGGCTGTTACCGTCAAAAACATTAAAAAAGTCCACAGAATAACTTCGGATAACCGTAAAGTGAAGGAACGTATCGGACATATCGTGAATGAATATTTGGATATGCGAAAGCTCTGTTCAGAGTCGCTGCCGCAGCGAGCTCATAATCGACCAAAAACAGCAACGAATTGATGATTCTAAGCAGTGTTTGGAGCTGTTTTTGCGTCGATATGTGACAATGGATGAAACATGGCTCCATCATTTGACATCGGAGTCCAATCGACAGTCAACCGAGTAGACTGCACGTGATGAACCGACTCCAAAGCGATGCTTCACTAAAAATGCTATAACTCACATACTAATAGTGAAACTGCAGTCAAATGTATACACGTGTCTTTTGAAGGTTAGGGCTAACTAAAAATCATATGGATTTAACACTAGTAGCGCCATCTTTCCGCCAGCCTACGAACTTTTCAGCTCACCTGATATAGTTGTGAGGAAGAAGCTCAAGACAATATATGCTATAAGTAATACAAAAATATACTTGTATTTATACTATCTACTTATAAAATATTCCTTTTTTTAGAAATCTGTGGTCGCTTTCTCTCTCTTTTCATATTTAACATGTCTTTTTTGACCCGAACCCCGAGCTGTGGTCTTTTATGAGTTGCAGGTATATAGAAAACCTACTTCATGCGAAGCACGCCTAGGTATTTACTTATAAAAAATAGATCGTTCTTTGGATTAATGTCTGGCACCACTAATTCTATTCAAGGATTGTAATTGTGTTTAAGGCTTAATCTACGGGCTAATCAGGATGGTGCCGGTTGATACTGTCAACTGTTGAACTGATACCACATTGTTATAGAACGAGACGGTTTCGGCATAATATAATTTGTTATTGTTCTGAATTGAAAATTATAGTTTTTCTTCATTCAATATTTTATAAGTCGTTATAGTTTAAAAAACTAGGGATTTCTGTAACTGCGACTGGCACAAGGGCTATTCGCATAGGTGTCACATTTTTCTTCGCGTCTCTTGAGGTTGAATGTATTCCAAATGGAACTTTTGTTTTCAATTAGTCAGATAAGCAATGATCGTTATAATCGTCACGACAATTGAACAATTAAGGATCGAATCTTGGTGTAAAGGTCATAACATTTCTGCGTTAAGAAAAAATTCAGAAAGCACAGAGTGATCAGATTGTGAGGCAAAATTATAGAATTTGAACAAAATTGAAACATTTCGCCCTTATATACTCACTTCTCGATCGACCTCTGTTAAAAATTTTACAGATGCTCTTTTGAAATCTTTGCATAACATTACTATTTAATGTTATTTTGCATTTTAAGTTCTTTTACATTACTTCATATCCACTGTATTATCTCTTTAGTCTTTCATATTGGCAGCGACATTAATATGAATGCTTACTGCTTATATAGATTATATTTCCTGTAAGTGTTTGTATGTGAATGTGAATAAAAAAATATAAACTTTTTATGTGTGACAGTGTACAAGTACCTACTACTCTCAATCTCATGCCTTTGCTTCTTACCGCTCGAAATCTTCTTCAGTCACTTTCAGAGCTCTTCTGAATGGGGCATTAAGAGGTCTGTGTATGTGTCTTCTAGGTCCCTAAAGATTAACTTTGGTGCGAATAAAAAATTACACACATATAGCAATACAAGCGAATTTTGAGTACGAACATGCATGGGAGCAATGCAAGCATAAGGAAACGCACGTATGAAACCAAAACAAAAAAAAATTAAAGAGAAGGAGAAAATGATAGCATATGAATATTGGTTTCATTTTGTAGTAATTTCAACACTGGGAACGGGATATGAATAAAACGAAAAACTTCATAAAATGTTCATTTATTGTTAATGGTATAAAGCGTCTGTGTGTAAAAATATGCAAAATGGGTGTCACACATTCTGGGGGAAATCTTGAGAATTTTTTACAAACTCGCAAGCGTACAGATCTACCTATCTGTTTGCATCAATGATGGAGAGAGATGGAGAGTGAGAGAGAAAGAGAGATAGACGGGGAGAGAGAGTATTGCCTTATTTTGTGTTCAAATTGTTGCCAACATTGTGTGTGTTTATCGTAAAGCATTGTTGCAACGAAACATATCCCAATACACGCTTTTAAGCTTACACATGCATGTACGTACATATGCATAAACTTATGATGCGGAAACATTGCTGGTAGCGTATTGCTGCAGTCATTGTAAAGTTGCTCATTTTCTCATTATTAATCCTTTGGGTATTGAACATGAGACAAAAGTAAAGTTTATCATATTTTGCGTATGTGACACCTTTTTGACGTGTGACACAACAATGCCAGAGTGGGCACTATATAAGTATATAATGTGGAAATGTGTATGTATGTATGTAAGTCTTTTGTAGTTATATACACAAAAATATCAATTCACCAGAGCACACCTCTCCCTTCAATGCACTAACTGAAGTTCTCGTAAAAACATGTATATACTCGTAAAAGCAAATTCTCGCATACAGACAAACACACGCAAACACACACACAAGTACACACAAGTACGTATATAAGTACATTATGCACATAAAAAACTTTATTAAAACCTTTGTACGGTTGAATATAAACCTTGAGTACGAAAACGTTTGTATTGATATGGATGTGTGTGCTTGTAATATTATGTGCAGAGCTTTGGGAGTAGGTTCGGTTAATGTATTTTTAGAATATTCAATAGTTCTTGTTGTTGTTATTGCTTTTATTGTTATTGTTGTTGTTGTCATTCATTGAACAGAAAACAACAATTCTCTCAGTGTATATATGTTGTTGTCAATGTTGCTACAGAAAATAAAATACTCACATATAAAATAAAAAAACGATTTTATACAATTCCCACGAGATCATATTGCCGGAGAAACGAAACGAATCGAATTAAGAGCACACCGCTTTAAATCTCTCCGGATCGGCAGTATGTATGTGCTTGTACTTTCACATAGAGTTTATCGTATGCGTTGCGGTAGTAGTAGTAGTAGTTCTGGTGGTATTGTGTAAATATGTGTTTGTGTGTGTGTTTGTGTGTTCTTGTTTGTTATTGCTTAATGCAGTAATATAAAAGACAAAATAACTTCAGTTATTCCTTGGGGTAGGACTCGTTTTGTGTTTGGGAGTAACTTTAATCAACTCAGCTCTCTGTTCTCTCCCTTTTTTTGCTGTTTCCTTCAATTATTCTCTCTCTCTTTCTCTTTCTCTCTCTTTCTCTTTCTCTCTATCTCTCCTTCTCTTTATTTTCCTCCAATTTATTCCCCAATGTTATCAGGCAACTGTCATAACATATTCCCTATGAAACTTTGAAGTAAATTGCCTTTGCTGCCGGCCATCTATATGTAGTTAGGTAAGCTTTATTAATGCCAAAGTTTCAATTAATTTTTGTGACCAGCTAACACACCAATAATCACCGACTATGACATTGAGATGCACATTTGCATTTATTTTACGACCATTTCTTTCCTTATACTTTTAAAAATTTTATTTACGGTAAGAAAGTAAAAAGCCTTTTTTTAAAATCATACACTAGATTATTCAGAGAATTGAAAAGAATTCATAAGAACTAATTTCAACGGAAAATGTTATTGGAAGGTTGTGCCAACATACTGTAAAGATAATGTTTATGTGTAATCGTTATAATTTTCACGAAAGAATCGCAACTGTCGCTTCTCTTATGCAATCTATTCATAATTGTATTAGATATTGTTGCGTCCATTCTACAAGTACGGTTTGCTAACAGGAATCAAACTGCTTTACTAATAATGAATATTAAACATTATGATATTAGAGCTGATTCAGTGTAAATTTAAACCCTGGGTAGTTTATTCACGATTTCTTGTATCTGGATAATTATATATGATATCAAGTACCTAAGTGTACACTCAAAGTGATTTACTGCTTCAATTCGCCAACCAATTAAGAGGCTGGATGTATTGACGCAATAAGATCATGAGGATCCTACACGCTAGGTATTAGTTAAACAAATATGACCCTGTTACCTATTATATCGCTGGAATATTATCACATCAATGATTAGTATACGCCTGTGGATGTCATCGTGTCCGAACACTTCCTTGGAGTAGTATTCACACTTTGTCCAATATTGAATAAGTTTCAGGTCTCAGATTTATCCATTTCTGGTGGTTCTGAAAGTAAACAAAACTTAAACAAACGTATGATTGAGATTTGGTTCAATTTTTCTTTCAATATACGGTTTTGACTTCGCCATTATGTGTGGAATGCAACATTATTCAATGCTTTTCATGGGGCGCCTTACAGGACTGACATCATTTTCGATGGCTTGTCTGCACATGGCGGGCAATAGCTCGGCTATAACTTGTTGTCCGTTTTCGAAACTTTAAAAGTTTGCGGATTGTTTGCATAAATTCGACCCTTTGTATAACCGTACAAAAAAAACGTCTAGCGAGGAGACAACGCACATCTCACATCTTTCACATCTTATAATTACATGTCCGGGATATTTTTCGCGTAACAATACTAAAACAAAAAAACTGTTGTGTGGCTTTTGGCACCGTCCTTTTCTTTAATTTCATGTCAAAAAAATTGGTAATTCGCTTTGTGTTACACCCTCGCCATTTTCAAAAAGTATGGGCCTATCATATGTCCAGACCAACTGTCACACCATACAATGACTTTTTTGGACTGCAACGGTTTTTCAACACTTACTTACGGATTTCCACTGTCCCAGATGCGACAGTTTTACCAAGCGAAAAATGAGCGTCATCCTTGAAAAAACTTCGATGCGAGAAATCGTGATCCGAACGCTGTTTCCCGAGCACCGAATTTGTAAGGATGAAGATGCAAATCCAAACGCAAAGTACGTCGCAATGTGCCGTAAGTTAGGCTTAAATACCGCACGCGCCATATAACGGATAAATTTGGATTTTCTTCGACACTTTCACTAATAGCACCAGTATTTTCGGTCGAGCAACGGTTCGACAAATTTGCGGAAATTAATAAAAGTATTACAAGTCCAGTTTCTTCAAAATTCTTCGCGGTCTTGCATTAGGGTGCATTCAGATGGATGATTATGTCGACCATAATTTACTCCTAATGCACGAAACATACCTAATACCGAATCAGCATTTTTGTATTAAGTTTTTATTATTTTAAAACGTTCTGAAGGATTGTTAAACGATCCGTATTGTATAATGGCAAACATTACGCTAAACATACGAAGTCCGGATGATGTTTCTGTTTTAAATATGTTATTGACCATAAAATGAATAACTCGATATTATACACGAGAGCGAAAAAGGATTAAACTCTTGAAAAGCTCTCTTTCCGATCAGATTTTGCGAAAATTTTTATTTGCAATTTTGAAAACATTGATATGTAGATAGTATGTATAGATATAGATAGGTAGCATTTTAAATCAGTTAAATCCTACCACCGCCATTATAGTGTCTATTGCGCTAATATACGTTAGACTCAATTGAATTTTCAATTCTTAAACGAACTAATGCTGAAGTTAACACAGCCGACTAGCGTTTGCCGACGATTAAAGTCAGCTAATCCAAGAATAGATCCAACACACACATAGAACAAAATATTTATTACCAGGCTGGTCTTTGTTGTTTTCATAGTTAAAGAGGGGAAGATATCTTCACTTACTTTCGAAAAGAAATTTTAAACTAAAGAACTGATTTTCACAATGCATTGTAAATGTTTCTAAGACATTTTTAAAATTTTTATCTAATCAAAGGACAATTGCACTGGAGGTAAATTTATTTCCCTCTCTCTCTACGGTGTTCTATAGAGATGATTTTAGTAGATTTTTGAAAATTTTCAAGTTCCCTGTTTCCTCTTTAATAATTAGTCACGCGCGAAATTATAACGTATAAGTACATTATGCTGTAAATATCACAAGACAAGAAATTCATAAAAAAAGGCCAATGCACACATGTACGCACACATTGCGCTTATTATTAAGGTTCGTGCGAACGTGAACGCTCTGCGTCATATTACAAAGGACAAATGCTATAAGTGCGCTGTTATGCATTAGGAGAAGACCAACGCTTTAGTTATCGGCGATACTTGTGGACGATGATCAGTAGTATGCTGATGAACTGTCGGAATGTCGGTTGCGTGCGATAGTTCCCAAAAGATTACATTGAATAATCATCATCTGAATCAAAAGCAACAACGAACAAAGCTTATCTAAGTTAATGTCCATCAAAGCTGGAAGCACTACAAATGCAAGCTAATAAACACTACAAGTGCATGCATATGTATATGTTTATGATTCGCGCTTATATCGCATCCTTAATGATGGACTCATAAAAAAAGGCGACTAACAAAACTATAAAGCAATAGTAATCTAAGAACCAGAATGTTTTTATTATGAATTCAGAACCGAAAAGAAGAAAAAAAAGTATAAACACGTGAAAGCACACAGTACTATATATGTGTGTGAATACATACCACGCATCGTCATCATTACCATCGTATAGCAGGATAGTCATGTGCTTTTCATACTCTCATCAACATTAGTTATCATTTCGTAACTGTTAATGCAATACTGTCGATAGTACTGTTATGGTTGTTAGTGGCGTTGATGATGATGATGATTATGATGATAATGATGATGATGAGGGTAGCGGTGGTGATGGTGATATTTGTGAAGTCGTATTCAAATTTTTCGATAAAGTATTCCCTTGTCAATCAATGTGTATGTGTATGTGTATATGTATACACAAATATATACGTACATACATTTTGTGTAAGTGTATAAGGTAATAAAGCAGTAGTCATAGTTAGTCATTTCACATTGAGATGCCAATGCTCACAAACATTCTGTACAAGACTAGTAATTTATCAAGATATCTCTCTACATCTACATATAAGCGTGATTACGTATCTGCATATGTGCAGGATGAGCACGTATGTGTTCTACAAATTCATAGTTCGCGCTTTTAATGGCCAAACGTATTATAAGGTCCTTTGGTTGTAGAAATGGGCAGACGTTTAACTATGCTCGCTATCTATCTAAAGCAACGACCCACTGACTGACTGGTTGGAATAGATAGATAGATGTCAGAGTAATTAGACTTTTTAGTATAACAACCTGGTAACTGCCTCCGGATATTAACATTTATATATAGACGTATATATATATATATTAGTGTGTGTGTGTGTGTGTGTGTGCGAAATTTACTTAACGTTCCATTGAAAAGTTACTCACAAAAATTCTAAAGCATGATTACCGTGTACGTGTGTATAAGTATAAAAGGACTTTCAATTTGTACCGTATACATGTAAAAGCAACAGCAAAAATATTTTTCATGTTGATAATGTCGCGGGGAATTCTTGTTTCGCGGTTTTGCATTTGATGGCTCACAAAACTATTTTACGCGTTACAAATAGGAAAAGTATGCTAAATAGAGGGGCAAAAAAGAAAAGGTTAACACTTAAGCGCATATATATATATATATATATATACACACATACACACACGTTCACATTCCAATAATAAACTTTACTGCTTTATTAATGTCCGTGTGTATGCAGACGCGTGCGTATGTTTACCATTTAATCTTTGACAAACCTCGCGTAAACGAATTGACTTCATTTACACGATTTCCATTTATGACTATATGAATAAATGACTGATTCCAAGTTAAGTGACTGGCTTTGCATTGATGGCGCAAATCAATTCCCTAGAGGACTACAAATATTACGTGCTACTTATGCGATATGTAATTCTTTCTGTACATAAGGGTTGTGTTAAGGGTTTTTTATTCTTTTATTTATTTAGTTATTTTTTCTTTTTTTTTTTTGTTTTCTAGCTACTGTCGTTAGGTTTAATGTGTTGGTTATTAAATTCGATTAATCTCAACAAAGTATCTTAATTTACTTATCGCAAAAAAAATGCAAACAATATCTTATTATATTATCTCTAAGCTGATAATAATGAAATCCTTAAGTTGTTAAGAGCATTGTTTAAGAGTATTTTCATTAACTACTCCACTCCAGCCGAAGAGACATTATCAAGCACGTGCTGTTTCATACAGTAATTTGCATGTCTGCGTTGGTTAACCTTTGTGTCATTTCTGTATAATTTGTGTTACTGACATAAAAACAGTGTTAGAGGAACATTTTGAAGAAGTTTGCTCGGATATTATTAAAGTGTTCATTACAAGATCAATAATCAATAATAAAAAAAAGGGAAAATTGATTAATTAAAAAAAAGTTTATAGCACAATCGTTCACCGACGGAACAATTGTTGTCGGATAGCATTCAGTAACGAAAGGTGCAATCACTGCGTAGAACACCATAATTGAGGCCAAAGAAAGCTTTAACATAGATAGCAAAACCGTACGTTAATAAAACCACGCTTCTGCACACACCGCATCAGTTGTACGTATTATGAACTGCCCTTATTTAACGAAAATATCATTGTAGAAAGAAAATTTCTACAAGGGGTCCTACAAGCGATGTTCAGAAAACAAGTGGTTGCGGTCAGAAAACATTATAAGAATTGAACTCGGACGAGGAAATGTGCGAGGTGTTCATAAAACATTATAAAAACTCGCACGACGAAATGTATCCCATTTACAAGTGCCATTTCACTGCATGATGTCCATAAATAATAAACAAAAAGTTCTCGTTGATTATCTAAAAATTAATCTTTTTCATATTCGTTCTACTAGTTCAAATTTTTAATAGGATCGGTTCAAGCCAAAATTGGTCTCAATATTTATTCCGTTTGTGAAATTATTGGGGCGAACAGTTCTAAGTGTTTTGGTAGTAGTCTATTTGCAGACCTAATCGAGAGTACACACATTTCGTATGTCATTAACCGACCAGATTTAGCTTTTGCATGACAAACGAATAGCTACACGAATGAACACGTAGCCGATAAAAAGCCATATTCCATACGCAGCGAATGCATTTACTAATGGATACAAAGACGTTTGTATTTCAGAACATCTCCATTTAATTGGAAGGAAGGAGGAAAGTTACTGGAGGATTACTCTTAAAGAGAGATCCTGTTTTCGAGGGTTTTCAAAAATAATGACTGATAATTTTGGTGGACTATAATGACATTTATTTTATAGTGAGCAATTAAATGACAGTAGGTTTAGACCATTAGGTGGTGTTTGATTTTTGCCATTTTCATACAAGAACTGTCGAATACTCTGTTACGCTCAGAGTGGCGCAGTTAAATTAAATCTTCGAAAATTAGAGATATTATATCAATAATCAAGCAAACAATTTTCAAAAACACTAAACTATTTGATTTAATTATGAAAATAAATCTTTGATAGGCTAATTAATGTTTACGTAGGCTGACTTACATACAGAAGTATTGTCCTCTTTTTTTTAATAACATGTTTACTTCCTTAAACACGACTGTTGTCCTCTTTTTTTTCCCGAGTTTATATATTGTTTACGAGTTTATATATGAAATGTGTGTAACGCGCCTAAGGAACGCCAACTCCTCCACTGTGATGCATAGTCATTTATAGTATTTGTATCGCAAAAAAAAAAAAAAGTTTGAACGTAAACACGAAAACAGCTGTTCCGATAAGAGATGAAACATCGTCCTAATGCCATCAGTTTTAAACAAATTGCTTTCTCTCTTCTTAACTAACAGACATGCGCTCTATTACTAAAATATTCTCTTTACTTTAGTATTCTCAACAAAGAATACGTGCGCTCTTGGAAGGTTGCTCTTATTCAAGTAAAATAAACTTCATTGTCAAGTGCTTATTTAGAAAAAAGCAAAATGTGCTGTTATGTCTGATGGTCTGTCTGTCAGCCAACGAAACTTTTGTGTTTTTTGAAATTTTTCGTACGCTTGTTACTCTTACTGTGCTGTTATTACTGCCGTAACTGCTATTGTTGATACCATCGTACTGCTACTACTATTAGAATATCTGCTACTACTAATACTCTGGCAAAATGTTGGAGCTGCTGCGGGGGAATTATGGTACCCTTGAGAATTGACTAATCAAAATTCTTTACACCTGGGACATACTGTTGTTTCAAATGTATACAATTTTGTGCAGAAAAATTTTTGCTACAGTATTTATTGTTCTTCATTGGGAGGGAGGGAAGGGAAATAACATCAGTATGTAAACGTATATTGATTTTCTTCGTGTGGCCTTCGTTTCCAACACTCCAAAGATAGTTCTGTAGTGTTTTGGTATTCCTTGATGTCTTATGTTATGCATGTGCTTGTGGGTTTTATTTTTGTATGAGTATGAGTGTTTCTTGGTATGCATTTACCATTAGCTTCTTCAGCTGCCTCCAAGTTACTTTTTACCTTATGTGTTTCGTTTGTTTATTTATGCCTCGACATGTCTGATGTTTTTTTTTTGGTTGTTTCGTAAGGTTTTTGTTAAGCGAAAATTTTCACTATAAAATAATTTACTTTGGGGAATTTCGAACGTTAATGCATTTTTAGTAAGAATGTAATTATATCTGATCATATGCTACGTAAATATAACTTTGTCGGTTTTACGTATTCTTGTCTCCTATTTAGGTCACATTGAGGAAGAGATTGCGAACGAAAAATCTATAACGTCTGTTATGAATGCTGAGATTATAAAAAAGGATCATAACGATGATGAAGATTTTGATGAACTTGAAGATGAGGATATAGATGAAGATTTACTAAGTTTGGATAGTTACTATTCTGGTAAGTTTGCTTGGTTTTCTCTTATTAAGATAGAAATCTCCTTCATTTCAAAGCATATTTTTAGTTTTAAATTGAGAATTATTTCCGTTAATTCGTTTAGAGTTATTTTGAGTTGTTTTTTGATTCATTATATTTTTGATGTCCGTAAAATATGGTTTACATTTGTCCGAAAATATACCATACTTTCAGAATTTTAATTGATAAAATGATTTCGTTTAGATTATAATTATAAAAATTGATTTAACCAAAGTACAAACTAAAAAGTTTTAATCCACAAGACATAAACTTCTTTATATGCCTAAAGAAAAAACAAAAACAAAAAACAGAAACCAACAAAATGAAAGATTATTTTTCTCCTTTTTTACACTGTAATGAGGCGCTTATTAGTTTCATTATATCTTCATTGAAATTTACTTTTTGAATAAACAAGAACGTCAAGTAAATTTGTCTTTTTTCAGTCATTCGTGATTGGCACAATTACACAATTACAATTTAATACAATTACATCTTGAATAGAAGTTCAAGAAATACACTCTTACTTCGTTCTTTTGGTATATTTGATCAGCACATGTCAACATAAGTTCTTTATTAGTTTGGTTCTTAGAAGTCAACATATAGAACGGTGTAGGTAGTTTGTTCCGAAGACGAGTAGTTAAAGAATCGCGTGTATTGTGATTTATGTTGGCAACTCCAGATCGAGGAATTGGAATCGCTGAGGAAGCTGGGTAGTTCCATTTAAGGGATTGATTGATGGACAAATCTTTCTTATCTTTTTGAAACACTTGTTCTGGAATTGTCTACAATTAAATACGACTCAGTCCACATTCCGCCGATGCTCGAGGTTATCGAAAGTGTTGTTAGCAGAGTCGTTGTCCATGAGCATTTGGGACCTTCGCTATAGGTGACCTAGAGTCTTCACGCAAAGTGGGCGATGTGAATGATGTTGCCTATCGGTTGAAGCGGAATTTTTTTGCACCATTTCAAAAAAAAAAAAAAACTATTGGCTGCATCTTTCTTTCCTATGAACTCATGCCCAACATTCCTATGCATTGACAGCAGCAAGCAAAGAGGATGTCAATGAGTTTTTCTTCTAAATCTTTTACGAAATTGAAAACGTCTTTTTGAACACAAGTAGGAATGCTTTCAAATAGCTTTGCAAAAAATGTTATGTTAGTACTTATAATTCCGAAAACCCATAAAAACTGCAACTGTCTATACCTGTAATATCTTAAATTCTTAGCCAGTCTTGTTTCTAGGTAGAGTTAATGTCTCGAAAAATATTAGAGATATTGTGGTTTTAAAAACAAATTTAAATTGTAAGTAATTTTGTTTGATAAGATGATTCTCATCAATGAGTAAAAAAGAAGTTTTTCTTGTGCTTTTTCTTATTTTGCCATCCCAAACACATACGAAAAGCATATAACCATTGAAATTACTGTATTGGGTATTATATACGAGCTGGTCACGACACTCTCGGGTGCTCTACACCTGAGTCGTGGGAGTCGTTTTGCAATGGCAACCCATATTGTAACCTAGCAGCCTAACTATGTTTTAAAAACCCAAAACAGTAATCAGCACCAGCCAGTCAGCTATTCAACAGCTAACAACCGAAACTTTAACGTACAATCAGACAGACGAAAGGAAAATAAAAGATAAAAACGTTGAAATATTTCTAAACCCGAACAAGCTATAATCTAAATGCACACATGCATACATGTATACTAGCAAATGGTAACAACATCCTTTATGAGAATCTAAGCATAATAGAGAAGAACACAAGAAAAGTGCAAAGAAGACATATGCATAACAAGCAAATGGACAGATGAATAGATACTTCCATGGTTGTTACTAACAATAAAACAAAAAAAAAAACTTTACTATAAAATGAATGTCGAACTCTCGAACACTCACACACATATATCTACACACAGATATATATGTGTATAAAAAAATGAAACTATTATGTGGGTTTCTACAGATTGCTATTGTGGTTTACGATTTCTATTTTTTCTACGTAATTTTCCTTATCACAGACATATTCGAGTTAATGTCGTTATTGTGCGTGAATGAAGCAATGAAGAGGTTCTTTAAATGAACGACTTTTTCTGTTACAACCACTAAATGCAACAGTAATAGATTGACTATCATTCGCATCATCATCATCGTCATCAGTATTATCACTATCAGGAACACTTAAAAACAATTTACTCAAAAATATAAATACATTTACACATCATCCTTTCAAAACAATTACAAACACAATTGTGGAGTATTTGTGTAAATAAATATAAAACAAAAGTGTTTTATAGGATTTCAACACCAACATCAGAGCGCATATATAGACGAATTTCAAATCCCTTTGATTGCTTTTGACAGGCTCATCACACATGTAACTGAAACTTTGCTTAGTTTGTTGATGAGGAAAATGAAATACAAAAAGAGGGGAAGAGAGAGAGTGAGAGACAGAGAGAGAGAGACAAATGGAGTTGGAGAAAGAAACACTAACTTAAACAATTGTTCACTGCTTATTTCAATGACGTTATACTTGTTTTTTTTTGTCGTTGGCTTGATGGCCTTTTGTTGTTACTTTATGGTAAATTATATACACTGCGTAGAGATAAGGGTAAATTAACTTTTATAGATTGATCTGGCATTCCGACTCAACGTTGTCGCATAGTCTTTTGCCTCCCTTTACTTCTTATTGGCTTTCTATCAATCGGAAAAATTGGTCTATTTTCTATGCTCAATCCCATAAAATGATGGCAATCAATCTAAGCAGATACGATGTAGATAATTGATAAACTAATCTATGAATATATATTTATATGTATATATATAAAACAAGTGTTTTATATGATATATATATATAAATATATATATATTTATATATATATATGTTTATGTTTATAAATATCCAACAATTTCAAAATATTAAAATAAATTTGAGAAATTCGAATTCTAAGTCTTAACAGTATTCGTAGCTTGTTTTATTAATTATCTATGAACTATATGAGATTTTCATTTAAAATTTTTTTTATCCAGGATTATTACGTGTTGATGTTATCATAGAAATTTATTTTAATCGAAGAATGAAGTTAAGTAAATACTTCAATGTAGAAAAAGAAAGTTCAGAGGCAAGCCCAATTCTCAGTAGTTTTAAGCAGTGACCTCTCTCATAGATCTCACAAATAGATTTTGGGATCATAGAACCTATTCAATAGAGCAAGGGACGTGCAAAATCATGTGGAACTTAATTATTAATAATACCTTAAGCATTAATATTTGCTTTTCTTAACTACTCTTTGCGTTTTCCTTTCATTTATTAATAAATCCTTTCACTCCGATTGAAATCCTTTTTAATATATGTTATGAACTTGTTTATTAAAATAAGTTTCGATTTTTTTTTGATTGCAATCTAAACGGTCTTCGCATCTGGCTAATCTAGATATATGTTTATAGAATATATAAGATGTGCAATGCTTATAGATATCTGATCGTTACCTATAGACTAAAAAAATGAATGTGATTTATATACTATATTATATATGATATTATATATTACATGCTTGCAAAAGTTTTATCAGTAACTTCTACAAAGTAAGTGTAAAAAGTAAAAATGTTAAAGTAATGGGAAATAAATAAATAAAATGTAAATAAGGGTTGAATTCGATTATTTTGACCTTCCTCTACTTAAAACAACAATTTTCCATTTAGTTTTATTGGATTATTCAGTGTATACAGTGTATAATTTTCTACATTCATTACCGACATTCATTTTCAACATTCATTCATATATAAATATAAAATAATAAAATACATAAATACGCTGTCGAAGTTTACAAAAAAATTTTAGAAGCTTATAGCGATGCTGCTTTATCATATCCCAATTGTTGCTTTGGGTTTCAATGGTTTAAAAGTGGTGATTTCGGTGTCAAGGACAAAGAACTGCCTGGAGAACCAAAAAATCTCGAAAACGACGGAAACTCAGCACAAACTCTTAGAGAGGATCCGAAACCTTAGAAATTGATGAATTAACTGTTTCTAGACGTTTATATGCTAGGATGGAAAATGGTTTCCACACGAATTGAATGCAGGTGTCATTTCGGCCACATTTTGAAAAAATGATCAAGAATACATTGTTGCAGCTAGAATAGGAAGTTCTGCCATACCCAGCGTACTCACCAGACGTACCGCCTTCTGGTTACCGCTTGCTTAGATCGATGCAGCACGGCTTGGCTGGCACGTCGTTCCAGAAAGTTGAAGAACTGCGAGAAAAATGGGGAAAAAGACTTTTACAAGCACGTATTATTACAGAAATTAATTAATCATATTAAGTCAATCGTTAAAAACAAAATGGCAGCAATATGAGAAATTACTGTCCCCATTGTATTTAAAACACACTGTTCGTCTTGATCGTTTTTTTTCAATTGATTTATTTTCTCTCTATCCGAATACTTAGTTCGCTCTTATGATAATATTTAAAAGTTAGTATCGTATATAACATCACAAATTAGTTGTCCTTTTGAATTCATATTCTACTCTAAAGAAGGAGAAACTAGTGCGACTAGCGATAGATATTAACTTGAATGAAATGCGTTGTTTTTCTTTTTTCTTTTTTTTAGTAAGAGTTAAGTTTTTTGAGTGGATAGGTCAGACATGGACATCAGCTGTTAACGTATTTGTTCTGCTTTAGCCAAAACAGGTAAACTGCATATTCATATTCACATATGCCGCTAGTATGATATAGGCAGGCACCCAACGTATATTTAAAGTCAAGCCACTACCAACAACAATGGCTCTTCTAGATATTTTATGTAATCTCTAAGGACTTACAACGGTGAGATTACGCTTTTTAGGATACATGGTGTGTATGTCTTATTCACAAATCTAGTGTTGGAATAAAGAAATTTGGAAAATAAACAAACAAATTCCGCTTATTTCTTCTTTTTATTCCAAAAAGGATCAATCTTTTAAGTAGTAAAATATAAGCAAATACTATAGCATTTTTCCTAATAATATTCAATGTTTAATTCTAAAAGTTTTATATTCTATTGCTATACTAAGAAAGAAAAGGAAACACTCTCTAGCATTCTGTTTATCTCTAACTTCCTCTGACATCCACTTTCTTATTTCACACATGTATATAATTACAACTTTTTCTTAACGTAAACTCGTATATGCTTTTGTGATTTATTAATGAATTCCGGTCTTATTTTGCTGTCTTCCGTAGCAAAAATATCCTGTCTTGTGCATGTGTAAAAAAACTTCTCTTCCTAAAGTTTGTCTTTTTACTGATGATTTCTCAAGAAAGGTATATAATACCAGCATATATAGGGATACTTGGAGTGGCCCTTTAAAAACGACAGAATAGAATGCATAGCCAGATTGTTTATTTACTCTTTGGATTGTACGTAAATATAATTTTGCATATATAAGGATCTTAGGTACATGACATGCAGGCAGAAGTTTATTTAAGAAGAGAAAGAGGAGGGGCGGCATTTCCTTTATGATGAGAGCAATTAATTACGCATTTGTCTTACAAGACAAACAGTTAACTTAAATGCATTTACGAAATCATTGTAAAACTGTTCCTTAAACAGTATCAGAGTTGTTGGTTGTTACAAACACTCTGTCATGTCTTTATGTCTTTCAAGTAAATTGTCTTATAAATATTTGGACGTAAGTCTACACGACAATATTTACACATGAGCACAACAACAAGATATGCGTATGAGGTATGAGCAAATATAAGCTTTGATATGTACAATGCAGTTAATCAAGACCGGATGGGATCAGCAATAAATAATCGTTTTGTTGCCCTTAACAATCCCACAACAGTAACGTACTTTTTTTTTTTTTTTAAAAAAACTCTTTTAGATAATGAATTTTTAGAATTTCTTCTGCAAAAATTTTTGCTTTTTTTCCCGTTTTTTACACGAAAGAATGAATACACGCTTCCATGTCTTTAATTCTTTGTTAACCTTATTTAGTCTGACCATTTGCGCAATTTGTTGTTTTTATGCAAAACATTTCTTAACCGGTTGACGGTAAATGCTGTCAAGCATGTGACATTTTAGCGTACAATGACTTATTTTGAAAGATGTATAATTGGTCTTTAATCCGAATTTTATCAAGTGTTATAGTTTAATTTCGTTTTATGATGTGTTAAGATACTTTTTGTCAATTCATATCCGTGTCACACGTGCGTTTACAAAAATTATTTTCAGTGAATTTTTCAAAGAAATGAACCATTTTTTTTAGAAACGTTTGCGATAATTTTTTTAAATTATCTTTTCGGAGGTAAATCGCACTTTTTCACTTTTAATTTTCTTATTTGATTTCTACATTTTCTTAGGATTCTTAGGATAGGATAAACTACATTTTTCGGTTCACTGACAAGGGCAAGAAATGCTTATCGGAAACGCTTGATTCATTTTATTATCTATTCGTCAATCTATATGTCTTCCAGCCGATTTCTAAAATTTCTACACTGGAAAATCAACGATAAAGGATTACCTATGACTAGATGTCGAGTAGCCGTCAAAATAGCAGAAGAGATGCGAAATTGTCTGACTGTGGAGCTACAGCGTGGTCGACGAAAGCGAAGCTTACTTTGACCGTAAGGCACCGTGTAATGCGACGACAACTTCGTATTGTGTTATCGATTTGGTACTCGCCACAGGAGACAGTAGACGGCGCCTTACTTCGTACCGTCCTTTAAATGGTATCGCGGAGCTAAGTCTAGTCAATTAGTCAATCTCAAGCTCTAATGAAATCTACCATATTCGTTGGTGGAAGTGTCATAGTTTTACGTTAGTAGGGAATATTTATGTTGATTCTGAAAGATATTCTCTTTCTGACAAACTGGGACGAAGCTTGAGTACAGAAATAAGGCCAGAATTGAAATTTTTGTCGAATTTCTAATAGTTGATATTCCTTCTAACTGGCCCAGCTTGTAAAAGGAAAATGTGCGAGTTTTTTATTGGTTTCGATGCACTTCCTAAACAAACCGCGAAACTATGAGATCGATCTTGATTGGATTCGCTAATCCAATGAATACTTAAATAATGAAAGATTCCATCTGTCTGTCAATTTAATGTGATACGAATAACATCGGTATCTTCATCTTTCCTGGATTATTTTTTCGTTCTTAAATGATATATAGATTAAAGTGTAATTTTATAATTAGAAATGGAGTAACGATGCGTAATGCTCGATAGAAGTCATTCTTATGGTTTATTATTTTACTATCTACCATAACAATTGAGTTGCTTTTGAGATTTACTATTAATGAGGCGAAATAAAACGATCGGCCATGATCGAATCCTTTATACAAACCCGTGTCTTAATAAAAGCTAAAATATAACGAAAAAAAAAGGAAATTTGATCATCTGTTTTATTGGGAAGGGCATGGACGACGTTTTGCATTTTTGAAGAAATACTATCGGGTCACCTAAAAAGAAAAATTTGAATAACTTTCAGAACTTTCAATTTTTTTTGCTAAATTTGCAGCCGATATGTTAATTTTGTGATTGATGGAGGATGAAAGAAGGCAGTCCACAAGCGAACGGACTGACAGAGGGACTTGCTAGATAGATTCAGAATTTCATACTGAGGGAGTATTTGTATACTGTAAAGCGTCTCTGCAGCCAGCTTTTGAGTTTGCGAACATTGCGAACCTGATCGTATCCTTTACCATTCGGTGTTGGATATAACAAAGCAGATTTTTAAATGTGCAAAGTTTGGAGGTGTTTAATAACGCGGTATATTTGAAATAACTGAGACATCGATTTGTCGATTTCGAATTTCAAATCTACTAAAAAAAAGCATACTTGAATTACGATCGTGATAGAACTGTGCAGCGTTGTGCTGGGTGTAGGATTGTTAGGACTACTTTGGAGATAATGTTGTTCACCTCTGTGTCAACAACCTTTCAATTTTCTTCCGAATTTCTTTACGACGAACAATTTTATGTCACAAAACGTGACAACATATTAACATATGTGTACAACATATTAAACGATTCTTCCAACCAAAAGTTCTTAACATAAACTTTTTAGCGGTTTTTTTTTGAAAAAATTAATGTGTTTTTATGATAATCGCTACTGTGTTTAATTACTTAATGATATTATTTTGAAAAAAATCGCAAATAAACTGACGATCATGATAAAAACCTGTGTTTGTCTATGAACGGTTTCTTGTGTCAAATCTTAATTTCAGTGATTATATGTCGACCTCATTATGTGAGATAATACCATTAGGTTAATTTTTCTTTTTATATCCTACATCACTTGTTGTGTAGAGTAAATTAAATTTATGCAAGTGCAGGTAGGATCAAAGATAATTTTATAATGGCATTCTGACCCTATTTAACATTGTCTGTCTGTTTGGCCGAAAGACAGACTCTCTTCAGAATGAATTAGTTCGGAGAACGTTTACGACCACTCCTCATTTCATGAGTTGTTTTGAAATAGTAGCTACAATTTTCAAAATATATCTGCAAAAATCGCTCAGTAACAATATGTTCGCCTAGTTGTGTTAAAAATTCGGATTGGATTTGGGTCAATATCTTTAATCGCTTATATGATTTTACCAGCAAAAAAAATGTTAATAACACTTTTAGTATTTTATAGTCCAAGTTGGTCCACGAGTTAGTTAATTTTTGATATTATAAACGAAGAAGTGTTTTAGGCGAATTGATGTAGGCTGCTAAATACTCGAAAATATATTTTATTTAATTTTTTGATCGGATACGTGTTGGAATAAAAATTTCTTAAAAATTTTTTTTTTGCTAATTTTCTGATATTATTCAGGGACAAAGAAATGATAAAGTTCTTCCCTTTATAGAGACTGCATATATTCTCATCGAATTTATAAAAATTTAAATGTTTTTTTTTTTGTAATATATTATACGAACCTTAAGGATCCATTGTCATCCCATATGTGTAAACCCTAACTTATATGACGAAATGGTTTAACTCGAATTTATGACATTTATTGCTCATCTCACAGCTTTTGTTTGCACTAGTGTATGCTTATATATATATATACATATATATATATATATATATATGTATATGTACATATTTCTATATATATTTGCATTTAAGCTTGCATGTGTGTGTTTGGCTGTAGTAGTAATTTCATCTTCTACACTTTTTTTATGTGTTATTAAATAAAACACACATTCGCATATATATGTATGTATTTTTACACTTTTCACATACACAAGCATCTCAGATGTGTGCACAAATATTATATGAAAAAGCGAGTGAACGAACGAGCTAAGCGAGCGAACGCAAAAAACAAATGAATGGGTGGTCCCTTGAGACTGTGTTGAATTGTTCCTAAGTGGGTCGTAATGTTGCTTCAAAAGTGCCCCAAATGTATAGAATCCAATTGGAATTTCTTGTAGTTGTTATATGGTCGTCGTTGTTTTTTTTTTATTTGCTACTATTGCTCTTACCATTGCTGTTGCCTTAGCGCTGATGTTGCTGTTGCTAGTAATGATGTTTTGCGTTTTGAGCGTAAAATAAAAAAAGCTACGGTTAAGAGATTTTTCAACTTAATTTTTTAAAAATAATATTATGATGGATAGAATTTAATATAAACGCGCGTTAGATTGGAGTTGCTTTTAAAACGTTATTGTAACGCAAACTAAACTTTCTTCTTGGATTCTTTTCAAAATTTCGTTATAGTAGAAGTAAGAAAGTAAGGTTAGATTAGGCTGTAGTAGCAGTAATCCGCATCAGGGCAGGACTGGTTTAGTACTCTCAAGTCTTACCGAGAAGAGATAACGGTATATTAACCATGATACGATGCATACTTTTAATTTGGCGAGTACATCTTATCGACAATTATGACTAATTCATCAGGAGGTTGCGTAATCTAAACAAGGAGGATGAACTATATTCAGTACCTTTTGCTACACGATTACTTTCTGTAGGCATTTTAGTAGTCATAAGTGCTCCGCCAAATTAATTTTTTGCTGTAAAATCTGCTTCATTTTAAATTCAATGTTCTTCGGAAGCATATGTCTTTTTGTGACTAACGAACATGCTTTATTTCGTAACGCGATGAAAGCGCATCCGTCCAAGTTTCTGTACAACTTTTGTATCTGTATGTAATAATATCAGATTTTATTTTAATATTACAAAAGAAACAAAAACAATAATATGACTATTCGGGTATCGAGGCACCTAGACTGCCGATCCGTTAGTTTCCAATTGTCGCTGACTATAGGAATAATGCGCGCTTACATAGACGTGAGCGATTATTTATTGGGCTCAGAAAAAAGAATGATTTTGTACTAAACGTTCCACTTATTTATCTCGAATTAAGCCTAATTGTTTGTTGTGTTTATAAAGCAAAAATTCTTTACATTTCAATATTTACAATAGTTCCAATTTGGATAAAAATAATTGCTGATTGGATGATTTTATTATTTTCACCCAACAATGCATTTTCATATCATTTGTTGCGTATGTTTTAATAACTTGCAGTTAGCCTGAAAACCGAAATGTGATACGTAGTTGAGCGGATTGTAGAACAAGTGAAATAATAGATGATAAGTTTTTGCTAACTTTATTACTCTGTTTATAATTACACTATAAAAGGAAAGATGTTAATTAGGAATAAAAGCATCCAGAATAAGAGTAGAGTGAGAGACAGATTAATCTACATTTTGAAAGACCTAAAGAAAATACAGTTCAGGGTAAATTTCTTATCATGAAACAAATGCGTATTATTTTTATATCAATAATATTTTTCCGATATTACCCCTAAATCATTTGGTATTTGCTCGATCTTTGAGAAAATATCATATATCTTAGTTTTCATCGTCATCTCAACGTAAACAAAATTTTTTTTTGTCGCTAAAGCTAAAGCTAAAGATTTAGTAAATTCTCACAAATATAAGTATGTCTGTAACAATATATATGTGTTTTTATTTCATAAATATTTATATTAAATCAAAATTTTCACCCAAAACTTTACCACATAGTTTTTCAATGCGAAGAAACATGAAAAAGTCTGCAGAGATTTAATAACCGCGCGCTCTGTTTAAACTCTACGAGCAGAGAATCACTACCTTGCACTGCAATGCTAACTAGACAACTAATGTTGCTGTACATATACAGGTACTTTTGCATTTTGTTTTGCTCTATGCATGTATCACACTGACTCTGAAGGGGTTCCCCAACGAGCACATGTCCAGCAAAAAAGAACTTTACTGACAACCTCCGCAGTAACGATAAGAATACCAGCTGTGTTCTTGATGTCCCAATAACTTGATAATATTGTGTGGAAAGCAGTCAGCATCGCGTTTTTCTTTTTCTCTACTATATTCGACTTTCTCATTTTTACATGTGAAAATTTTTAACTTTTTGCCAGAGAGCAAGCATACTTAAACAAAAAAAAAAATAAAAAATAAAAAAAATTGCAAATACTTTTGTAATGTGTTAACCACAATATTAGAGATTTCTTCTGTAAAAGACGGTGCGATCCTTAATTAATTAATGTTTTAAGATTTTTTCCGTATGAACTGACTTCCTCATTTAATGGATGATGACCTAGCTTTGCATTTGTATATATTTTTAATCACCTTTTAAGACCAGATCTCGAAACGGTCTCTAAAGCGATAAAATTTGCGAAGTATTGTAGTTAAAATTTGATATATTTGCTTTATATTATTTCAACAGATTAAATTTGAAAAACACCACAACCTACTTAACCTACGCTAATCTTCCACAGTTCACGTAAAAAGATATACATATATTTATAAATATATTTTCTTTTTTTTTCATTTTTTGAAAGGGACTATACTTCCGGGCAGCTACTTGATTATGAACCTAACTGACATGTTTTACTTGTAGGGTATCTATCTATGACTTTCTCTTTAACTTTATCTACCACGGTTGGAGGACGGTACACTAGATTACTCGTGTGATTGTATATCTCAGAAACATTCGCAAGTGGTACTATACAAAATTAAACACAAATATTATTCTTTATATACTTACAAATAGGCCGTCGGATAAAATGTCTAAAAAATTTCTTACGTTAACTTATTCGGTTATCGTCATGATTTCCATTCACTAAAACTCTTATAAAAATATTAATAAGAAATTGGAAAAATGAAAATTTAAAACTACTGCAATCAATCGCTTAGAGTCCATAGTACCGCCTCTATCTTAAAAAAAGAGGGAAAAGCTAAACTGTAATAGGTGAGCGCGGCAATGAAAGCATTTCCCATGTTTCTGTCAAATTTGAACCCGATATCTTCATTTTTGTGACCAGGAGCATATTCAACACAGACATTAGATAGTTACGCAACCAGATAGATGGACAGACGTACCTACGAATACGTCTAGGTGGATTCCGATTTTCTTAGTGATCAAGAATATATACAGTTTACTGAGCTTCTGAAGAATCTTTCTTAATACTACAAACGCTTTCAAAAAAAAATGTAATTTTAATATTTTACTATATCGAATAGGCCTGTTCGATCCTTACCGTTTTTTTACAGAGGCTATGGGATAACCACAGCAATATTTGTGAAAATTTCTATAATTCTATTTACTATACGGTTTACGAGTAATGATCGGCCAAATCGGTCCTTTAACCGATTTAGCCCATTTTCAGTACCAACCTGCCTGGAAGAACTTTCAATGTTCCTGCCAAATTTGCAGCCGACATCTTCATTTTCGTAGCCAGGGGAATGTTTACCACATACGGACAGACGGATATGCTTAAATTAATTCTAAATTTGATACTACTCAAGAATATATATATCTTGTGAAGTCTTCGAAGTTTTAGGTCCAAATGACAAAATGAAATATACCCTTCACCATCGGTGATGGATATAATAAATATTAGAGAAGTCCTTCCTAAAGTTTGGTTCTAAAAGTAATAAAAAATGTAGAATCTTAATGAATGAAAGTTTTTATGATCGTTGGTTTTTTATCCGCATTTCTTGTTTGATGCCCGCATATCTTGCTCGTATACTATCATTTAACCAGCTTCCTTTGGTAGGTCATTTAATTTCCTATTACTTAATCTGGAATTGATTGTTAAAACAGTACCTCTAAGGAAAGTAACTATTTCTCGTTTAAGCTATAGTCCAATGACTAACGTTTTGGCGGTCTTTTGTTCTGGCCATCTCTAGTTTAACTTTCCTCTTTTTATTTTTTTGTTCTTTTCTACTATTTCATTGTGCTGTTGAACTACAAGTGCTATATTTATTTCGTTTGGTCGGGGTGATGTCAAGTTGTTTACACCTGAGATTGCTTTTGCATTTTACAGCATTATTTTTACTTGCTGCACTCACCTCATCGTCATCGTTGAGATTCGTAAAAGTCTTGGCAACGGCAACAACAATAACAATAACAACAACAACAGCAAGAAAAATAGCAAACGGCAGATTATTTATGAGGTTTTACTGTTTTCATCGTATTTCCAACGCCACAACAGCAAACACAACTTGGGAGTTGACAACGTCATTTTCGTAAAAAGGAAAGAAAGAAAAAAACAAGTTCTTCTACTTTGGCCTTAAAAGTTTTACTATCCATTGAGAATTGCGCGCAGGCTGGTACAAGAGGGGTTTTATATTTCGCGCTTTGCGGCTTAATAATATTTCTAATGTACAGGCTTTTTATGATTTAAATCGAAAATTTTTGTCTTGAAAATTTTTTCTTCTAATTTAAACAAATAAAATAAAAATTTTATTCGATTTCTTTTCTTTATTTTGGAAATTAAAAGGGAGAATCTCTCATAAATATCGTATACATTTTTTTGGAAATTACAAGCGAGAATTTCGTAAATAGTTTAAAATGATTTATCGATAGATGAATTGAGTTTTTATGACCAAGTAGATAATCATGGTAATGTATCAACCACTTATCTCTCTGCTGTTTTTCGTTAGCAACGATTCACACCACGCCTCTTGCAGGTCAGTTCAGTTTTTTTTAGACAACGCAATAATATTCGAGACCGTCCACTGTCATCAAAAACGAATACGTTTTTTTCTCACCGGATCAAACTGCTTATCGCGTATATTAATTAAGCGTGAAGGAAGTCGTCATATGGCCTTAGCGATTGCATTACGATAATGCATCATAGCGTATTGGATCTTTGAGATTTTTTTTAAGGAAAATTCAATTCATACCATTTCGCAACCAACCCATTCACCTAATTTAGCTCTTCCTGGCCAGTGTCGAGGCGCCAAAAACCGATCCGACGGCATTATTTTGACACCGATTAAAGACATAAAATCGAATCAAAAATCTAATTTTTTTAAGTGGAAGAAAGCAAACTTCTTTCTTCAACTACAAAATATATTGTGGGAAAAATGAAACAGACATAACACATCACTCAATAAGTTCGTAGAATCATTAACAATTCTTTGCCTTTTAGCCATTGTATGGACGACTTGCGACACGGTGTTAAGTTAAGTTAAATTATTTCCAAGAAGAAGAAGGCTACTCATTTATCTCCGTCGCTCTTTAACGGAAAAGCACATTGCATACTTTTTTTTTAAAATAAAATCTCAATTTTATTAAACAATTGTCAAAAATCTCTCGTCCGATCCAATATGCACGAGTTTTTAAATGCAAAGAGGATATCTATGAAGTAATATAAAAGACGAATACCGTTTTCTATCAATCGAAAAAAGAGAAAAGCAAAGTCCTTCACAGATCTTTCTTAAACGACTATAACTCAGCTTATTGCTCACTTAGGTTTCCAGTTAAGAAACTTATAGTTAATAGTAATTGAATAGCAGTTACTCATCTAACACATTTGTCTAAAGAAATAATATCGACGGATAGGTAGAGTTTACAAGTCTTTATTTACCATCGCTGTTGATGATGACTTCATGCTCTAAAAAGTAAACATCCATTGAAGAATAGAATATATATAGAAGACGAAAGAATATCTATATATATATATCGAATATATATATATAGAACGTGTTCTTCGTTGAACTGATTGCAAAAATTCCAGAGAATCGAATTAGATTAGACGCAAAGTTTCTAAAATTCACATAAATTTCTCGCAACTTTGACGTACGCATGCACAAAAAGAGACGACACTACACTATTAAAGAATACTTCCGAAATAGTTTGGATATTTAAGTTAACGTTTGACTATGATATGAACTTTGCAAGTTAAGGGGTGTGAAACTTCATCGAACGAAGCATCGCCTGTTTCCGCAGTTTCCAATCGTTAGCTGGTTTTTGATTAGACGCGACATTCTCATTAGTAAAATTACTAAATAAGTAGATCATAATTTACTGAATTAGCTCAATTTTTTAAGTGCATGCCGTAGAGTAACGGGTGTAAAGCTTAATTCGAAGAAAAAAGGAAGAGGAAAAGAAGCGGAAGTTATAAACAAAAGCGATACGGAAGAAATAATCTAAAAACAATTCTATTTTGATTATTGATATGGAAATTGAGATAAATATACAAAGAAATATTAATCGCGATATGTATAGGTGAGTAACCACTTTCGCGCGACCACTTACAAATTTAAAAGGCAAAGCATTTATATTAAATGAAACAGAATGCAAAAGTAACTAACAACAACAACAACCGGCTAAGGAAAAAAATTGTTTAGTGGAATGACGAAAATCATAAAACAAACCAAACAAAAAAGATTTAAGGAAGTCAAAAGTGGTCTACTTGAGGAAAATAATAAACCTAATGAAAATGTACATGTAGAGCATGTTTATCACATCTACGCGACATTGCACGAGTGTGTTCAGCTTATGAAAATATACACACGTGTAGAGATGTATATATATATATATATGATACTAAACAATATTATGTGGTTATGGGTAAAAGCATATGTTTTAAGGCGAATACGTGAAGCCCAACATGAAACTGAAATATAATGATTTTTTTAGAGTCTCTTCTGCAAACCGTATAACAAAACCAATATAACTACAAAAGGTGTGAGATAAACTAGCAGAATTATATATAAGCGGTAGTTTGTCTGAGCACATATACTGAGAACTAAAGGGCACATACGGGGTTGTTAGCTGCTGATGGCACGCTTATGAACCCTACATTATTGTGGTTTTACATACTTTATATTATTATTAAAATATGAACCGGTTAGAAAGTATGGGTCATTAAACCGCTATAACCGAATAACACGAATAGTTAAGCAATTTGAATGAAATTTATAAGTAAATCATGTATAAATACAAAGAAAGTTTTCATAACAATAAAGATTTTTCAACATAGATAAATAGCGACATATTCGTATGAGAGCAGATGTCGTAAAGAACAGTAGTTTTTATAAGCATTATGAAGGAAAAATTACCTCTAGTGAGTAACTAAGTTAGTGTTATTTTTCAAGCGAGTAAATATATAAATATTTAAATCCTTATAAATAAATTAAATCAAATCAATGTCGGATAGTTTCACCTCTGTCCGAAAATATGGCTTACACTTTAAAAAAAAATTGGCAAAAATTTTGAAATTTCGATTTATTTCAGAATATTCGTTTCAGAATAAAAAATTTTGCAAATGTTCTAAATTGTTGAAGTATTTCAGAATATTAGATTCAGAAAAAAACGTTGGCAGCAAACGTGTAAAAAATGGCAAAATGGTGATTTCCCATAAATTTGTCTTAAAAAATAAGAAAGATTTTTAGATAAATTGCAGCAGAAGTTTATGAAGAGCTTCGGTTAAAATTATCTTGAAATTCGTTTACGGTTAGCCGTCCAAAGGATTTATTTAGCTCACAAGCTAAATAATCCTACATTCAATGCCTTTATAATTCATTTACTAAAAAGATATTACCTCCACTTTCTTTTATAGCCAAATGCCGACACAAATGAACTGCGGAAATAGTTTATTCAATTTATAGTTTATATATATTATATATTATATAGCTTATTTTCGGACAACGAGTAATTTTCTAATTTGCTGGGATACGAAAATACTGCTTGAAATTTTTATACATGTCGTAAGATTCTGACTTGATTGGGCAATACCAGTACATATTTCTCTGGTCCAATTATCATTGAACTTATCTATTTAAATATAATACAGAGCAAGTATTATATATATATATATATGTACGAACATATATATGAATGAAACAAGTAAAAAACATTGTAGCCTGCCAAGCCAGACTACGAATTAGGGTGCACCACTTTAACTAATAAGAGTCTTCATTTGCTATCGTGAGAAAATACGAAAAATTATAAAATATGTTAAAAATTAATCTTTTTTTAAATATAGGAAGATTTGCTTTCTCAAAGAAAGCTTAAAGGAGAGGTGGTTCAAAAAAATTGTCCCATTCCATACCATCTAAATTTTTTCACATTTACTTTACATTCCAATATACTTGTTTCTACCGATTTTTGTTATATAAAAGTTCTTTCGAAATCAGACGTTATATGTGGAATGGTTGTAAAAATAGTCCAATTGAACTTATTTTAGTTAGCAATCATCATTGGGTTAAGACACGTTAGTAGATCAAATTTCGTCAAAATATCTCAAAAATTGCGATATATAGATTGAACAGGAAAATACATGGACAGACATCAGATGGACAGACAGACAGACAGCTTAAATCGATTCGGAAAATGATTCTGAATCGATCGGTCTAATAAACGGTGGATCTATCTTAAGCTTTGCAGGTGTTATATACATCCGAACAAACTTATAATACCATCTACGACAAACGGTGTAAGGTGTTATTATTTTTCTACCTAAACTACAAAAATCTCATAAATTTTAACTTAATTTAATTTCCCGACCCTTATCAAAATGTGCTATATTCAATGCGGCTTTAAATCTTCAGCTCCTACTTCTGCTACAAACGAAAAGAATTTCGGTTTTACTTAAGGCGCACATATTTTTTATATACCTTCCAACATGGATCTACTTTACTCTTTTGTGTTTGCTGTGGGCGACGGTAGTACTTATTAATTTTAATTTCTTTTTCTGTTTTTTCCAACGAAGATTGTAAGATAAAGAGTTTGCTAAACAATCCACAAACAACTTTCAAAAATTTTAAAACAAAAATCAATCACTTTATCCTTTGATTGATAGGTCCTTTCCTTTTAACTGCAATTAGCCTGGAAAGTTGACATGTCATGTTTCTTACTTTTACTCATTTATTCAGTTAAACATAACGCTAGAAAAATACAGGCTCTTGGTTTTGGAAATAATGATGATATGGCGTCATTTGTGCATTAAGATCTTAACAAAAAGTTAATCCCTATATAATTATTCTCCTTAGCACCTTACGTTCAAAAGGTCTATTCGTTTTCTTACTCATTTCGTAACCATTTATAATGCATGCTTACAGACATATTTATAAAAGGAGTTATCCGTCATCGTTTTTTGAGGTTTAATTACAGTAATAAGTTTTTTACTAGGAAAACAAATCGTAGGCTCAGGTTCAGCTTTAAAAAAATCAAATCAAATTTGTACAATAAAAAATGAATGCTTTTGATTTTTGTTTGGTTAACAAGTCTTACAAATTAAATATACCGTTTATTATTGCCAACATCTAGCTGTACTATATCATCTAACCTGTAAGGGGTAACACATCACTGTAACAGTCTTTCTGGGATGCAAGTAGAGGTAATAGAATAATAATATTCATGCATGCTCTTAAGCGTACATTTGAGTATTAGGAAAAAGAAATCACGGTGTTAAAAGCTATAAAAAGCTAGCAAAAGCACTGGAGGAATTCTTGGGAGGCGTATTTAATTTGAGGAGTTCTACAGCTACAGCGCAACAAATGAAACTAATGATCGGGTGAATTTTTTAAATTTTCAATTTTAGGCGTTTGGCGAGTATTTGAGCGAAGAAATTTTCGATCAGAAAGAAAACAAAGTTTTGTTAATTAGTAACGTTTAAATTAACTAATTGAAAACTCAGTACATGTCGCTATAGCAAGTGTGAGAAAGAATGAATATTGACTATTCTACGAGTAGTAATACACGCTTTTTCGAAAAATAATGTTTCGAAAAAATTTGAGGATAGATCACAGATTTTGTCAGTCTTCTTATCGATCAATAAAGATGAATAGTGAAAAAGAAAAACTTTTTGTAAGTAGTTTCGGAAACTTTCAAAAAATATATATTGGTTAGGTTAGATATACGTAACGCTCGATTATGGTAATTTCCGTTTTCCGTTCGCAACACCTAGATTTAACGCATTACAAACTCCGTGAAGTATATGCAATGCTAACCGTTTTATAATTTGGCCATCTTTCTCCGTTCATCGAACCCGTTAATAACACTCACGTAATCTTAAAAACTATTACAGAAATATCGAAACATGGGGTATATAATATATTGCCTGGATTTTAAAATACTTGTGATACCTCAATAACAGATGGCTCAATAAAAGAAAAAAATGGAAAACATCGATATATTTTCTGAAATTCGAATCATGTTGAATTTCTCCGCTTTCAATTAATATTAATAGGTGCATGGCCATTAAACGATTTAAAGACCGGAAAGAAGAATTCGACTTAAGCTGAATCTATTAATATTTAACTACGATTTGCTTACGATACGTCGATCATAAATCCCATCGTATATATTTTAATTATAATTTTTGGTATCATTTTGTAGAAAAATTGTCAAGTTAGGGACCACATTCATCTATACCGCTTTATTCATATAAGGCATTTAGCTAACTATAGACGAACATCTTTAACAATTTAGCTTATTTGCGAACTTGACAAGATTTTATTAAGAGAAAAAAATGTAAAATCCAACTTACAACTAGAAGCTTTATCATCATTTTAAAAAAACGTGGAATTTTATCAATTAACTGAGCTTCTAGTTTTGCTGACGTGTACGATAAACAAAGATTGGGGTTTGTTTTTTTGAAAAAAAATTGTTGAAATCGTTCTCGCTTCATTTCAAAGCAATTAGACGTTACAAAATCAAATACGTTTTTGACGCTGATGTGTTTACTTTGACCTGACGTATTTACGTAGTGACGGTTCCGATGAATATTTCTATGGGCTAACAACATTTGGGAGATCTGATTTATTCGTGTGTAATAAAAGTATAATAAGTAAGAAAGTTTTGTTTGCCTTGTCTGCACTGTATTAAAAAGATAACTTACGGGCTTCTCTAATGTGAGCTTATTAGTATTACAATTAGAGATAATAATTCAGTATTTCCAATGATGTAGCATCTGTGACGGACGGTATTTGTCAAAACAACAAACTCAGTAAGCTTGTGCTGAAAAAACATTGTTTAGAGATTTGGCGCAAAAAGTAACGTATTTGTTAATTTCTTTCACAAAATATTCCGATTAATGTTTTCCCGATGAAAGACGTCACTTTTGAGAAAGCCTTTAGCCAAAAACCAATAAAATGGAATAAGCACTGAGTTCATCTAACTTACTTTGTCCGAGCCTTTCATGGTTTCGTTATTAATATCGTTTTTTGGATTTCACTGAAGGTATAACGGAGAATTTCAATTAGATTATGAACGGTTATGCCGAATCTTTTATATATCTTTAAAAAAGCGAGAAAAACTAAATTGTAATAGATGGGCGTGGCAGTGAAACTTCCGATGCTTCTGCCAAACTTGAAGCCAATATTTTCATTTTTGCTGCCAGAAGAATGTTTACCACAGGCATTACATAGACGGACAGCCGGACAGACGGACGCGCTTAAATCAATTCTAAATTTGATGCTGATCGGGAATATATATACTTTGTGGAGTCTCCGAAGTTTCCTTTTGGTCGTTACATACTAAATGACAAAATTAAATATATCCTTCACCTTCGGTGGTGGGCATTAAAATGTGGAGAGAACTGAGCTAAAAGTTATCGTAGTCGTATTGTTGGTGACGAACTAAGCAATTATTTTTATTTCAACATTCCAAGCAAAACCTGTATTAACGTCAAAGAGATTCTAGATTCTTATGTGCTTCATTGCTGAAACTTATCAGCTATGAAGCTCGTCAGAATCTCCGGACTAAAAGCTGAATCATGAATAGGCAAAAAAAAATCCGATTTCCTTCTATGTGATGTTGAATATTGCAACAATGACAAAATTAGTTCACAGTAGTTTCACTTGCTTCATGTATGTCGCAATCTGTGAAACACTAATCCTACCTCTTGATTGTGTCTCAGATCGTCTGTTATAATTGCAACTCGACTTTTTATAAGAACTATAATTATATCATGTATGGAAATCGTTTTTAGGTTTTCTTGGCCGGTGATTTGTAGGACAAATTGTAAAAAGGGGATGGCTCTGCCATCGGTTTTCAAAGAGACGATGCAATAAAGCACGGCTCATGAAAGGGTCAGATTGAAGAAAATGAACTACGGAGTGGCAAAAACTCAACAGATATCTCAATAGTGTAGACGAAAATACTAATTGGGGAATACTAACTCTAAAAAAACATATTCCTAGCGCATTATTATCAAAGAAGATATTCGTATCTTATATATTAGTTGAACAATTCAAAGTTCAAAGAGTATAAGCCAATGTACTAAAAGTTAAATATTGAATTCAGCATAATCTACAGATTCTGCCCCCCAGTGTTTTACTTTTTTAATCTCAATTCAATTTAGATTTTAAAAATTTGCGGTTTTAATTTGTTTGATTTTTATTTAACCACAACACTTTCATGTCTGCATTGAGTAACAGGTGGTTTTATGGTTTTTTCAATTTCTTAACTCTACTTATATATATATTTTTGTAGCTGTTGAAAAGTTCAATGAACACGTGACTTAAAAAATCACCTGCTTACACAAAACTTACGAATTTTAATAGTAATGAAGAGTGAGATGAAGTGATTGCCGCACGTACCCAACCCACCAGTCATTCAGTTGGTATATTTTAACCAGAACGCTAATTTTCTTTTTGTAAATTTTTAAACACTAAGCAATCAAAAAATTAAAGAAAATATTAGGAGTAAAATTAAAAATTCAATAGAAAACGACACAAAGGTAGAAGAAAAATTGTTTTTCAAAAACTAGACAAATTTGAAAAATCAGTTTTTGTAAATCTACTTCCAACTTTGAAATATAATTACTTTTGAATGACAGTTTTCTGACAGACGAATGCATATAATAAAACACAGGCAATTAAGACTCCATTTACGATGTTGCTTGATATTAAAATAGGTGAGCCATTTTCTAAGGTAAGGGTGTCGCTCAAATTATCATATAAAATGAAAATGAGACAAAGGAAAAGATAAACCAAAGAGTAGAGAGGATACAGCATCCCATTTTGTTGGTAAATATTTCATACGCGACCAAATGAGCGACCACATTGCCATAATTTGTCGACTTCTGTTTTATTTTTTAACTGCTTTGTTGTGTGTTAAAGTTTTTCACGTGTCGTTAATGGAAATAAAATAAAAAAAGACGTTCTGACATACAATGATGGGTTTTAACATTATCACATTGTCTATCACTTACAGGCAACAAGAAAACATACCCAAACACCCTTGTGTATAGAGAAGCCAGCACCAATCTCATATATCATATACCGCATAGAACAGGGGTTAAGGGATAGAAAAAAAAGAGTTGTGTGTTTTCATGCATAATAGATAAATTATAAAAATATACTGAAAACTCTTATGGAAATTTAATTTTTGTACGTGTACTTACTTACTTACTTATATAGCCACATAAGATATTTACAACGTTAGATGGACATTCAAAGTTAATGTAATTCGTAAACGATGAAACTCTGTCAACAGTTACTTAGTCAACACATTTGATATGAAACATGCAAAAAGGTCACCAAAAAATTTTTTAAAGCTCATATCCATGTCACTGTCTGTTCGTCTGTCACTGTATTTTTTTTCTGTTTTTTTTTGGTTTTATTTGTTTTATATTTCTCTCAAAACTAAAAGTCCTTTCCATTCTTTGCCATAGAAGAGAATATTTGATGAGACGATTCTGAAACGTTATTTGCATTGTTCTTCTTGTACAATAATAAACTCAGTTTGAAATTTTGTCCCTCTCTTGCCACTTCTTTCCATTTCTCTCTCTCTCTCTCTCTCTCTCTAACACTCTTACTCTCTCTACTTCCCTCCATTACTCAGGTGTTGCTTTCATGTGCGGTCTTTCTTGTCATTAAACTGTCACTTTGATAGATTTAAATTGACTGCAACGTGTCCTTGCCCGTTATCTATCATTTCATCTATACAGTATTCTTAGAGATTTATCTTTAAAATTAATTATGTCCAATCGAAACAGGGTTAGGGTTACCGCACACACAACCGTCGTTTGTTAATTGATCGATAATTATTTAGGTAAAAAGACAAGAAATGAAGTTACATTTCGTTAGACATCACTTAAAATACGTTTAATAAAAATGTTAAAATTCTTCATAATTGTAGGCGTGCCTGTGATTCTAATAAATTTCACTTTTATGTTCCTTTATCCCATTAAGTACTTTATTTCAATATTTTAATTGTTATATGGAGGTATTTGTGTTTCGTCAGAGACAGACATATGGACGGACAGCTGCCCGTCTGCTAACTAAATACATATTTGTTTTTCTATAATTTATATATATTTCTGTTTATATATTGGTATTTATATTATTTTTCTGCAAATATATATTTTTATGCGAATATTTATCCTTCTTTACCTTCGCATATTGCATCTCTGTTAAATATTTTTGAATGTTACAAACTATGTGATGTAATTTGCATACTTACATTCCCCGTTAATCAGTTTAGTAGAATATTTATCTATATTGACATCATTTTTTACACAAGAGTAGCGTCTACGATACTATTAATTAGTTAAATGGAAGAAATTAATAAGAAGTCTAATCTTATGTTTGGGACTCACTTCAAAAAACTTGAAATAGTAATGTAAACAATTTTATTGGAAAAAGTAGAAATTAATTAATCATTTTAGCAACATTTTTAATGTTGGAAAATATAAGGGAAACGCAAGTAAATAGGTATCGAAAATGCAATAAAAGTTGTTAATTGATTCTCCCGTTTATTTGTTTACTAAAAAAATATTTTTATTTATTTATTTATTATTTATTATAAATTTTTCATGGTGTTACCCAAAAAATAGACTTACCTGATCCTAATTTGGTGCACTTAATTTTTATATCACATTACTATTATGTTTCAATTTTCATTTTGTTTATTAAAAATTAAAAATTTGTGCTTTTTGTCATATAAACAATTACTTTTCATGAGTAGCCTTTTACGGGATGGGGACCCAAAAATCGACCTACGTATTTCATTTCTAATGCAGTTAATTTTTATGTCAATATTACTAATAGGGAGTCATTTGCATCATAAAATATTATAAATTGGAATTTTTCACTATCTAAAGGCCTCACTTTTCATAAGTTACGTGTGGGAGGTTGTCCGAAAAATAGTCACTTCGGATACAAATTTTTCACATATATTTCATATACCAAAATACTACTTTCTATAGATTTTTGTTAAGTGTTATTTATAATAGGGCCTTACATGGGGAGTCGTCGTAAAAATGGTCCGATCGAATTAATAGCGCTTGTCCTTGGGCCAAGACACATCAATACATGTAATTTCGTCGAAATATTTCAAAAATTGAAACATTAGGATTAAATCGATTCGGAAAATGATTCTAAATCTTTTCTTCTAAGTTACATACATCCGCATTTATAATAGCCTGTACACAAATTATCGTTTTTGTTTAATACTTCTAATATCGCTGTTGATCGAAAATAATCTAAAGATATCGTTTTGCATTTAGCTGTGTTATAGTTGATAGTCCATGAACAAGTAAACTGCTCCAAGCCACTTTTTTTATCAACACCCGAATGAAAATAAATCATAAGGTCAAGCAACAATTCAGATCAAACTGAAAATAGTTTGCTGGTTATCTGCTCATTATAAACGCGAATCTCATTCAGTTAATTCCTTTAATTAAACAAAATTCTGCAAGAAATCATTGCGACATGAACTTGAATATTTCATTCGTTCTAGAATCTTATTCGTCCAGTGAGTGAGTTATGGGACACCGCTATGTTCTTAGTGACAAGAACTTGTTTTTTTCGCAAGGTAGATGTAGAAGCTAAAAAACCTGCTCATTAAAAATGTTTCTAATAAATTATGATTTTCTAATTTAAATTATTCATGGATAGAGAACGTACATGTAAATAGAGCAGAGATATGATTCTCAGATCAAGGAAATACATCTAGGTCACACATGAAAATTTTAGAAGACAATCTGTGAAAATTCTAAAGAAACTAAATATTTGTATGCATCAAATATAATTAAATTCGGCGGCACCGAAGCTTTATCTTAAAGAAAAGTTAAAAAATAAAGCTAAATCTTAATACGCGGTTGTGGCAGATTTTTTCTATTTTTGTGGAATACCGTGGAAATTTTGATTGTATAGTCTATGAGTAGTGAGTAAAACATCCAGAAAACACAGATATTTTCAACTTATTATATGGTGTAGGCGTGGCTTGTGACCGATTTGACCTATGTCCAATACCAACGTAAGTGAAGGAACCTGCTATGTTTTCGTCAAATTTTATCCAGATATTTCAATTTTTGCTTTGATACTGACCAAGAATATATACAGCTTAAATGGTTTCTGAATCTTCTTTCTTAATATTAAAAACGTTTTCACAAAAAAATTAAATTCCAAATTCATATCGAGTGGGCGTGGTCGATCTTTTCAATTTTTGTTCCGTTACTAGAGCATAACTAATTCATAGAGAGTGGAGATTTTTCTAGATCTGTGGTTTATGAGCAGTAAGTGAAAAAACGAACATTTTTTCCTTAAAAGCGTGTTTCTTGATCGACTTGGCCCATTTTCAATACCATTCAACACCAAAAATTTTCTGCAAAGTTGAAAGCCGATAGCTTTCTTTTTCCGGCCGGGAAAATGTTTACCACGAACATTACACAGGGGAACAGACGGACAAACGGATGTGCTTAAATCGATTCCAAATTCTTCTTGGATTTTTTTTTTGAAATTGTTTTTTTTGCCATGGCATAGTATTTGAAAAAAATAGTTCAATTTTCGATTATAAAAGAAAATTTTCGTCATATTCTTATAATTTCTGGGCAAAAGCACCGACACTTTTCATATCATTCCCTTTCCCATATCCATTCTACAGTCGCCTCAACGAAGCTACACTAACATATTTTTTTTTTCATCAATTTTTATATGGAAATAAGCATATTTTTGAGGCATCTGTCAGTATATTAGAGAAGTTACAAATCAGCACTTAGGCTGTAGCTATCCAACATGGATTAATCTGACAGAGGAGTACTTTTGAGAAAAGTCGAAACTGCAAACAAAAAATTTCCTTTAAGTAATGATTTTATTTCCGTAAATTCTAAAAGCTTGCTAGTATCTATTAAGCCCGATTGAGATTGAGAATTTTAACAATCTACTGTTACGTAAAAGAGCATACAGACGAAAACATAACGATTAAAATTTTATTAAATGATTGCAGATATATAAAATCTTTAACTTTTTCTGATATATTCATCATCAATTCCTAAATTCAATTTGACACTACATTTTTTCGTAGGTTTAACACTTAATACACTGCCTACTTGACATTTATTTTTCAATCTTGCAAACGGTATAAGAAGCTAACACAATTCCATAATGATTATATAGGTTTCAAAAGTTATGAGAAAACATTTTAAAATTTTACGAAACATAAGACTTAAGAAACAAACTTGATTACAATATCTTCTGCACAATCGTTATTTCAAAACAGAAAAAAATCAATATTGAAACCAAAATAAACGATAAAAATATTTAGCACTTATGTCAAATGATTGGTATACCAAGTGTACATGAATACAACGGCATTTACACCAACATATAACTCGATAGTTTACAATACAAATAAAGAAAATACGAGAGAGGGAGAGAGAACACAGAATTCTCTCAAATTAAAAAAAGAAAAAAAAACGAAACATTTATGTGTGAGCGCAATCATTGATATAAAGACAGAGAGTATGCGCAGCTCCGCCTACATATACAGCATAGACAACAATATATATTTATATAGAGGAAGCCGACCAATCAGCATTTTGCAAAGAAAAAGATTAGATAAAGCACATAAGCAAAGCTTATATGAAATAAGAGCCAGACTGACATACGTGGGGTAGGCAAGGTGTTGTAGTTGAAGGCAATTAGTCTCAACTATAATTTAATTATCGCTTTACCCCCTATTGCCGGCACAAAGAGTACTCTTTGACTTTTTGCATCCATCAGCATGAGTACTGTGTAAGAAAGCAAATTGTAAATAACACAAAAAACACATCGCCTTCATTCATGCATAATTAATTTAATTCAGATGCTGTTGAAAGCACTACGTTTTGCATTTACGCGCATACATTTGTGCAGACAACTGTTTTCCGAATGCTGTTTTTCATTCAATTGTTTATTCAATTTTTATTTCGTCCGTAGCGAAATGCAAAAAAAAGAAGATTTTTCTTAAAGTAAAAAAAATAAAATGTTAAAATTGTCTTTTCGCCCGATAGCTTATAATTGAATTCTAGTTCTATAGTTCTATAGGTAATGCTCTGCGATTGCAATAGTAGCTCGTTGTTATATATGAAAAAAAAATGTGTATAAAAAATACATATCATTTGATATATACATATATTTTTAAAAACTTAATACATATTAGAGAAATTACTTTCAATTTTATTATAATAATTCCAAGGTTTACTAATAATTAAGCAATTAAAGTTGCATTGTTTGGATTACATTTAACTTTAACTAAATCATTATATTTTTTATAATTTATATTATAATTGAAAATACCGTGTTTTCACTTTTGAAGTTTTTCATATTACACTTGACCGCCATTTTAATAAACTTAAAGATTCACAGCTTTTTTATATTAAATTTATAGAAATATTTTTTCTGTAAATTATTCCAGGGGACTACCTAACTTTGAATTAAAGCACTTTTGACCTATTAGGAGAGGATTTTATTTTGTAAAAAAAAAAAATTTTTTGAAGCAAATTAAATTGAAATTTTTTTAAAACTGATTCAAAATAAATACAAGTCAATATCTAAATTGAAAACCACTAATTTATTACATTAGCTATGTCGATTGCAAACTGATCTTTTAAATGGGAAGGCAAAGATGGATTTGCTTACTTTTAGTTAAAGAGTTGAAGAAAAAACCCAACGGTTGAACGGTTTACAATATATTAGGAAATCAGAGAAATCACTGCGTTTATATAAAAGTATTGAAAACAGTTTGTTAATCTCGCTTGGATACCGTGCTTGCCAAGCAAGAACTTAAAACAATAATTTTTTGCCAAATTATGCACACAAACTTGCATTCGAACTCGTTTGAAATTCATCTTAAATAAGAGACTTTTGTCATATTATTATAAGATATTGATCAGATAAAATTTTCTACAAAAATATTGCCTATTCATTAAAAAGGTAGTTTGTAAAACATAAATATATTAATTTACATAAAACATTTAATAAATCACGTTCTCAATATACGAATATACGTATTAAATGCGAATAATTTGAATTACAATTTGTTCCTTACCGCAAAAGATAGAATGAGAACAATGAATGAGATAAGAGAAAGGAAAGTCAATTCCTGACTTCAGTTAGGTAAAAACATAAAAATCAATAAATTACTAGAATAAGTAATCTATATATAACTGTGAAAAATTTACACTACATTAACTTCTTTCGAATTTTAGATGATCACTTATAATATATCAGTCGATATCCAGTTCACAGAGTAGCTTAAAGGAAAAATATTACTGATAAAAGCAAATTTTTTAGTTATTAGACCATAAGGTGTGCAAAACTATAGCTGAACAAAGACGACTTCCGACACTTCCGCTGTCACTATATAAATTTAAGAATTTTTTATTTATTTGACCAGCTTCTCAGGAAGTTGTCTTTTACATTTGCTAAAAAACTACACGTTTTCATTATATAAAGCCAATTGGATTTTTATAAGAGATACAATTCAAAAATGACCCGATCTCATTGAAAGTTCTTTCATAGAAAAATTTTTTCAAAATAGAGCCTTCCAAGTAGATTGATTTTAAGAATAGTTTGTTCCAATTCGTTTTCAATACAAGCCGTCCTTAGGCCTGAATAGGTCCGTGTTAATTTAACAAAGATCTTTCAAAAACAGTCACTTTTAATCTAATATATTATGCATGGACCGACATTCGCATAAATTTATTATAAATTGTGTCAGATTAGATCTGAAACTTGATTTATACACCAAGAAAATGAACTCTAAGTAAGTAAGAGAAAGAATAGACTAATCTTCCAATGTCCGGAATTATGATACACACTTCTGATTTAAATTTAAAAAGGTTTTATATATCTAATAATAAAAAAATCATTTAAAAAATTTCAAATCAAGTGAGTGAAAGACTATCTAGAGACATTCGCCATATTTTTACGTCTTTCTGATGATTGGTGGACATAGCAAAAATTTCGAATCACTTTCAGGGCATTGCAAAATGCTTTGAAATTATTGTTTGCAAAGAAAATAATAACATTTATTTGCTGTCAAGGTAATTAATAAAAAAAATTTGCTCTCTTAGGTTGACACATCGTTTTCGAGAAAACTTCTTACGAAGTTAAAAATAATGAAATATATTTAAAAGCAACAGACTTTAGCCTTAACGTAACTGATCCGAAAAATGGAAGAAATCATTTTTTTTTTTTTAATTCAATTTTTTAATTTAACGAGCGCAAAATTGACATAAAAGTTTACACAAAAGTTTTACTTGTGTTCAACGATAAGTACATATTAATGCGTATGACCGCACAAGATTTGCGTGAAATTTTACGATATGCATAAACATATGTTTACGGTACATAATATACTCCTTATATAGAGCTAGTTTTCGTAATACATCATGTCTTTTCTCTTGCCAAATTTTAAATGGTCAATATTTCCTCTAGATTTTGTAGTGATAATATCTGAAATGAATTGTGAATTAAACTTTTTCGTCTATCATGGGTATGATTGTGGTGGCGCATCTCAAACCTGTTTTAAAAACTAAAAATAAAAATATATATGCAAAACTTTTTATATATCTGATATCTATTTTCACGACCGGTAGCGTTAGATTGAGTTACGCTAATTTAGAATTTTATATTAATCAAGAATATTTATACATTGAAGGTTCCGTAACGCAAAACTGTCAATATTAGAAATGGAAGGACAAATTCAAAAACGAAAAAAAACTTACTTTTGTCTCTCGCTGATATCTAAAAAAAAACGCACGCAAGTGTGACTCTAGAAGAGTTTGAAGTGTTTGCTCAACTCACAAAATCAGTAAATCATCAGCGAAATGTGCGTCAACATAAAGAATATTTTCAAATTGATTTTTATTACGTTAGTTTTAATGAAGTTGCAACTCAATGAGTAATTGAATAATGAAAAAAATGTCAAAATTGATTAAAATTTATTGCAAATATTGCAAAATTCGGAAATAGTATGTAAGTAGAAAAAAAAATGTGTGCTTAAACGGTTACTACAGTAGTGAATGTATTTTAGCGAAAATATTGATGCAAATGAATGCAATACTAAGTGCAACGACTGCATATACATACCTAACGCATAAAACACGAATAAACCATTACGCGTTGTTGTTGTTATAGCATTTAAGTACGTTTCAATATCATATGTCGTACAAATAAATGACTTTCGAAGGGGGCGCTCAGCAAAACCTTGACATTTTTGAATGATAAAATTGTTTAAACGGAAATTTAAAAATGCAAATTTTTATTGGTAAAATTTATATCTATGAATACATATGTATACAAATATATATATATATATATATATATATATATATATATATATACATCCATACATATATAGATATATATATATATATATATATATATAATATATACATACGTATATATATCTTTATATACATATATATATAGCTCCCATGCTCCGCCTCTTTATGGCGTTGTTATTTCTTTTTTTCTTTTTTTATTTATGTAGCAGTAGGGAAGGTACCGCATGGAAAAACCAGTAATAAACAACACGAGAGAATCCAATACATACAATACACTATTACACTATTTACTCTCTCCCAAGTTCTCATTCTCAAGCCACCACCACCATCACCACCATTAGCAATCATAATACAACATAGGTATGTAGTAGCAAAGTGTGTCACCACCACACTACCAATGCTACTACTGCTGCCATACAGTACGAGCTATCATTGAATTGCCATCATTATGACTAATGGCACCATATTAGGCACTGCTTTTGCATTTGCTTTTGTATAGGAGAGAGAACATGTAAATTTGCCACACACACTCACTATCATTCAACGCCTAGTGTGTGGTCGTAGGTATATGCAGACAATTCGTAAACCATAGCATGCTGTGTGAACTGTGTGTGAGTATAATAGGTCCACATATACAAGCGTAGGTAATGTGTGTGAGTATGTGTGGGCGCCATTTATTACTAGTATGTGGTGTTTTTTTGTTTGTTTGTTTCTCTGTTTTCACGCAGCATGCAAGCATTGCTCTGTTGCCCTCACTCAACTCACATTGGCCACTTGGGTACCGAAAAATATCTACCGATGAGTTAACTTTGGTTCCCGTATGATGATGCGTCCCAATCCCAATGCACACAATCAAAGTAAACGACTAGCTTACTGTCTCTTTAGGCACCAGTCTTGGGTTGTTGTTCGCGTGCACAAGACGTACAATTCTATACGCTTTAATTTTTCTTTGATTCTTATTGTTCTTGTGTTTGCCACGAAAGACACGCACCTCGTTTCTCTTTCATAAACCAGCATTTATATAAAAAAGAAAAAAAAAACGTTTGAACAACGAATCGGGCCTTATTGCTATGTATTAAGGTTATATTTATCAATACGGTACGAGCGTCCCACAACTTTAAATCACAACAGTTATTGCTATCGTTACACGGTACTTTGGCTAGTGTATGGTGTTTTTTGTTTTATAACTTTATTGTGTTGTGTGATATTTTTGTTGTCTTTTACATAAGTTACGCCTTTGAAAGGTATAGTAAGCTACCGTTGTACGCCTGGTTGGTTGACTGTTATGTGAGCTTTAGTGCATTTAGTCAGACATTGGTGCTCATTGTCTTTGGACGTAATAGAATGTTCTTAGATATCGTTAAAGTGATTAAAAGAATATAAGAGAAAATTAAATAAAATGAATTTTCCGTTGAATAAGGATATTTAGTGAACAAGAAACAAAAAAAAATACAGAAAATTATAATACAAAATTTTAATAAAGTCAATGAAATCAGTGTTTTTAAGAAACAAGAGAAGAAAATAAAAATAAAAGTGCTTTTAAAGGCCATGATGGCTTTAAAAATGTTATATCGAGGACCTAGTTCAAGACTTGAAAATCTAATAGAAAAAATTCAAGCCACTAAGGAAATTGTTAATGCTGGTAATAATAATAAAAAAAATCAATTTCTGAGTTTGCTGTTAATATTAATATCGTTCAGTGCTTTCAAAATAATTATATATAAAAAATGATCTCAATAATAATAATCTTTTATATGTTCGCTATACTATGTCTAGCTAGTTTTTTCTTACATAAAAGAACTTTTGTAATTAAATATATTAAACAAAAAAATTTTTTTTCGCCAAAATTTACATTATATTGTCAAGTATTTCGTTAGCGAATAAAGAAACGAAAGCAACAATCGTGTCAAGCATTTCTAAGAATCCAATATTAGAAAAGATTAGTTTACTTCATCACTCGTATACAAATTTTTACTTAGATTTGCTATTATTCAAATGCATATCGTCAGTTTAAATTTATTTGCATCGGAAAATCGAGCTAAAAGGAAAGAAAGATTGATATGTTTTTAAAACAATAATTTGCTTTCGGAATTTGCAGAAAACAAGAGAAACAAAATAAAAACTTTTTTTCTTGTTTTACTCTTTAACTCACTTTTGTACGAAAAATAAAATTTGGTTTAGGTAGATGTAAAGAAAAAAAAAATTGTTTTCAAACTGAGTCCTATTGATGACAACGACATGAAGTCAACGTTTAATATATTTCCTAAGTTGGTTGAGCTATTATTTTCAACTGATTTAGCTAATTTTCTTCTATGTGCTTAACTGACCCTTCTTCCTAGTGATGATTTTCGATTTGGGGATAGGGAGATTGAATTGATTGATTTTTCTGACAAAAAAAAACTTGAACAATGTTTAGCAAAATACTATTCAACTGGATTCAATCTTGCGTTACGTACCAAGTCCAAAATATCATTCCGAATATTATAAGCGAAGATTTCGAGAAAAATTTCTAAGATTCGTAAGAGCAGCTTTGAGCACTAGCTTTCCGGTATTGGTCCGTCACTTACGTTGAACATTATGCTGAACCATGTCTCGAGGTTTTTCTGACTTATTTCTATTCATACTGCTGATGTGTCTTTGCTTTTGATGTACACGATTCACTGTACACGGTTTGCAATACTTTCAACGATTCAACGAATACGAAAGTTTGCTCAAAATACAATAATTTAGATTAATTCAAGTCCATTTAAGTTCAATCAGTGCTTATATTTTTTAAAAATAGGAGACAATACCAAAAAATGTTAAGCGTTACCTCTAAATAACAACTGATGAAGAGATTACGTTAAAATCAAAGATCATGGATTGTAATGACTTACTAGAGAGAAATTCAATCGCCAATCTCTTAATTAATTAAGAGAACTTAATATCGGTGAACATAAAATAAACACAATAATCCCGTTTTGAAAACGATTTAATGTATAAATAATTTAACACGTCAGAGTTGACAAACTACATCGTTAAGTACGATTCATCATTACACAGCAACTTTTGTGAATAGACGGCGTTTAATGGGAAGCGATAGAAAGTGGATTGATAGATACAATCAGTTTTTAATAGGATTCGTCGTTAGGCAAAACAAGTTAATGTGTCAAATTTCATCAAAACAAGTCAAAAATTGCAACCTATACTTTCAACCATAAAAAGATATGACGGACATTATAAAGACAGACGGACGGACAAACTTAAGTACTATTTCCGAATCGATTAGTGTCACAAAAACCACGTTTATTTCAAGTCGTTCTAGACTCTGTGTACATCCACACAATTTAAACTACTCAAGTGTGATTTTGGGCTTCTGTTATGAAATACAAAATGTTCACATTTCTCATTATATCAATTCGCAGACAGAGTACTTTAAATTTCAAACAAAAGATGTTTGCAAATAAAATTAAATTCATTAACCTTGCATGTGGTTGCCCTATTTTTGCCATTCGGTTTCTAAAATTTAATAAATATAATGCCTAAACCGTGCAGTTCAAAATTCCGAATCGGATTTCCATTTATCCACCTGTAAGTATGTCGTCGCCATTGGGCTAAGAAGCTGCAGCTTAGGTGTACAGATCTAATTTGCCCTCTTCCGCTTACAAACATTATTAATTTGAGACTTAATTTTGTGAAGTTTTTAACTAAATTTGTTAAGTTTGGCGTAGAAATTAATTCGCTCGGGCAAAATGTCTGGCTCAGCTACCCATCTCTATGAATATTTTGATTTTCTTTAGGTAGTAAGTAGCCATGATAGGAATTAAGAAGAATAAATTCTTCTTATTTCTTTTAAACATCTTACTCAACAACAAGCAAACAGTAAGAAATGGGATTTTCAACGTATCCTTTCTGAGCAAAATTAATTAATTAATAAATTATCCCTCCGACAATTTCGTGCGGATATATGAATGTAACTATATACATTCGGTCGCAAAGAATGAATGTATTTTCATTCTCAAAATAGCAGCAATAACAACCACTATATGCCACAGCTTTTTTCTAAGTCATTTTAGTTATGACAATAACGATTTGCTCTAAACTAAAGCAACATTATTAAGAATAATAAAATAAGTATAAAAAATTACAAAAAGACTAAGGTAGCAGCACGCTTAACATCAGAGCTTACTTAGCCCAATAACAAATCTAAAAGGATTCTAATTTAGTTTTCGTTTAACAGTGTTTTAGAATATTAACCAATGCGTTTCTATATAAAATTTATTGTTGTTCTTTTGAACAAAAAAACGTTCCCATCATAATTCCCTTTCGACGGCTTTTGCGCTTCTTCGATGTCAAAGGGCCTGCTAAAATTGTAATCACTTTCAACTGCCAAAGTTTTCTAAGCAGAGAAAATTTCTTAAATTTTTGTAATGTCATGATTTTTTAAATGGCAAATTTCAATTAATCAAAGCAGACACAAGAATTTTTTGGCCTCCTAAATTTTCCATAGAGAACAAGTTCGTTTTTTGATAAACCTCTTGTTGTACAAAAAAAATTTTCTTTTTCGCGTACATTTCTTTTCACTCGTTTTGTGGAAAATGTGGCAATAGGAACTTGTTGACTGCAGGAAAGTAAGAACGTTTTGTCACTTGCTTCCATTCTTACTTTTTATTTCGCTTTTTTTGCAAAAAACAAAATCCAAAAATGGAAGCAACTTGCTTAGCTTTGCTTGTTTATATCGTGTTCAATGTATTTTTGTTGCGTTGATTGCGGAAATGTATTTGTATGCAACTAATGCTGCTTGTTATAAAGTAGGAAGGTTACCCTTACAGAGCAGCTTACTATTATACTTCATTTTTGACAAAATAGCAGCAAAACAGCAATCGTGGCTGAATTGTTAAAAAGCGCCTTTAGCAAGTCAGTACAGGATTTGTATGCAACTAATGCTGCTTGTTATAAAATAAGAAGATTGCCCTTATAGAACAGCTTGCTATTACACCTCATTTATGATAAAATGAGAGCAAAACAGGAACCGTGGCTGAATTGTTAAGATGCGCCTCTAGCAAGTCAGTACATCTTGGTTCAAATCTTATTGCGGTAGACTTTTTTCGTAACCAATAAATGAAAGAAACACAAACGAACCGACAGCCTATGTTGCTAGGGCTCAATTCATCTCTAGTCTAAGAATTCATTTCATTGGTCTAGATTATTGTAGTAATAATAATAATAACAATAATAATAATAACTTTCATTTTATGTAGTAAATGACCAAATTAACAAATCAACTATACATTTATGCGTATTAGGTTTATCCCCTATATACTGCCGTCTAACATAGCACATGTAATGTTTATGGCTAGGCTATAGTTTACATCTTTTGCGTCTTTTTAAGTGACTACTTTACTTCATCATTCTGATTAGATGTCAACTAAGTGTTGACTTCAGGAAAATTTCTCTCTATACTCCTACTATTTCTTAGAAAGTTTGCAGACCATCGTTTGGGGTGCAATTAAAATCCGTTTGCAAGAAAACGGTACTACACAGCGTCAGAAAACATAGCTCCCGTAGCATATAACATCCATGAAACCTCAAAAAAAGGCGCAAAAGGCTTATGCGAAACTAAATTTTTCAGAATTATTTTTGATTGGCTCAATGGAGACTTTGAGAGACCTTTCTGGGGCAACGAGAAATAAATTCATTGCTTGAAAGAAATTTTTTTTTTCAAAATTCAGCATCTTTCAAAATCCGCTACACTTCCCTAGTTACGGATACGTAGATTAAGTTAATTTTTCCACCAGCTGCACTACTTGCCGCACAGTCTCTCAAGTTAAATATGCTTCGCCAATTTATTCCAGTGTTGCCATTTTTCAAATATTTTTCAAAAAATAACGCTAAATAAATATTTGAACACATGCTCAACAAGTTTGATAAGAAGGATATTATCATTGGATTGCCTGCTTTTTCAAACCAAAAACATCGTCAAAATACCAAATTATTAGGGTGTTATAGCGTTGTAATGGTCGAGAAGTAAGGTTTAACTGAAGTAACAGTGATTTTAAACTTGCTATAAAGCTTCAATTTCATATTTAGCTGATGATGATGATGGGTAATACAATATGTATTAGAAGCTAAAGGATATAATTAACGCTGATATTCCCCCTGCCGTCAGCTGTCCTCCTTGGTAAGAGTAGAGAAAAGGAACAAATATATACAGAACATGAAAGTGTAAAGAAAAGAAATGCTTTCTTATTATAATAATAATTTTCTTTTGTAAATGTTTATGTGATAACTTTAACCTTTTCTTTCAGTTGAATCTTTTTCACATACACTACAAACAAATGATGCAAATAAATCTGTTATAATTAATTATAAAATTCCCATATGCACATGTCAAACGAGAAAACATTTTATTCTCCAGGGACAAGCCGACTGACTTTAGTCAGAAAACTAACAGACAATAAACAAAAAAAAAAAAGACAAACGACGCTAATTAAAATCAATTGAGGTTTCCCTCTAGTTAGCTAATGATACTCTGCTGACTAAAAATGAACGAATTAAAAAATAAAAACGTTTGATGACAAAATGCTGGGGCGTCTTTGTAACATGTCCGTAAAGTGATGCCATCACTTGTACAGAGTGAGAAAAGCACTGTAAAGGCGTTAAGTTATTCAGTGTTAGCGAGTGTTCGGACATACACAAGTAATTAAAAAGTTAAATTAAAACGGAGATTGCCGCTTTAAAGCAAATAATATTAACTTAGGGGAGTCATCACTCGGCGGAGACGAAATAGGACTTTTTCTTTTCTTTTTTCCTTTCAAGCAACAAAACGTCTCACGCGTTTAAGTAAGCATAATAAGAAGAAGAAAAGATATAAGAAACCAAATTAATTAAATTTATTACACTTTAAACTGATCTTTTGCTTGTGCTAAGATACTAATAATAATTCATCTTTCATATGATATGAGAGGGATCTAAATGACTGGTAACCATTTCCTGTAATTACACTCTAATAAGGATGTCGTAACACCTACACAATTTATGCATTAATAGAGAGATTAGTCATAGTTTATTGAGTAATAATTCTTTTTTATTAAACAAACTTTCAGATATGTACTCTACGCACACATCTTCCAGTTATTCGCCTTCAATATCGGACGGTACTCTTACACCGAATTCTTTACATCATCAACATCTTGGTGTTGTTTCGCACCTAACATCTATGTATTCACATAGCGAAGAAGATTCTGCCTTACAGACGCAACGTCTTTCTCAAACGCAAAAATCCAATGGTTGTTTAATGGATGGCGCTGACTATGAAGACAACGAAGAGAATTTACGTAAAAATAATGATACAAAAACAAACAGTGGAGGTACGCCAACTACAAATGCTGCCGACAATAATAATGGAGAACAACAACGCCAGCACCAACATTCCCATCATCAACAACTAAAACAGCGTCAGGGACGTCATCATCGTCATGCAGAGCATGTCATGAGAATTCCTACAAAATTACGAAAAATCGATAGGGATTCAGAAAGTTGCAGTGGCGTTGTTGGTGGTAATGGTGGCAGCGGTAACAGCAACAGTAACAATGCCAGTAAATTTGATAAGTTGACAAGCGATGGCATTAAACACAGTGGCAATACGGCCGACGGATCCTATCAGTGTCAGTTCTGTGATAAATCATTTCCACGTCTTGGTTACTTAAAAAAACACGAGCAGGTAAATACATATGCTTGTGAATTTCATCTACGAGCAAAAAACACAAGGGTGTTGAAATTAAAGTAATTACGAGTTCATGGCATTTAAAAGGGTTGTTAGTTGTCACTTGAAAATTGTTCAACTTGAAAGTTAATATGTACTTTACTTTACTACTCTTAAGTAATCAGTAGATGGGGAAGAAATGATTTTTTTAAAGATTGGAGTTACATTAAAGCATTTTTCATTTGTTTTGTCCTCTTTTTCGTTGTGACAGTTAAAAAATTTTTTAAATTTCTTGAAAGACTCTATTTAAGAAAACTTCTACTTTGAAGAGCACACGGCTGAGCGTCAATTATACTTCAAAGATTTTATAGGCCAAATAATTTTTATATTTCAGCGATGGTGTCTTAATTACTAGTGCTCATCCTATCTTTTCTTTTTGGTCCAAGCATTTACTTCATTAGTCTAAATAAATTATAATAATAATAAATAATAATAATAATAACAATAATAATTATAATAATTTTTTCTCCCACTATCGCGAAATCGGTGCTGTCAGTTTCTTCACAAATTGAAAAAAGTTTTGAGTGGTTTTACAAGATATATATATTTTTCTCGACATTTTAAATTGAGTTAATCATGCCCAGCTGATAGAAACATTTCAAAAGTTACGTTTTTCTACACTAAAGCTCAAGAAGCCTAAAATTTTCATCAGGGATCTACTTTTGTAGCTCAGCAAGTACCCCACGGCAAGAATATATGGCGTCCCAACAATGTACTACTTTTAAATAATTCTGTAACCGTTCTTTGGAATACAAACTTCTAATTTGAACCTGTAAACAAAAATTTCAGAGCGATATAAGAAGAACCGAAATTAACAACAATTGAATGTTTATACACTTTTGTTGTGGAGAAGAAAAGTTCGAAGCGAAATTAAATATTTCGTCTGTTTTTTGTTTTATTGAGAACATCATGTTGAATAAATTTTAATGAGTTCGAACCACAACCATTAAGTAATTATTCGCAATAGTAATTTGAACTTACAAAAGTCAAATTCAAACAAAGTGGCGTACTTATCAAATTATTGTTAAGGGTAAGGCTATAGTGCGACGGTTAATAGGTATAACCACACTAACACTTACAGATAGATGGAATTGATGAGACGACAATGGCACTGAAATTCAGTTTAACTTTTACTATTAAAATATTAGATCTTCTGAATTTGACACCGGATTCCTGATTGCCGCCACGATTTGTTTAGAAAAATTTTGATTTTGTCACAGGACTATGGCATCTGCTACTTTCGTATTCATCACAGATGGGGTCAACTATTAAAGTTGTCAACTATTTGTTAAGTTAAAAAAATGTCGCATAAAATGAACATAATTGTGAACACCATGAATGGCAAAGCCGATTTGGCTAACTCTCTGCCGCCTTATCCTTATGTCCATTAAAATCACCACCACGGTTTAAAAGATTACCAAGAAAATTGATGTCAAATCATTCTTTATATCACTTTCGTCAAGTTAAGTAAAATCTAAATCTATTACAAGATTAAATAATTATTAAGCAAAAAGCCCTATATAAAGAACACGCCATATTTACACGGAGGCGTTATTGGAGGCACTGTCAAATTGCTCGTAGATATAATTTCAAATACGTATGCTGTATAATGTTTACAAAAAGTTTTACAAGACATGTCGAATAAATAAACATTCTAAGTATTTTGCAATACGCAATATAAATACATGTATACAGAATATTTGGCCACAGGCCAAAAATAGAATAGAGGTGTCATCTACACAGTACGTCAAAGTTTTGCTTCCGCGTGTAACACTGATAAACTAGGTTCAGTTTTATTCAACTATTTGTAGGTTTTGTGGGACTTCAAAATATAAGTTAACTAAGGCTGCATGAAAGTCGGATTTTAGATTTCAATATAAAATGAAATGATTGAATCAAGCTCTTAGACTTAGAACATATTTATATTAATTTGTCTCTCCCTTTGTGAAACCAAGAAATCGAAAATCTGAAGGGACTATTTTTATTTTTGTATTTGACCAGGCAAGAGATGTATGTCCTCTACACAGGTATGCATGGCTGTGGTACAGAAGAAAAGATAAGAACAAGAAAAACCGAAACCACTAAAAGTATTTGAAATTTACTTGAGAAACATAAGTTGAGCTGGTAGACACAGAAAAATCTATCCGAACAATAAAATAAAATGAATTTTTTAGACGACAGCAGGAAATAATTGAAACGTAAAGAGAATAATAAGAAAATATTCAAAGATATAAACTAAGAAAGCACACGCTTTCCCTGTTTATGAGAAGACAATCTATATTTAAGCTGTAGGCGAGCACCTAACGTATTTACCGTGTAAGTTTACTACTACATCATAATTAACTAATTTGTTCTGGTGCTAAAGATATGCCGAAAGATCGGCTTCAAATCGGAATTTCAGAATGAAAATTTTTCCTTATTGGTCCCTCAATCTTCATAGCATAGGTTAAGTACTAACGTTAGCTTCCAGTTTTCTATCTTCCTCACTAATAGTTTGACATTTTCCATAATAACCAGATCAATGAAGAGAAGTACATAAATAATTCCCTTTAAAATTTGATATGGACAGGTATAATCATGTTTTTGCAATTTTCACTTTGTAAACGTGATAAACAATGTATGCTAATAATGTGTCTAAAACTTTTTTAAACCATTACCACTTTTCGTTAGGTTTACATATCTGGATTAAATTTTGCAAAAAAATTCTTAAAATGTTTTCGTATACGCATGAAAAAGGTATCAGAGAAACGACTTAAGCCGATCATAACCTCTTCTTATGAGGTATTTATCATAATAAAATATTTTCGAATACAAAAAAACATACAAAATTGTTAAGAGAGTGGTTGCTAGCAACGAAACTCTTGGCCTCTACAAACTAAATGTCTATTTGTCATTATGATGGATTTTTTGCTAGACGGCAAAGAAGCAAAATTGTGTTGCAAAAAAGCAGTTGGCAGCGCTACAATAAAAGTATAACAGAAGCGTTGCTGTAGCTCATTTAAGATCGTTATCAAGAGTTCGCAAAATTTCACAAACAACTTTTGATGTTGTCAACGATCGTACCGTAGCACGTTCTGCTCTTGTTATGTGATGACAGTAAGTTTTCTTATTGTTGTTGCTGTTGCTGCTGTTGATTCTGCTGCTGTCTGTTCGTATTCAGCATACAGTTTGGTGATGATCATGTTGTTAAAACGCTTCAAAGACGGAGACACAGTTTAAAAAGCCATAATCAACACACAATAATTCTTGACGCATTTAAAACATTGCTGGCGAATACTGAAAGCCGCCTTAACAATATGCATACAAATGGGCTAATTTCGCAAATGTTAACTAACAAAAAAAAAAAAAAAAAAAAACAAAACTAATCATCAAGTAAATAAGGTGGTTATGGCGCTGCCTGATGAAGCAACAGTTGGAGAGAAACAGAAAATTTCGGTAATTCTATCAGCGTATAAAACATCAAAGCATTCTAAGCCGCCACCTTAGCGGTAATAATCTAAACTAAACATGTGATGATGATGTATTAGAATGTACTTTTTTATATAACTGCTGCTGTTGCAACAGACCCCACCACCACCACCTACAGTCTGACAATGCACGGTCATAATTCACAAAGTCAGTCACATTAACAATGCGAACCAATAGTAAAAAAAATGAGAGGTTTTGGTATGCAAAGGTCGTTTAGTAGTCAGATATATTAATAAATTTTCTTGTTTGTGCTTCACTTTGCGACAAACCTAAGCCTATAAGAAGCAAAGATAAACAAAATAAATAAAACTTGTTTAGTATGCTTAAATGGTTTTCGCAGAATACTTTAAGCTATAAGAACTTAAAGGTTCGAGGGTTTCTACAGTCTCTCTTGCTTAGTAATGATTGCCATCTAAATGAAGTCTTCTTTTCCTTTTACACGTTGAACTTACGAAACACAGAGAGAGCACATTAAATGATTACATAATGTATTTAACATTACAGAGCCATGCCGAGCATTTGCCTTTTAAATGCGAATATTGTGCTCGCCTTTTTAAGCATAAACGTTCACGAGATCGTCACACAAAACTGCATACCGGAGATCGACGTTATCGTTGCCCACACTGTGAGGCAGCTTTCTCCAGGAGGTAAGTTATCTTTAGTTGTATCGTTAGCAGTTACAATCAATAGCCTTCCGTTCTTCATCTTGTTTCAATGCCGCTTTGCTAGTGATCATCTGAAAATTCATATGAAAACACACGACAATCAGAAACCTTTTCAGTGTACAATTTGTAATAGAGGTTATAATACAGCGGCGGCTCTCACTTCTCATATGCAAAATCATAAAAAGCAAGCCGCTCTCTTGGCTGCCGGTGGTAATCCTCAGTCTCTTAACTATAGTCCGCGATCTACTGGTTCAGCTTCTAGTAATGGTAGTTTGCATAAACGCCGCTACAATCTCACAATTGAACCGGAAAGTAGTCCTAGTCGTGCTGATTTTCCTAAACGAGTACGCTGCCCGTCATCTAACTTTCTCAAGTGTACATTTTGTACGAAGTCCGATTTTGTTAATATGGAACAGCTGAATTCCCACATCCAGCATATGCATGAGAAAGAGTTAATCAATACAATGCCTCAAGCTACCACGAATACTGCGCTGCCCGCCGATGGCAACGGCTTCCAATTGGCCTGTGAGTACTGCACTATGAAATTTCCGAATATACCGACAATGTTTCAACATATGCGCACTATTCATATGGATCGTCTTGCAAGCCCAAATTCTTATTTCGAGCATTTAAATCGTTTGGCAGCGTCCGGCACATTCAGTCCACGTTTACTTACTAATCCACCTTTAAGGAGTTCTGCTAGCACCGAAGAGAATTCCATTAAGGAAGAAACTCAAACTAGTAGCCCTAAAACTTTAGAGAACGCGGCGAAAACCAATGAAGATGAACCTACAGATCTAAGCCAAAATAATAGACATCAGCAAACTCCTCCTTCAGCGTTGCAGGATCCTTCGCCAACAACTAGCGAAAAGCCGGGCGTTTATCTTTGCAATCAATGCAATGCCGGTTTGCCGAATTTCGATAGTTTTCGTAGTCATTTACAAACACATTTAGCTCAAAGTCTTAATTTAGTTTGCCATCATTGCGGCTTGGTATTGCGAGAATTATCCGACTATGAACGACATGTTATATCGCATTTTCTTATTACAAACTCCGAATATAATTGCCCGAGCAATTGTCAAAAGGCTTTTACAAAATCAGATGAGTTACAAAAACATTTAATCGATCAGCATGCAGTTACAGTTTATAAATGCGGCATATGCTCGGATATTTTTGATACCAAAGTGGCTTTGCAGGTCCATTTTGCTTGTACGCATGCGGAAGAAACTAAAATTTTTCGTTGCTCAGCTTGCATGGACGTTTTTCGCAATGAAAATGATTTCGGTTTACATGTGAAAACTCGTCATCAGGCCGTTAATCCGAATCCGGCTCCTGTCAATAACTTGCAATGCATGTTTTGCACCGCAGTGTGCTCATCGGATCTAGAAATGCAATTTCATTTAGCTGCTCATGCACGACAATTTCGTTGCCCGTCATGTCCGGAAACATTTCATGTTGAATTTCTTTTGGACAGACATATGCAAACTCATCATGGTGAACGTTCTCCAATCGCTCAAAAGGATGGTTTCGATGAAAGTTCCACCTCAACAGCGAGAAGTAACAGCTTGACCCCAATGAATTCTTTATACGTTAACGCTTTATTTGGTAAGGCGCCTTTAGTGCCTTTGGCGGCTCAGAATAATAATAACACAATTTTGGATTACAATATGGCCTTTGCTTCGCATATTAATAAAGGTTTGTTCCCTAATGTCGCTGCTCAAAAATTTTATAATCCTTTGCAAATCGATACAAATGCCATGAAACACTCAGCCTTAATGTATGGGTTAAGCCAACGTTACTTTGATACAAATCGATCGGTTATAGACCTATATAATCAGAATCACACGGAAAAGAATACATTAGCGGGAAGTTATTTTATTAGCCCGAAACAACCAACAAATTCAGAAGTACTTAACCGTCCCGAATTGCCAGCGTCACCTTTAAGCTCTGCCGGATTTAGTTGTGGTATATGCGAGCGCAATGACTTTCGCACGGAATCCGAAGTACACTCACACCGTAAAATTGTTCATAATTTAAAAACTGGAGTCAGTCTACGTTGTGCTTATTGTTCCGGTAATTTTAAATCTCGCAGTGAACTAGAACATCATATGAAAACTTGTCACAATTCTACTGGTAAACATAAATGTTTGATATGCGACGAAATCTTTCCTTCACCTGCCATATTGGCGGAGCATAAGTTGCAACATTCAAAGGTAGGGCAATCAGGCAAATGTTCACATTGTTCGAAAGTTTTACCTGATGTAGCAGCTTTTAAAGCTCATCTACCCGAACATAATAACGAAGGTCAAATGCCAGTACAATGCATATGCTGCCGACAGACTCTACATTCTGAGTTCGAAGTTGGATTGCACGCCAAGTAAGTGCCAAGAGCTGCTAAAATACAAGGAAATGTTTTTTATTTTTGAATTCTTTAAAATTTCATTCTTCCAATTTCAGATTTCATGTAAAGTCATCACAAGTAACCGAGAATGTTTGCGCTTTATGTTTAGAACCTATAACTCCTGGTTCTCCGACGGAAGCTAAAGTTTGTGAGAAATGTTGCCGTAAACATAATCTAAATAATAAATTCAAGCAGCCGGAAAACTTTGAACGGCCGTCCATTCATCGTCAATATGTTGAAAATCGCTGCAATCTTTGCAAAATGATTTTGCCTCATGTCCAAAAATTGCAAGAACACTTAGTAGAGCATACTTTCGCCGGTTGCGAAGATCGTGGATTTAATTGTTATATTTGCTCGGCTGTGTTTACTGTACCCAGTGGTTTACTTAATCACATGAACGATCATGGTTTAAATGCTCGCCCATACGATTGTAATTTATGTCCTGAGAAGTTCTTTTTTCGAGCCGAACTTGATCATCATTTAATCGATCATGATTTGCGTGATAAAGGAAGCATAAAAAGTGAATTGGATCGAGCTCCAATAAATGATGGTAAAAACGTTACGGCAAAAATTTGCACAACAGCCAAACCAGAAGTTCCTTTAAAGCTTACAGAAGTTAAACAAGAAATTATAGATACGGAAGAAGCAGTTAATGCAAACGAAGACGATGAGTATATAGAAGTGGAAAAAATCAATGAGACAACAAATGCACTTAACGTAGCAGTGGAGGTAAGAAAGCGAGAGAAATCAGATTCGGAAAATTCATCAGATGAGAAGTAATGTGAAATGATTTTAATTTTCCTTTTTTTAAACTTAAATTAATAGCCAAGCGTTTGTGTGTGTGTATACATATTTAAACTAATAATAACTTAATTGAAAATATTAGACTCTAAGTATTAACTAACTCGTGTAGTTCATCATATCATCCAATTCTTCTATTCCATAAACAAGTTAGAGTTTCAGTATTATTGTGATAAACTCTAGAATTATTGAACATTAATTTTCTTTTTCTTTTCTTTTTGTTTGCTAGAAATTTAGGAATTGTTATTAAATATTGTTTGTAGATCGAGTTTTAAATATAAACAAGAGAACTAAATTAAATTATAATTATTTTTGAAACTTTAATTATTATAAAGAAATTATTATCATATTTATATAACAATTAATAAATAAATTATTAAAGACATAACAAGTGAGTGTGAGTTTTTCTTTTGACAAACATAACATAATTCAATCTAAGGCACGTAACAGTACATCGGTGCAATTAAGAGATAAATCTACCTTCCAGAGAGGAAATGCAAATCGCATTTTTCATAATACTTTGCGGTTAATACGCGCTCACATTACTGTAACACGGAGGCCATCACATTACTGTAACACTTCAGATTCGCGCTGGGGTGATGACATAACATCTCTAATGCCAATGCAATAGTTGCCTTGAAAAATATGTCTACGTCGACGCATCTGGACGGAGGAATATTCATAAAGATTTCCATTCGAATTCCTAGTCTATAGTCTAGTAGTAAATGCAAATTAACGGGAGAACTAAAACAACTTTGACAAATTTTAACTTTCGAGTATAGTAGCATAACCCAGCCTATTATAATTACTTCTTAAAAGGTACTGCGAATCGACCCCAAAGCTTCCTGCATAGACATAATTGTGGCAATTTTTTAATATCATCTCGCATATATTTGGATAACTTCAATTGTCAAAAGAATTCAAACATCGTTGATATCTGACGAAAAATTCGAGAGAAAAACGGTAGCTTTTGCGTCATTTTAACGAATTGTTTGCTTAACTGCTTTACTGCTGTCTCTGTAACTGCTTTCAAATCTTTTTGCAAGTACACTTATTGCGTATATTACACTCCGAAACTAAAGCCCGCTCGCCTACTAACAATGAGTGCGATTTAATATTGAATTAATTCCTCGTTCGTTTTTTACCTAGTTTGGCAAAACGGTTATGAATTTCTATATGGCAACGCATTGAAAAAACATATGGTTTTAGAAATCTTCAGTAAATCAAACCTTATGAAAAATATACCAAATTACCATATAATTTTATGATGAATTCTAGATTCAATGACTTCCAAAACTGCCCTCATCACTCCCTTATACGAAATCACTGTTATATAAATACATAGAGATATTTGTTATAGATAAAATGGATGATAGCATCGTTGAGATCGCTGTAACCACTCGAAAACAAACGATTAGAGTTTAAACATAAAATGTACTTTAATTTCCAACTATACAACTCTCCACTATCGTTCTAACAAGTAAGTATTCAGTAAAGGTCAAATATTTTATTCTCTTTGCTCCTGTTTTTCGAGACTCTATACTATCTATGAACGTTGGCAATTGCAAGGAACCGCAGGATCGCACATGGAATATATATGGAAGTTTTCATGGCTGCTTATCTGCCGCAGTTTATAAGCAAAAACAAAAAGAAATAAATGTGAAAACACAAATCGTTCTCAATTTCCTTTGAACGACGTTTATGTCGTAGGACTGATCCATTTCCAACTCCAACAATTTAACAAAATGATTACATTCATGGCCGTTAGTTACAAAAACGTAATATTTTAAAAGTTCAGCGATAAGAAACTTTGAAGAACTGTATGCCCACTAAAGCTGTGATCGGTCCTATGGAAAAATTTCGAAATTAAAAGACGTGGGTTTCTCACGATAAGTTTTAACAGCCGAACACTTATAACCTATGTAGAACTAATTGAATGAATGCATCAGCACCAAAGTGGGATTTTATATACGAAATATTTCAAGCATTGTACGCCTAAGTCCTGATTCGTTTGAGACTAATGTTTATTTATTTAATGCTATTTCCAAATTTGTGCATGCTTTTGCTTAGCAAACGTATAACTTTTTTTTTTACAGATTGATCCCTTAAACAAAGAAATTTTTACTAAGCTCAAAAATGCGTCTGAAAGATACTATAAAGTCGATATACTTTCGGTTTGTGTATAATAACAATAATATTCCTACTTCCGTTTGCCCGCCTACCTTTCTTTCACTCAACTTGAAACTATTTTAGAGCTCCCCCATTCGCAAAATCGCTGAGTCCGAAACCAGCAGGTCAGTGCATATGTCTTTACTTTATATGTAGGGATTAAACGATGTAAGAACCGATGTGATGATATAGAGTCTTTCATTTTGTAGTTTTGCAATAAAAGTAAATAAAATACATTTCTGATTGAGATTTGGATCAAATTTCTTCTCAACGTGTTGTTGTTGTCGTAATTTGTGGAATACAACATCACTCAAATGTCCCCCACCAAGTACCTTACAGAACTGGACCCATTTGAGGTAATTTTCGATGACTTGCCTGCACATATCGGGAAATAGCTGGGCCATCATTTGATGAAAGTTTGTTTTCAAAGTGGCAAGATTTTGAGGATCGTTCGCGTAAACTCGATACTTTGCGTAACCTCACCAAAAAAAAGTTCAGCGAGGATAAAGTTGCTTGACTATTGCGGCCAATTCATATCACCAAAAACATGAAATTACAGATGCGAGAAATTTCTCATGCAGCAACTCTAAATTGGAGGGCGTTGTGTCTTGTGTCTTGTGTGTCACTGTCCTGTGAAAATCAAACTTATCTTAATATCCATATCTTCAGTTTAGCGATCAGAATGCTGTGCGCATAGTGTAATGCGTAAATTTGGATCTTTGTTGACACTGTCACTAAAAGCACAACCATTTCGATGGTGTATGCACCTTACCAAATCTGTTAGATATCTGGTTTCTTCAAACTTCTTCACAGTTTTACCTATAATGCCTTATCGTTTTGCCTATAGACAATGATATCGAACCCTAAACCGTAAATATAACGTATAAAATATAAGAATTGTAATACGTTCAGCGATCAATAGATGATACTTATTGTGAAATTGCAAACATTTCGCCAAACGTATGATGCACTGGATGATGGTCCTTTGTTACATATGTTACTGAAACAGCGCTGCCGAATTCGTGCCACGAAATGGGTGAACTTATGCTTAACTAGCCCTCAGAAGAAATAAAATAATGATGAGACGAAAACTTCCTAATCTTTACACTAATATTTCTGCGAAGTATATTGCAGCTGAAGTCTATTATAGTTGCACTTAATGTTTTAAATTGCAATCACTTTTCTTCAACGTTTATCCTAAAGTTATGTCGAATTAAGGCCTTTAAAAGACTCATTTTACTATTACCATAAAACTGGCTCTTATTTGTCGCATACTTCCATTTATTTATTTAATTTTTTTTTTTTTTTTATTAAATAAAAAGAAAAAAATATTGAGAATTAAAATTAAAGTCCATGGTTTAAAAATTCATAGGTGCGGAATCTAAACAATTAACTCAAATCGTTTTTCTTTGAAAGAATACTTCCAGATAACTTTAACGATACATATGGCTTTTGTACTGAAAAAAATTTTTCAATGTTCTGGTGCAAGCCACGTAGTAGCAATAAAAAAGGTGCGCATGCATTTTTTAAGGTTTTGATGACAAATGGGCGAAATGAAGCAAGCAAGCAAGCAAGCAAACAAGAAAAGCCTTCACATTTACGGTAACAAACGCAAACAAACCAAACGAACAAGGAATTCAAGGCGAACAAATTACAAAGAAAACAGAAAATTTGCAAACGCATATTATCCAGAGTATAAAGTAAATAAAGAAATGATTGTTATCAGTTGAAAGACGACTGACAGGCAACAAACAACATTTATTTGGATGAATTCATGTTATGGTTTTGATGACAGCTACAGCTAGTGATGGTTGCTTACCTCAGTAGTGGTGTCAGTTTTCAAGACCAGTAGTAGGATAAGTAAGCCTAACTATACAGATGCGTGTGGTGCGGTTTGGTACCTGTGTGTACCAAAAATTAACCACAAATGTTTATGACAATTATTATGAGCGTATCATTTTTTAAGTTAATTGCTTTGAACACATATAAGAGAGCTGAGACGAAGACTATGTAAAATTTTCAAATTTAGTTTTATTTTGTGTAATCGTCTTAAACAAAAGGAGAGAAAAAATCATTCTTGGAATTAAGCAAGGCCAAGATAGAGAGTAAAGAGGGGTTCTTGGGTTACGTTATATATGTGAGTAGAAAAGATTTTTCACCTCATCAGCTTTCTCAGAAAGTGTTTAAGAAAAGGAAACGAAGGAGGTCTAATCAATTTACCAGAAGCAACACAATTATACTTTATTTAATTTTTCTTTTTTTTTTTGCTTTCCTTTCAAATTAACAGAGGAGAGCAGCACCTGTCGGCAAAACCTCACAAGCATATATTTCAACACATATGTACATAAAGATAGAGACAAACTGGCAAACCTGCAAATAACATGAATGGTTATCAGCAGAAAAGTATATTGAAGACTGCATTGTCATAAACTGGACTAAAAACGATCGATTTAAAGAAACAAACGACCGGCAGTAGTTAATTAGTATCATACCGTAAATACCATAGAGTGCTTCGATAATAATGTGTGTACTCAAACTGACAACGCGCACGTACGAGTCACTATGTCTAACCAGTTTGCAGTTACTTCGATAGCATATTGATGCAAGCGAATAACATCGATTGACTGACTGAATCGCTCGCCAAAACTCTACCGCCAACAGTGCTAGGCTCGCAAATATTTTGTTATTTATTAACTGCTACTCTTTCTTTGCCCGCTTTGTTATTTTAAGTTGCCAGTTATATACTATGATTTTGTCTACGGCATCATATTCCTTTACCACATACGCACATTATTAAATTTCCAGGAAATTTTTAAATACCGCAGCACTTGCTGCTGTAAAAGTGCGTTTTTTAGATAGCAGCACCAACGTTTACCTTCAAAGAAAAATCCGTTTAAACCTCCTGCGTATCGAACGAAGATCGAAAAGATCGATCTACCAGCTTTCGATTGCCAACAAAGTAAACAATCATTTGAAAACAATCGTTCTGAGTCAATGGTGACGATGTTCGTGTGTTTGTAAATGTGTGACTTGATCCGATTAATACGTTCGCTGGCATGCACGAAATTTGTATTATTTACGTAGTTGTTGACAGATTTTTGTTGTGGTTGAGTGTTTAACGATCTGACTGATTGTTGCCTGTCATTGCTATCGATCGATACCAGTCCATGTGTGCTGTGTGTCCACAGCAATACTTCTGATGTTGTACTTGTTGACAAGTGCGAATTCTCCTGTTGACACAACATGCCTCTTTTAAATCATTTTTCGCCTGCAAAGTGGATAATCCGCCAGTAATTATAGTTACGTTACCAATGGATGGTAAATAAAAAACGATGGGAAATAAGCAGAAGCTGATGCAAAGGTATATATGATTTAGTCTTGAAAAGCTTTATTACAGATATTGTGCTACCTTATTGGGTGCATTATTTTCGTTTTTGTCAAAAATATTTAAAATATTATTGTATGGCCAGATCTTCTTTACAGAAGATTATGAAGATGAAAAAACAACGAAAGTTTCAAATTTTTGTTTAAAGTGCGGAAAGATTTCAGTTTCATTTAGGCATTTTTTAAGTGTTTATTTATGCTATGATGATGTAGTTTATCTAGGATAAGAAACTATTTCCCCACGTTAAATTCCTTATGAAAGCCAATTAGTGGCTACATCTCTAGCCACACTATGTAAATATTGTAATGCTTTTCAACATCTTCAACGCTTAAAGTAATGCGACTTTTTTTTATATACTGAAATTGTAAATATATTACGATGTTGTCCAAAAAATAGGTTCACGTGATCCGTATTTGACACAGTTAATTTTTATGTTAAATTCCTATTAGGAATTTTTAAATAAAAACAACTAACAAAATTATATTCGGCTGAGCCCAATTTTTTATACCCACCACCTTTATCTTAAAAAAGGAAAAAAACGAAATTTGAATAGGTGGGCGTGGCAAAACAGCCAGAAAACAGACGTGGTTCCAGCTCATACTATAAGCGTGGCCAATTGGGAAAACTTTTAACTGGATTTTTTCAGTTGGAAAATTTTCGATTAGGATACTTCCCAATCGGAAAGTTCTCAATTGGGAGAATTTCCCAGCTGGATTCCGAATTTGATACTGACCAAGAATATATACATTCTATGTGGTTCCATAAACATCTTTCTTAATGTTACAAACACTTTTACAAAAAATTTAAATATAAATATTATATTATATCGATTGGGCGTGGTCGATCCTTTCCTCTTTTGCACAGAGACAATGCTATGATTTATGAGCAAGAAATTTAATTTTTTATGCTTCCGAAAGCAGAGGTGGTCTCAGTCTACGTTGTACTGTGGGCGTGTCCCCTGACCATTTTGGTCCATTTTCAATACCAACCTGTGTGCAAGAATTTAGAAATCTTCTGCCAAATTTGAAGCCGATATCTTCATTTTTGCCACCAGAAGAATGTTTACCGCAGACATTACACAGGCGAACAGCGGCACAGACGCACATGCTTAAAGCGATTCTAAATTTGATGTTGATCAAGAATATATATACTTTGTGATGTCACCTTCAGTAATGGTGGGTATGAATAAATAAAAATAAAATAAAATATTAGAAATTAGACTGTTCCGCCATATAAAGTCTTAGTTTTCATGAGAAAGCCTACATTGAGGTCATTTCCCAAAAATAGACCTACGTGGTTCAAATTTAATACAATTAATTTTTATGCAAATTACTTTTAAGAACTAATTTTCATCGTAATATAATAAAAATTAGACATTCTTGCCATACAAAAGCTTAATATTCTTAAAGAAGGTTGCGTCAGGTCTTTTAAAAAATAGTTTTATCCAATCCATTCACATTCGTTTTGTGTACCAGATTGATAGTATCTACCGATTCTTGTCGCGAAATATTAGAAAATGCAAATTTTTGGCAAATAAAGACTCTTTTCAAGTGGGGCGTTATAAGGCAATTGGTTGTAAAAACAGTCCTATTAAATCCATTTTCAATAGGCTTCGCCCTTGAGACAAAAGGTCGGCGTACCGCATTTCGTCAAAATATCTCACACATACGCCCAAATTTATTATATTCCGTACCAAAAGTGACGTCGGGTATAATCACATTTTAGAAAAAATTTTCCGACACGCACTAAATTTAGAGCCGTGTGCTGGCGCTAATAGCGGTTAGTAATTATAAAGAAAGAAACTAACATGATTTCTTGTGTCATAGGTTTTGGAACACTGTGATACTCCAAGGCAATAGTCACTCTTCAATATCAATTCTTATGTAGAAAAACGAAAACTACAAAAAAATAGAGCGATTTGTGACTTATCTATAATGTTGCTCAAGATACGGCTGTTAGATTCACATTTTCTTGGTTTTTTTGATTTTTAGTACTCAATTATACATATTGGAGCGATACGATTAGAAAGTTCAAGGAAAAATTTATTTTCGAGAATTGCCACACCTACATTTTAATTTTAAAACCCAAACGTTAACAAATATTTGAAAATCATTTTTAAACTTTAAACTTTACGACCCAAGTTGATATTACCCTGTGAAACGAAATTGTATGTTTAAGCTATAAGGTTAACAGAAAAATCATCTGTAATGGACCTCGAACCTTAGTATATTATATGCGATTTATAAATCATATATACTTGTTGTCAATTTCTTTCCAAACAAAAAGATTAAAAACATTTATAAGAAGATGGGGATAAGAGTTAAAGGAATAATGTTTATTATGTACCTTAATTCCGTGAATTCAATGTACTCTAATACGTGATTAATTTAACTCAGCTTCAGTTCAAAAAGGCCATCAAAAATATATGTGCTGATAAGTAATTTTTAATGTGAGTATCGGTTAAGAAAAAATATATCTTATTTGTGCGAACTATTTGTGACATCTATCAAAGACTTTCAAAAGATCTTGGTAGACGGTGATCAGTTATAAACATCAAGTTGAAAAAGTACAAACATGGTACGGTCATGGAGAGTCATGTAACGTTTTTGAAGTCGGTTTTCAGTCCATGTAGGTGTCGGTTAGAACAAATTTACATTAGTATTGAGTATAAACCAAAAAAAATTTACTAACACAACCTTCTTCAAAGTTGTATTTGTAAGAAAAAGGGAAACCTAAACAAACCCAAATGTATGTTCAACCTTTGCAATTAAAATTTGTGCCTTTTGTTATGCATAATAAAAACGTAAGAAATTTATTTAAGAAAGTAGAAACTTTCAAATTAAAATTTTGTAAAATTCTATTCTCATTTCATTTTACCTGCTTAATATTTTTTAACATGTGTAGTTTTGTTTATACAAAACAAACAAACATCGATTTATTTCTCATTTTTTAGGACTCTTTCATTATATTGGAAAATTTGTCGTACTCTATTGGAAAGTTAGCGATACTTTTACACGATGCTAATGAGCCGACTATCATGAATCGCATTTCAAAAGGGAAGTATCAATTTTTAAAACGGACACAAAAGTTACTTGATGAAAATTGGAATAATCTCCAAGAAATTACCATTTTTTATATCCTTTAACTTAAAAAAAGTAAATTTTAATAGATGGGCGTGCGCGATTTTTCTATTTTTATACTCGTCATCGAAGGTGAGGGATATATTCATCGTTTTTGTAATGCCCAAAAGAAAACTTTGGCGATCTCACAAAGTATGGTCTATCAAATTTAGAATAGATTTAGGCATGTCCATCGGTACGCCTCTCCGTCTATCCGTTTGTCTGTTCGTCCGTCTGTATAATAGCTATGGTAAACATTCTCTTGGCCGCAAAATGAAGATATCGCCTTGAAAGCTTTTTGCAACGTTTTTATTAAAATTGACTTTGATTTCTTATGGTTTGCGAAAGGGAATTTATTATTAGAGACGGTCGGACAGATAGATGAGCAGGCACGCCCAAATCGATTCAAAATTTGATACTGATCATTAATATTTACTTTAAGGGTCTCTCAAGCTTTCTTCTGTGCGTTGCAAACGTTTTGAAAAAATGAATATACGCTTAATCGTCGGCGTTAAGTGCAAAGAAAAATAGAAAAGGGATAACACAACACTCGTTATTCTCTGCTAATCCTGCTAAAATTCAATAATATTTACCTGTGTATTTTACGGCAGTCTTGAACGGATAACTCAACGCTTTGCAAAGATGTTGACGAACTGCATTACGGTAGCGTGAACACCTAGAGATTACACAATTACAACTACTGAATATATTAAATACAAATCGCAGATATGTCAGCATATATATAATTTTCAGTTAAATTTAAAAAGAAAAAATTGAATTTTCGTAATAAATTCAATGGAATGTGTTGTTTAGCGTAAAAGCGATACGAATTATTTTCTAGCGAAATCCATGAATATTTACGATCTACAAAAAAGAAATCCTTAAAATGTAATAAAAGCTATCAATCCATAGTGAAAAACATATATAATTTTCGTAACAAATTACGGTTAAATGTCAATAAATAAATCGTCATATAACCTTACAACGCATATTGCATTAATGTGTATTCAATTGAGGGCAAAGTGGCGGAAATTTGCACAATAAAGATTCGCACACACACGCAAACATATATGTTAATTATGGATGTGGGATGTGTCTTTGTAACATTTACAAGCTTTTAAAGTCACATTCCCAGCCGTATCGATAACACAAAAAAAAAACAATAACGGGAGAAGAATGTCAACAAATCACGCTAATATTAGCGATGATGATGCTGGTGAAATTAATGGAAAATAATCTGTGTGTGTGTGTGTATGAAAGTACCCTTATAACTCGCCTTGAAAATATAATAAAAATCGCAAAAATTAAAACTAAGTTAAGAACGAATCTTCGATGCTCGTTCGCTTAGGTTTAGAAATAAACTTTTTTTTAAATTTATTATTTGACACTTTCTAAGTCCACAAATATCATTTACATTTCATAAAAGGGCTTGGAACGTATTCGTTTTTGTTTTAGAAAGAACTGAAGTAGTGTCGACTATTACTATTGATATAACTCCTATTGATTTTAAGATCAGCTTTGTGTTAAAAGGGCCAAAGAACTCTTTTATTTTATTACTCTTTTACTAGATCTTTCTGTTTTTTATATATAAAATCATTGCTACTGATTGATATTTAAATGCATACACTGAGTTCGGACGGGTTACGTTCAAAACGTAAACCGTAACTTTGGGTAATGGAATCACTCTTTTTAATTTAATATAATTGGAATTCTATTGAATTACCTCGAGAATACTTGGATAGATCGCAATGCTTGTACAAATGTATTGTTAATCTATTAATGAAGCTTATCGTGTCTTAACATCAATATATTCTTAGGAAATGGATTTGAATAAAATTTCTTAATAGCAATGTGCTCTTACAGGTTAAATTTGAATGAAAAACTCAAATAACAGCTCAATCTCTTCATAAAATAATTTTTGCAATACGGCTCAAATTTCGTTAAGTGGGATCTATTAGACTTGGAAGTTTCCTTTGCCTATTGTTTTAAGGTTTTAGATCTTGGTATTGACTGATTGCTGATTGAGTCTATGGTACAAAAGAGACGGTTTACATCATTTTTGCTTAAAAATTGTTATTAATTATTATATATAAACATTAATAAAATTTTAAACTACTGTTGAATGTCGACAACAGACGGACTTCTATATATATCTAATCTGACAACAAATCGTTGGGAATATTTTGATACTATTCCTGATCGAATGTTAAGGACTTATGAAAATGGATTTCCGAAACCACGGAAATTTCTTTCCTGCGTACAACATACTTTACCGAATGGCGACATAGAAGCTCTTATAATATATTGATATGAATAAGTGAGAAAATTCAAAAATTTGCGATTAATGTAGGGAACGAAACCACGAAAATGTCTTTCGTGCATACAAGATACTTTACCGAACGGCGACATAAAAGCGGGTGGTTTACAGGTGAGAATAGAAATCGAAATAGTAACCGCACACTTGCCCCTACCTCTGTATTTTCATTCAACGGGTCTTGCTGGAAATATAATACAATAATAATTTATATATATTATTAGTATATATATAGAGGTCTATATATATATATATATATATATATATATAATATAATATAATATAATAATTTATTTTTTCTAACTCAATTTATGTACAATAAAAGAATTTCCAAGTTTTTGTCAACGGAGGTAAATTTTATCATTCTATTCGTAATGTTATAGCCATCGTAAACGGTGTATGTTCACTAGAAAGTAGTCGATACTTTTATATTGAGTTTTACAAACGGCAAAACAAAGTTAATATATTTTCACTTCCTTTTTAATACGCATTACAAATCAAATGCTTTACATTGCCGTAAGGATAAACAAAACGAGGTTGAGGTTACGTAAAATGATGCTTCATTATGATGTGTACTGAGTACAGAAGCATCTTTGCATGTTTTGCGAACGTTTTTGTTCGTTTATTCATATATACAGCGCTCTTGTTATTTCCGCAAGGAAATTCAGCAAGGAGGCAAAAATTTCCTTAAGGAGTGCATTCCAGCGTTACGTAGTTCACGTGAGTTCACTTTAACCCTCCACTACCTTTAAATACGTTTTTGCAAAATTGTTACCATCACTGGATGAAAGCAAAATAATTTTATCATTCTATTCGTAATGTTCTAATACACACGTTCACTTTAGAGTGAATTTAATCATTCCGAGAATTTTTCTACTTAATTTTAAATGGCTAACTGTCCCAAAAATTAAGATAGAAATCTAAAGCTGAGCTTCTGTATTCTCCGTTTGTGATCGTAGAGCAAATTTTGAATATGATAAGCTTACAAATATATATCTAATAATTATGAAAATCAAATAAGAAGTTTATTTCAAGTTAAATGCAAGAAACTGGAGCATAGAAAATTGAAATTAAAAAAATTTTCGTTTATCATGTATTTACATGCCTACGGTGGTGGGTATCTAAGATTCGCTTTAAGATGTATACAAATCTCTTATGTTTTATTGTTGTTACCGTTTAAGGACTAATGTGTGGCTGTGGTTGTGTGTGTGTGTGTGTGCGAGCGAAAGGAACTAACATCTTCGATTAAATAAGGCGTGCGAGTTACTTCTGCTTAAGGAAGAGGAACAGAATTCTAATGTGTTAATAAAAAATGATGTGAAATTCCTTAAGATTAAGTGGCCATCACTTCTTAATGGTATATGATGGCTGTGAAGGGAAATGATGGGGTCAGTTTATACAACATCACAACACAACATCCACAATACATTGTCAGAATATATCATTTATATCAATATGAGAGAGTGCTAAACTTGCAAAGCTATTTTATGGTTTAAAGTTGCTTTTCAAGTAGTACCCTTTTGGTTGCCTGGTTACACAAGAAAAGGTCCCTACAACATTAATGTTCGCTTTGAGTTATGAAATCATCATTTGTCAGTGTTAACGTTGATATAAAACAAAGAGATATATTTTTATTAAATTAGACATAAAAATGTGTGCTTGAAGAGATATATATATATTGTACCTTTACACACACACACACACACACGCACACATATCATCTTATGTCAATTCGAAAAGTTTTTAGGTAAACAGAAGTTAATTTCGTTAGTTAGTTATATCGTACTATGTATGCATACACACTCGTACGAGTAGAAAACATGCCACCCGTACAAATTAAACTGTTTATTCGTATGCAATTAACTGTTGCCACTGCTATTGCTCTGACACCATCTTTTAATTAATGCATCCCCACGGTCAGTTGTCAACTAGTTGTTCGTTTTTGGCTGGTTGGTGTTTCTCTCTTTTTCATTATACATGTAGACATACTTACATGTAGTATGTAAATATACACAATTAAGTAAACACACACATACACGCTTAATGGTTCATGTATCCTGCAACTATTTGAATAAAATTAATAATAACAATAATAATAATAACAAGATACCCCTCTATATTGTGTGTGTCTTAAGTAAGCGTTTCGATTACTTTGAATAATACTCGTAATATGTCACGCAGGCTAATAAAACTTGTCCTCTTATATTTCCCTTTTTTGCTTTTGATAAATATTATGTAAGTGACGTGCTGCTAATTAAATCATCAATTAACTGAATTAACTACAACATCCGAAACGATTAAAACTTATGTTTTACTCGAAAATCCATGCATTCATTGACAATGTACAACTGAATGTCTTTACTTAAATTTATCAAACTTATGTGTTTGTTTACTTCAGTTTACTTCGAGACACACACAGAGAAATTGTAAAGTATGAAAAAGAAGGTCGCCGAAGAAGGTCGCGAGTGCCTAAATAGCGCAAGAACTAAGTATTTGACAAAGTACTGTAACTGTGACTGGAGGTCTTGTGAACTTTATTATCATCTGTCAGTTTTAGGTAATAATCAACGACGAAGTTTTGAAACATAAACGGACTCTTATTATAATTATTTCACCAGCAAAGGGGAACAGATTTTCATTTTCTGAAAATAGTCCAGTACTTTACGAGATTAGGCTTTCGTAACCAAGTACTCGTGTAAAACCAATCATAGAGAACTGTCTATCTTTCTAATCGATGTCTGCCCATTTAAATTTACTTTCAAGCTATATGTCGCAAATTTTTTTTTGACAAAATTTGATATCTTTTGGTCTAATGAAAATGAAAAAATTTTAAAGCTATATTGACAATATAGACATACCTTTCCTTTCGGTTTATTTTCATCTTCTACATAAATTGTAGAAGTATTTAAGTGCTTAACAAGCATTTGCGAAGATGTCTGCGAAAATTGACCTTGAACCGAACTAGTGGTTTACAGGTCTTCCAAAAGATTTACGGTCCAAAGCACGAACTTTTTCTCTTTGCTGCTGAACCGAAGATTTCTCATCTTGTGTGTAACGTATAAATGGTTCGGTGTGCTAAAATGAAATTGTTTCTAAAAAGTCCATCAGTATGTATGCCGAAAAGTAATGCTTACCCTCGGTAAACGGAATACTGGCACGTTGGTGTGTATTTGTAATGATTTTTGATATTCTTTAAAAACTGGATCCAAACGTGAGCAGCCTCTATACATCCACTCCGTATGACTGCGCGTGCCTTCGAACTGCATAAGACTAAACTACAGTCAATGTCAATAATGCGAGCGTGCAGCCAATATACATTTGATTGAATGCTCATGGACTGACCCTTCTGCGTCTCGGACGATTAATAGAGTATTGCGTAAAGTATTTTTGTATGAAATCTCTAGATGCCGGATGTACGCCCTCCCAAACGTTTTCGGATACTTCGCATAATAAGCGAACGTCTTTATGATACACATATTGAGTATACCCATCATCATAGAATATTAAGTATCTGAGGAGAAAAACAAAAATGAAAGTAACATCAAATATTAGAAGCCATAAGAGGCCATAGAGGAGAACCGACGAATGTTATTCTTCAAGGTTGATCACAGCGAATTTAACATAAAAAATTAAAATATTTTCGAAATATTTGCATCACAAACTTTTCTAGTAAGGAAAGAATGTTAAGTAAAAATGTCATATGTTTGAATATGATCGGGAAATTTCCTTTTGTAGATTTTCACTTCTGAATTTCTTCTTGCTGTAGTTGCTCAATCACTAATCGTCCCAACCGAGCGTTGACGATTACGAAAAACGACGGAAGCTGAACATTGATCAATCAATTTGATCAATCGATTTGTTTCCCAAAATCCTTCCGTTAATATTTACTCGGTAAATTTTTATTTGCAGTCTCTTAAGCGAAACTTACCGAAATTTAGTATTCGGTTTTAGAGGCACAGCTATTAATACAAGATCGAACGCACTTTGTACGATAACCTTGTCTTTACCACGAGTCAAAGAACTGGCATCAAAATAAGCAATAACGCGAGAATTTGAATTGAAAAACCAAACTTAGAGATCTGCAGACAGTTTGATAGGAATTATTAAACTCTACCTGTCGGCAACCGCACTGCTGGAGGTTCGTAATAGGCCAAATGTTTAGCGGGTACAGTTTTCAATATTTTATATTGCGATTTTAAGAATTTTATCTTACACTGCTTGGCGTGTTTCTGAGATGGAATATTACTGTCGATCTGTTCGATTACTTTGAGATTAACAAGTGGTTGACATTTTTTGAGCTCTCTGTACTTATATTTCTTACAGTAAAGAATTTGTCAAAAACTGGAATAACTTTGTTTGAGTTCTTCACCTTTCATCATAACAAATAAAAAGACATTCCTAAGAATCAATCAATACATGGTCCATAGCGATCAAGATATTTTTACGTGAAGTTTTGTATAAATCACCTCTACGTTATTGAATTTAACATAACATCCTTTTAATGTAATTATATTACAATTAATTGTTTTTTTTTTTTTTATCATTTACCAACAACAGAAGCAACCGTTAAGAGAACTAAATTAAACACCTTCCTTCCTTTATTTTGCTGAATTTTCCAAAAAAAAAATTTAAACGAAGATTTGTGTAAGTTGATACCAAACAATAGACAACAAAAGAAAGAATGAAAGATTTTAATTATCACAATGACGCCCTAAAAGCAAACATAAATGGTTTGGAATGAAATACGCATTCATTTTAAGACACAAGACGCCTACTACTGAGGCACATTTCAAAGTCTAACACAACTTTAGTGCGTTTGACAAGTAAAACTAGGGGCAGGATATTAGGCGTTCTGTTGCTATTACGTAAACAATTGAATAATTTAAAAAGTTGCTGACATGTAATGCAGCACCTCCGCCTACAATTCTCGCGAAAAGATACCAAATGAACTCAGATAAACGCTTTTGTTGTTGATCCCATTATTCTGTTAATTGTTTAACATCCTTGCCCCAATTTTTTTTTTTTTTTTTTTTTTGTGAAAGAAATTTGGGTAAAAAAAAAGTATTGCATTACACACAATGGGAGCTGCTACTGATTTGTTCTTACTGATATAATATACAAGACAAGAGGTAATGCTTTTGCTCTATTAGGAGTTATGATGATAAGATAATTTTCATCGTTTCACAATTCACAATAAACATCCTTCAATTAAAATTTATGTTCATCTACATCTTGTGTTATACATCGTGTGTACACTGATTGATCAAACGGACACAAAATGCATAAGCGAACGTATGATGTGCAAACATATAATCAGAAGTTTATATAGAGTCCCTGAGATATGAAGGGAAACACACAAAAGCTATCGTTTATTTGTTTCCTTTGCCGCGGCTTCAAAACATAAAAAGAAACTGAGCGAGTAATTGTATTGTATTCGTATCTATATATGTATAAATGAGAGGAAGATTTTAAATACTGCTTTTGTTGCTATCATGATTTGAGATCAAATTTCATGGTGATAATTATATGATGGTGATCATCATCGCGCATACACCATATTGGCATTTTCAATATCTATTCTCTGCTACTTTATCTGATAATTGCTCAAGAAACTTTTCTTTGAAAAATCCTTAAAAGCGCTCTTCAAAACTTTCAAGCCGAGAGAAAGAACCGAAAAGGCAGAAAAACTTTAATAAAACATATATTTTTAAAAAAGTATTTACTTTAATGTAGACAAAACCGAAAACAAATTTTTCAAGTATTCTTTCGGCTTTTCTAGGCGGCTTCATCGAAAGAACAAAACTGTTGTTTTTAAAACATATCTGATTTCGGCGAACTCTTATTAGAAAAAAAAAATACATGAGAAAATTATAATAATTCTGCAGCCAAAGCACAATACTAATAACCACTAGAGGATAGATGAAAAGTGCACAGGTTAGCAGTTTCATACTAAAGATTGCTCTTGTAACAAAATTGTAATATCTACACCGAAAATTGCTAGATCGACTATCGTTTTAACTCCAAGCCATTGAAAACAGAAATAGCAGAACTGAGCTATTCAACTTTTTTTTTGTAATGTTATTTGTAGAGCACGCGTAGACTTCAGCTAGGAAAACGTAGAATACTTTTGTCGGCAGACAAACGTAATCCCTCCCGAATGTCCATATTGACTTTCTAATTGACTTTCCATTCTTTTTTTATTGCAAATATAGGAAAAAATTATAGGCAACTTACGAGTTTATTAGTTTATCGTTTCAAATCATTTCCATAATTTGTCAGAGTGTCCCTGTTGAGATTCTCATTCTGAATTTTTGAAACTTTTTAAATATTTTTTCTTCTGCTCTTTTTTGAACGCTAGACAGCAGCGTGTTCTTGAAAGCATACTGAAATCTTTCAATCTTTTGGGTATACCTCAGTTAACGTTGGCCCATAGGGTTAGACGCCCCAAATATGAATCTATGGAAAGGTTTCAGCCTTCGTAAAGTATACTTTCAATCGTAAGATTTTATCCGAGATAGCAAAATGCTGGAGTGGATTTCTTAAAGATCTATTGGTGTGTTGTAATACTATGACGGAAGAAGTGGCGCAACAAGATTAGGATTAACATAAGGGTAGTGTGGTATAGTAGCACTGATGATTTTCTTCGTTAATTTTCTCTTTAATTTTTTTTCGAATATATTTTTGACGGTCAACCTTTTCCATTGTGCCGTCTGCCATTAATGTAAGTTTGGCTGCTAGATCTCCTCCCTCATGTACCAGGAAGCCAATATGACTCGGTACCAAAAAAATTTGAATTATATCTACGTAAGTGATATTGGTATTCCTTATATTCTTAATGGTGTACCACATCTTAAATTGAAGGGGTTTTGAATACTTTTATGACAACGGGTTTGAATTTGAATTTGCGAATCAAGTTTGTTGCTTGAAAAATAGTTCTAGCTTCGCTTCTAAATATTGAAGCGCTTCCAAGTACGATACGAATTAACCCGAACTTTTTTAGATTTTGTTTCAATTTAGAAAACTTAAAAACGTCTCCAATAGGTGTTCCTAATTAGGAAAACTTAATAAGCTTCTAGAAACATGTATAATATTACACCTTGAACTATATTACTCTTTTTCTACTTGTTTGTTTAATTTGGTAACTTAAACTTATGGGCTTAGCTAAATAACGTTTGAGCTTAACCTTCAAATTTTACAGGAACAGCCATAGAATAAGAAAAAAGTATTTGGTTTGGATTAACCCCCCTTTTCAAAGCCAGGAATCTAATAAATTATAAACGAATCTCCATTCGAAAATTTTGAACGATATATACATATATATTATATATTATATATATATATAATATTATATTCTAGACTAATGAAATTAATTCTTAGAGTAGAGATGAGAGCACTAGCAGCTTAGACTATCGGCTTTGTTGGTGTTTTTTCATTTTTATGAAAAAAATCTAGCGCAATGATATTTGAACCCACGTGTACTGACTTGCTAGAGGCGCTTCTTAACAGTCCAGCCGAGATTGCGACAATATATATATATATATTAGTTTGGGGAAAAAGAAATCCATTATTTTTATATGAACTTCAGGACTTTATTTAACATGCTTCGGTTTGTGCGATTTGGGTCAAATATGCACCGTTTTGTTGTATGATTTGTTGCCATTTTAAAG